>VDFB02271358.1:794271447-794833294 GCA_007258455.2 Sequoia sempervirens
TAGAGCACAAGACTTGAAAGTTATTTCTCTCACCATGATAATTTTTTGTTTATGTAGGTAAACAATAACATGAATTGGAAATAAATGTTATCCACTAGTTAAAGCAAAGACTAACATATTAACAACAACAACAAGAATAACTTAAACAGAGAAGCACTTTACTAACAATAAGAGATGGGATGAAAGACTGAAAACAAGCAACTACTTATTATAGGGAAAATTATCATTCTCAAGACTCTTCCAACATCTTTGATTTTGATCATGTTTATTGTTGTGCCTTTGTAGCTGATCTCTTTGTGAAAACTCTATTGTTTACATGTATCTCACACAATATTTGATTGTAAATGTTTCCTTTGTTTGTTCTCTAGCAACATTTGAAGGCATCAATTTGATTATAGACAAGTGTTTTGGTGTATGAAGACATTTTTCAAATTTTCTCAGAGGTGATTTTCATTAACCAGGCTATATAGCCTACAAAATTCTCTAATTTAGTAACTAGAAATGTTCTATTGTTTCCTACTCACTAATTTACCAATGCAACAAACCTATATCTACGTACCTACTATTTTTTTAAAGATTTATCCAAAATGTAGTACCTTAATCATCTTGTTTAAATAACCCATCTAAATATGTTCCAGATCTAGCATGCTCTTAGAACTCCAATTATTTGGCCATTAAATGTGTCTATCAATAGTTGGATTTAAGTAGTTTTTATTGGGAACATACCCATAGAACAATTCCAATCACACATAAAGCTCATCAAAAATGTAACCAACCAAATAATACAAATAGTTCCAGCTACCATTGTTTCTCAAACTCTAGATTTTTTTTGCTTAATTCTCTTAATCCGCAACAATAACAGAGTTGAAGTTTTTGAATCTTAAGAAATGCAAGTAAGTATATATAGAATAAAATTGTAAATAGGGAAGAGGTCAAGCTACTCCCTATCCTGGGTCTAGTCAAGAACGCCCATGTACATGTGTATGTCTCCAGTTCGATGCCAATAGGTCTTGTGAGTAGGTTCCAAATTATTTTAATATGGATTTTGGACAACTGTGTTGGATTGTGGACTATGTGTGGTCTACCTTTCTTATTTATTACAATATATACCATTTATTTTTTATTGAATTGAATGTCACAACTATACCATTTATACAATTCTTAATATAATTTTTTTTTGTCATTTGTAGCTTAGTCTCAGATTCATACAAGGCTCCTTCTAACATATATAAAATAATTTTAATTTATCTTAGTATTACTAAGACTATTGTACATATTACAGTATATTCATTTGGTAATTGTTGATTGTTTTTTCAGAGAAGTGATTACGAGATTGAATTGAGAAGTGCCTTTTACAAGTAACAACTAAACTTGCAAGTCAACTAAACAAGGGTTTTAATTTTTCTTATTATTACTAGATTCAAAAAATAATAAACAAGGGTTTTAATTATTCTTGTTATTACTGGACTATTATACATATTACAGTATAATCATTTGGTAATTGATGAATATATGTTCAGAGAAGTGAGTATGAGATTGACTTCTCAACTGCCTATTACAAACAACAAATAAACTTCCAAGTCAACATGAGAAAGAAGGTCAACCATGCACACATAATGATTAATTGTAGGTGTAATGCAATACTACTTACTCATGTGATTGAAGTATGTACAACCCTCATCCACTAAACCTCCATGGATGCATGCACAAAGAATACAAACAAATCTTACAATGGTAGGATATGTTTCATAGTGCTTCATTAATTCAAATATTTTGAGAGCATCCATGCAAAATCCATTTTATGCATATCATGCAATTATTGGATTCCATGAGATGACATCTCTTTGAGGCATTCCATCAAAGAGTTCACATGCCTTGTGTACATTTCCAAATTTTGCATACATGTCTAACATATCATTTCCAACCATAATATTTGACAAAAATCCCCCATCCATTATGCTCTGATGGATGTTCATAGCCTACTCCAAAGCTTCCATTTTGGCACAGGCAGGGAGGATGCTAGCATAGGTTGTGGAATTTTGCTTCACACCTACTAATTGCATTTTCTTGAAAGTTTCTAAATCCTTTTCAGAAAATCCATTTTGTGCATATCCCATAATTATTGTATTCCATGAGATGGCATCTCTTTCAGGAATTCTATCAAATAGTTCACATGCCTTGTCTATGCTTCCACATTTTGCATACATGTCTACTAGGGCAGTTGCAACTAAAACATTTGACAAAATTCATCTATTATTTATGCTTTGATGGATGTTCATACCCTGTTCCAAAGCCCCTATTTTGGCACAGGTGGGAAAGATGCTGGAAAAGGTTGTCGAATTTGGATTTATACCTGCAAATTGCATTTTCTTGAAATTTTCTAAAGCATTTTCAACAAATCCATTTTGTGCATATCCCACAATAATTACAGTTCAAGAGATGACATCTCTTCGAGGCATTCTATCAAAAACTTCACATGCTTCCTCTATGCTTCCAAATTTTTCATACATGTCAACCAAAGCATTTCCAACTATAATATCAGACGAAAATCCCCATTCTATTATACTTTGATGGATGTCCATACCTTGTTCCAAAGCTTCCATTTTGGATCAGGCATAGATTTATATTAGATGTCCACTATAGTGCTTTACAATGGTTGGCAAGGTTATTTCTTATGAATGAAGTAACAAATTTATAACCTATCAACAAATGTGGTTGAAATTTGTAGGCAACAGATTTGGATTTTGATGAACACAAAGGACAAATAGTTATTGGAAGGGTAAATTCTAGTACAGTGCATAGAGGTATGTAGATAAAGGTAATGGCTATTTTAAATGTATAGAAATATAGTAAATTTGATTGCATGGATAACCCTTATATTAGATATATTCCAACAAATGTGGAGTTGAGATGTGGGAAAGTGCTGTTTTATATGGTTAGCTGAAGATAGTGCTAGAAAGATTATTTGCATGACATTTCTTATGGACTATGGGAAAAATTTATATTCAATATATTATGCAAGTAAAAATAGAGAATTATTATTACATAATTCACAATGATAAAGAAATTCCCAAAATTTATATAAGAAAATCTCAATACCAGAGTAATGGTAACTCTACAGAGTAGGCTACCTACTGGCTACTTATTTTATAGCTTTCTTATTGAACAAGGTGAAGGTTATCATCTATAACATAGAATCTTTTCTTAAACATATTTCCCACTACTACATTTTGGCTTCTAGGGTCTGTTCTGTATGAGTTATGTCTAACATTGTACTTTGTAGTTAAGGTTGTTTTACTTGAATCCTAGTTGAATCATTTGTTTCTTAAAATTTCATATTTCAACAATGTCTTTGACTCTTGTTTTAAAGGATGCTTTTACAAAACACTTTTTCTTGTTACAAAATTAGACTTTAGTAATTGATTTCCAAATGAATCTCAAAAGAAAGAGATAATATTTTATATTCCTATTTCATATCAAAATTGTTTTCTAAATTGATGTGGCCATTTTCATCGAATATAAATGTTAGTTGAATGCTATGAATGGGACAAATGGACAAACTAGGATCATATCTTCTATGCTAAGAAAAATTGGAAGGTGTTAACTGTAATAGTTTTATTATAAATATTGTTGAGATCTTTTCACATATTTTGAAGTATTTGTGAAGTTGAAGAATTTTGTTGAGATAATATTTTTATTCTTGATATTTACATTTACTTTACATGTAGTATATGTTGTTTTTTCTACTAGTCTAACATTATTTGCACTATTCATCAGATTTTTTTAGAGGTCTTAATAAGGTATTTATGTTATAAATGTTATTGCACCTTTTATTAATTGCAACATTTATAGGTGTGTACATCAGATGAAAACTTTAGAGTGGGTAAATCCAACGAACTCTTTGTCTATGAAAATTTTACAAATTTTCCAGCTGAAATGGTCGACGCTAGAGATATTTGTGCTCTCTGTGGTATAAGTGATGTCCTTGTACATACATATATTCCTTTGTTCAGCCATTAAAAATCACAACATGCATTCCTAATCTTGTTTGTGTTGAAGATAATTTCTTTTGAGTAAATTTCAAGGTAATACTGAAATGTATACTTTTTGGTTATGGTCTATGCAGATTGGTGAAACTCTGGTACATAAAGTTAATGGCTCAACTTTGCTTGGAATTAAAGTTGAAGAACCTACTATAAAAATGGCATTTTCAATTAACACTTCACCATTTGTTGGGTGTGAGGTTTGTAACTTAATTAAGTCATATAATGTTTATTTACTAATTTCAGATAATTATATTGACCAAGCCAATTCATTTTATATTTTGACAACTTTCAGGGGAAACATGTGACAAGTAGAAAAACTAGGGAACATCTTTATCATGAACTTGAGAGGAATTCGACAATGAAAGTTAAAGATGGGGAAACAACTGATACATTCATTATTAGTGGGAGTGGAAAATTACACTTAACCATACTAATTAAGAACATTTTTGTGTATATGGATCCTTATTTTCCCCAAGTTGGATATGGTTAATTATAACAATATGCTCTTTTGCAACAAGCCATATGTTTTGAATATCTTATAATCAAAAGTAACCTTTGACAATGTCTTTGGCATTTTGATCTTGTACGCAAAGGGAAGGATTTTAATTTATGGTAGGCCCACCAAAAGTTATAAACAAAAAAGTGAATGATAAATTGCTTGAACCCTATGAGGTACGATAGTATCGCCATCATCTTGGATCTGTATTAATGATTGTTGAATCTTATAAAGAGTAAAATGATGAGAAGCCAATGATGGTATGTGTATCTTGTAATCTGAAACCTTACTTCTCATATGCTAGAGATAATGAAACTCTATGCAAATTGCTATTGTTGAAGTACCCGAAACATATGTGGGTGTTGTTGTTGAGCTCTTGGGAAAATGTTGTGGTCAGATGCTTGATGTCCAATCCATAGGGTTTGTCCTTTCTCACACTCTTTTATCTTTAATGCAGACAAATTTTGGTAACTATTCTATATATAAACAACATGAAGTATAACTTATAGCACCAAACCAAGATGGAAGCCTTGCAATCTTTATATGCAAAACTCTCATGTTGAAACTAGAAATTAACAACAAAAAAACTTTAAATGTTTATTTTGCACATTTACTAAATTTATCTTTTCTCTAGGTTGTCTACATCCCATCAATATTGGTACTGTTTCACATTTCTTTTCCTATACTAACATTTATTCTTATCTATTTATATGCTAAAATGTTCTAGGATAAATAAGACCTTTTCTTTCACTTTGATTTGATGTTCACATGCTCACCACCATTTTGAGTTCAACAACATGATGTCTGCATTTTGACTATGCCCATTTAGTACTTGTTCCAATTCTATTGGTTAGCAAGAGAATTACATATTATTTATTATGTATGAAATACTATTTTGAGGACTTGAGTAATAGTTGTAAAATAATATGATGGCATGAATACCAGCTCCATGGAAATGCATGCGAATGCTTATTTTTTCTTAGATCTAAGTTGAATTCTATTAGCAATGAATAACCTTTAATTTCTAATTAGTGGAAAATTTTCTAGATTGACCTATCCACTGTCTCCAAGCTTCATGCATGCTCCACTGGTTCAAAAAACCATTCCACTGGTTCATATAGATTGGACTTACAACCTGCCTTGTACAATTAGCATTTTGAAATGTGTTCACATGTGCATTATCCTTTCCTCTGTTCTTAGACCTGCAATCAATCTATTATCTTTCCTCTACCTAGCATGTGAGTGTTTACCATGTTCTAAATCTGTGAACAAACTTGTGTTAGAATTCCTTTGATTTGACTTCACTTGCCTCTCATGTGCATGCTTGCCACTTTCCTTAATACTCTGTGTTTTTTGTCCTTGATTGTCTACTCCAGTAAGTTGCTTTCTCACTATTATATCAGGCTTTTGCACTATTATGCCTGCAAACTTTGTTTGTTTCTCAAACCTGCTCTCAACCATAGGGAATTCAATGGTTCCTACTAGCACATTCTCATGCAAACTCACTGTCCTCACCTTCTTTACCTTTGTATTTTCCTTTACATCTATTATCCCTACATTTTCAGTTCTAGAACTGATTACAAGATCATAATATCTGATCTTGATTAGTCATGTTGAGAATGTTCACATCATTTCCAAGTCCTATAATGATGTCTAGATGAGGGAGTCATGTTGGTGATCAAGTTGTTTTGTTGAAAGGAATAGTGGATTTGTTGTGTGTTCAAGAGTATATGAGAGAAGCTTTTGAGAAAAGTGTTGCTTCCCTTGCCACTCTGCATCAGTTAGGATATGTTCCAGAGTGCTTCATTAATTCAAATATTTTGAGAGGTTCCTTGCAAAATCTATTTTGTGCACATTTTGTAATCAATCATTTCATTCCATGAGATGATATCTCTTTGAGGCATTCTATCAAACAATTCAATTGTTTTGTCTACAATTCCACATCTTGCACATATCTCTACCAGAGCATATCCAACTATAACATCAGACAAAAATTCCCCTACCATTATGCTTTGGTGCATAATCATAGCCCATCCCAAAGCTCCCATTTTGGCACTGGCAGGGAGGAATCTGGCAAAAAAAATGGCTTTATACCTACCAATTGCATTCATTTGAAAGTTTCAAAATCCTTTTCAACAAACAATTTTCTGCAAAACTTGCAATCATTGTGTTCCATGAGATGACATCTCTTTGAGGCATTATGTCAAATAGTTCACATTCCTTTCCTGTGCTTCCACATTTTCCATGTATATCTACTAGAGCATTTCCAACCATAATATCTGACAGAAATCCACCTTCTGTTATGCTTTGATTGATGTACATACCTTGTCTAAATCTCCCATTTTATTATAGGTAGGGAGTATGCTAGAAAAGGTTGTGGAATATGGATTTATAAGGCCATTTTGTATTTTTTTAATCCCTGAGGAGGCACTAAGGATTGTTAGTAAAGGGTATTCATTCCAATAAACATTTACAAAACATTGATGCATTTGTGACTATTGAGTTATCTCTACTAGTATACCATAATCATAGTAAATGTGGTGAGTGGTTGAATGTACTTTATAAGGCCATTGGAATTCATAGTCAGGATGGGAAATAAAAAAATGTTAGAATGCTTACAACTATTGGTAGCATAAATATTTTTTGTGATAGATCGAACATTTGTGGTAGTTTTCATGGTGATTTTTACTGGAGATTAGTTACAACTTTTGGTGGCTTGTTAAGTACACATTTATTGGGGTTGGTAGAAGTGTATGTACTAGTGGGACCAAAATAGTCTTACAGTTATATAATATTATAAATTAGAGGAATCAAACCACTCCCTAAGAGCCATCTGATTTTAGTTTTGGATTTGATACTGAGTATACTCCCTGTGGAGAGTGGTTAAATGTGCTTTATAAGGCCATTTTATATTTTTTTAATCCCTTAGGAGGCACTAAGGACTGTTAGTAAAGGATTTTAATTGCAATAAACATTTACAAAACATTGTTGCATTTGTGACTATTGAGTTATCTCTACTAGTATACCATAATCATAGTAAATGTGGTGAGCGGTTTAACGTACTTTATAAGGCCATTGGAATTCATATTGAGGATGGGAAATTAAAAAATGTTAGAATGCCTACAACTATTGGCAACATTAATTTTTTTTCTGATAGATCCAACATTTGTGGTAGTTTTCATGGTGATTTTTTCTGGAGATTAGTTACAACTTTTGGTGGTTTTTTAAGTACATAATTATTGGGGTTGGCATAAGTGTATGTACAAGTGGGGCCAAAATAGTCTTACAGTTATATAATATTATAAACTAGAAGAATCAAATCACTCCATAAGGACCATCTGATTTTAGTTTTGGATCTGATAGTGAGTATACTCCCTATGGAGAGTGGTTGAATGTGCTTTATAAGGCCATTTTATATTTTTTTAATCCCTTAGGAGGAACTAAGGACTATTAGTAAAGGATCTTCATTCCAATAAACATTTATGAAACATTGTTTCATTTGTGACTATTGAGTTATCTCTAGTAGTATACCATAATCATACTAAATGTGCTTTTGGAGGCATTAGAAGTGCCTTGACGATAAGTTTTAAGGTATTCTATTTTGAAATTTACATTTAATGTCTTACTATTTTATTTTTGGAAATAAAGGAAATCTATGCTTGCACTTGCAGAGGCCTACACAACCTAAGGAAAGGTTGTAGATTGATTTGTTATCATTATGTCATCTCTAAAATTTTCTTTTGGGGGATAGATATAGGTGTATTAAATGTTCAATTCATACACTATCACACTGTTAGTTGGAGTTCCATACATATTACATATATTTCAAGTGTATTGTAGCTCATTTCAAGGTATGTCACATAATTTTGTCTTGTTGCAATGGGTAATGCAATCCTATGTTTAAATTACTTTTTATTCTCTCAAGAAAATTATATTTATTTCTCTGCAATGACATTTCATCTCTTATAATTTACAAGTAATCAACACACTTCAGATTTGGGCAAAGTTAGAATGAGAGATCTAACTAATTCTCATATATGCTCTGGTTATTTTTCATTTTTTTTTTAAAAAAATTTCTGATCAAGAGAAAGCCACTTTGAGCCAAATCTAAATTTCCATCCCAAAGTGGAAGGGCATTGGTCCTCTCACATGTCTTCCTATCCACTAGATAAGTAGATATGGAGTAGAAAATCCTGAAGGAACAATATTTGCTAAAACATTTAGATGAGAGCCAATAAGGTTTGTTGGTTGTTGAATAGGATGGTTTGAAGAACATTAAGATCTTGAAAATGGATTTCACAATAAAAAATTTGATTGTTGATGTAGGCCTTGCAGTGAATATCCTTCTAGAGGGTACATGGTGAAAATTCACAAAGTTGATTTTGTGGCCATTGGAATTCAGATTGAGGATGCAAAATCAGAAAAATGTTTACAACTATTGGCAACATAAATATTTTTTGTGATAGATCCAATATTTTTGGTAGTGATCATGGTGATTTTTACTCGAGATTAGTGACAAATTTTTATGGCTTGTTAAGTACACAATTATTGGGGCTGGTAGAAGTGTATGTACTAGTGGGACCAAAATAGTCTTGTACTTATATAATAGTATAAACTAGAATAATCAAACCACTCCATAAGAACCATATGATTTTGGTTTTGGATCTATTGTTATAACCCCTTCTAAGTTGATATTATATTGATTTTGATTTGGTATCATTTTTTATTCCAATTGGCAGAGTTAAATTACTTATATCATGCACCTATCACCAAACATGTATGTGCCTGTGTTGTGAGAATGAGCTCTGCATGTCTATCAGATACAATCCAGAAATATAGATTATATCAAACAAATGTTTATTCCACGTGAAAAAAATAAATTAAGCTCACCAAAATAAAAAACTACAGATAAAAATGATTGATGCTTATCTTCATGCAAATAGGATGTTTGTGGACTATAATGAGGTAGGGGCTGATTTTTTTTTCTCTATTTAATTCAAAATTTAATGGATTCCTATTTGTTGTTGGCACACATTGAGTTATGTAACTACAACCACAAATAGAGAGAGTTTATTCAACCTACTTCGATTTGGGTCTCTCATCTATCAAACCTTGTATCTCAGGTCCTAAACAGTGAGTGTATTGTAGTTGTATTTATGGTTTATTGGGAAATTTCATTTTAGTGGTATCTATTCATTTTTAGAAAGTGAAAAATTTGTTCAAATGTCATATTTGAATGTTGTATTTAAAGCATTGGTAGTAACTTGAGTTGGTTAAATGTCATATTTTAGTGGTATTTTTTGCAGACCACATGATCGAGTTCCTTTGAAGGAAATGAAGATTGGTATTCATGCCTGAACAACAAGGTTAGATTTAAGGTGAGAATAATAGTTTATGCTTTTATTTTCCATCATAAATCAAAATCAAATTTGATGCTTGGAAATGCACTTGTTGCAAAGAAAGCTTTAGAATTAGGTCTTGAGGTATGTGATTTTTTTGTGCTCTTTTGAATGTTTTTCTGAAAGTTCATATTTCAAGTTTATGCTTGTGAATGCAGTTCAGAAAGTGTTCTTGTTTAGTATTAACTTTTGTTGTTGTCAACATATGAAGTTTTTTTTCATTTATGATTCTATGGGGATTCTAACTTGGTTCACATGCTTTTTTTTTTGGACTAGGTGGATAGAGTCGAGGCTGTATAGAAAATGTAGATGCCAACTAAAACTGAATTTCTTCAACATCCTTTCTTCCAAGTTCTTTTTTAATTTTTTTTCAGTACTATGCATTTCTATATTTTTCTTGTTTCTATTTTGTGATTACATGGTAAATGGAAGTCTCTGGGACATCCTACATGGTGAACAAATGATGTTATGTAGAAACATGATAGATTTATGAAATATAAATCCAATTAATATTTCTACCCTTTGATCAAAATAGATTGGAGAGATCCTAACAAATATTTTAAATTTTTGTGTAGGAACATCAAAGAAAACTAAATTAGACTGGGATAATTAGCTAAAGATAGCCTATGGTGCTACAAAAGGATTAGCATATCTTCATAGTGATTGTAACTAGTGCATTGTTCACAGGGATGTAAAGATATCTAACATTTTTTAGATGAAAACTTTGAACTACATTTGTCAGAATTTGGAATTTCCAAGTGCATTTATTTGGCCAAAAGTCACACCTCCACCTATGGTATGGGTACTATTGGTTATATTGACCCTAAATATGCAAGAACCTCAAGGCTTAAGAAGAAATTTGATGTTTACAGCTATGGTATTATTCTTCTGGAGTTGCTGGCAGGTAGGAATATTTTGGAAAATGACTCAAATTTACTTTATTTGGTAGGATTTGTGATTGGTGATAAAGAAACCAGCAAAATATGAAGATGAAGAGGTAAATGATAAAAAAATTTAAGGGATAGTTCAATGGTAAGAGAAACAATGAAGTAACAATTAATATGGTCATAAGATGATAGTAATCAGAATGAGGGAATACTAAAAATTATTGGAGCTTTATCACAGTCATAGAATGAAAGTTCCTTTGCAAAGATGTATCATGTACTTATGCATTACAAGGGTAAGGGACTGTAGGTTATGATATAAGAGAACAGTCATGCACAAATGAGAGTTAGAGGATCAACAAGCATTACAAGGGTAAGGGACTATAGGTTATGATATAAAAGAATAGTCCCATTCTTATTCTTTTGTAAGTTGTTGAACGACATAAAGACAAGGTTTTGGAGTACATTTCAGCTATTTTTTTTTTCTCTCTTAGCAATGTATTGTAATCTTTCAAGTTCTTTCATGTTGGGACAACAAATGGTAACTCCATTTTCAAGCTTACACAATTGTATGTAACATTTTTTTGATTAATAAAATAAGCTATTTTTACCTTCTCATTGTTGTTTTATTATGAAAATCTTTTAGATAGTTGATAAGTCATCTTTTTTATTAATAAAATAAACTACCAAATGATGAAAATTAAAAATGCACTAGATATACTACTAATAAATGACTAAATGACTAAATTAATGAATAAATATATGATTAAATATATGACTAAATTAGTGACTAAATATATGACAAAATTAGTGACTAACTATATGACTAAATAAATGACTACCATAACTAAATAAATGACCAGTTAACAACAATCAATGACTAAGTTAATAACTAAATATATGATTAAATTAATGACTAAATAAATGACTAATTAAATGACTACTATGACTAAATAAATGACTAGTTAACAATAATCAATGACTAAATTAATGACTAAATATATGACTAAATCAATGACCAAATCAATGACCAAATCAATGACTAAAAATTAATGACTAAATAAATGACTAAAATAGTTTAGTCATAAATTTGGTCACATTATAAATGACCAACAATAAAGTACTAATGGTCACATGACCAAAAATAGTCATTTATATGCAATTTTTAGTAGTTTATTTACTCAGATATTATTGTTTTCGTACTAGTGTGTGTTTTGAACTCACATTCAACCAAGGTGTAAGTTCCTGAGTCTTTTCTATTGAAAATAGCTTTTCTTACTAGTACCTATTCCAAAATATATCTCTTACCATAAGAGAACTCAAGCCTCACCTATTTCCCCAAGTATCCATGAGGACTTGTAACCAACCAATTCATGCCAAACTCCAAATGCAACATAGCACTATCATGAATTAATCAAGCAAATGACTAATGTACCCAATACTTAAGAGAAATACAAAAGATCAGTGAAATAGCTCCAATCTTGAACATAAACATGGCATCCATGATCTAGAGCCATATCCTCCTAGGAGATCACATGCACCATCACATACATAAACATCCTAGTCTCAAGAGAACAATTACCATGCCAAACTCTAAACGTGTATCAAGAGTAAACCATGACATAATAGCAACCACTCTAAACCAAGAAAAACATATCCCCAATCACATGAAGATAACCTTACCAATGATGCATCCATGTCACTGCCAACAAATTAGCAATTACTTTAAAGTAGCAAATGAAAAATGCAAAAAAGCAACAAGACATGAGAGCCAACTTGGAAATCCCCTAATATGCCAAGTCATACATTTCCGAGTAAGGTTGTTTCATGTAAAGGAAAAGGAACAAAAGGAAGAGGAGCTGCCCCCAAAAAGGAATACATCAAACACATAAGGGATCTATGGATTTGGGGTCAGTATGTTCATTGCTGGAATGTTTTGATTAAAGAGCTCTTGGAACTGTTATCATTCCTCAAATAAATATAACTGAAAGAACGACACAAAGAGAGTGAAAAGAAAAGAAAAATAATATCTATTTTGGGTCAACATGGAAGAGACATTGTAGTCTCAATGTCTTGCATCGTCCCTGAAAGGAGAACACATGAAGGAGACATTTTGGTCTCAATGCCTTGCATCATCCCCAAAAGGAAAACACAAAAGAAAGGAAAAAAAGAAAAGGTAAAGTATAACATATAGAAGAATGGAGATACAAATAGAGGAAGTGCAGAAAGAGAGGATAACATCAAACACATGTTATAGGGTAGCACGATACACACATGTAAAATAAAATTTATAAGGCTAGTAATTCAAATGCAATTCAACCATTAATCGATTTATTCACTTCACAATCTCAAATAGTATAAGCAGAAGATTAATAAAGAAGCTAAGAAACAATGACAAATGTATGACTAGGAAAAGGCTAACAAAATATTGGCCCCTCTGAATGTAAGGAAATAATGTTCCAAGGTGGGTGATGGGAAGGATCATGCAATAATGAGAATGGAAAATTATACAACTATTGCAATGATGAGGGGAGTTGGATTAGGGAATTATGTTGAGCTAGGTAAGTCTTTTGAGTATATTTTATAAGGTGCAAAATTCATCAGTGTGATGCACTAGGGTCCTATGATATGCAAAATATTTTTCACTTTTAGGATGCTTGATTCTTGTGGTAGGAGGCATGGAAATCCATCCTCCAGTAATAAGTGCTTCTATATTTTGTTCCATAGTTGTGGTATTTTGCATAAAGGGGAGATCTATGAATTTATATGTCTTGTGTTTTTGGCTATATTGTCTAAGTTCATCAAGTGAAGGTTGAGGAGAGAAACCAAAGAGAAACTCTTCATTTTTGAGAAACATCGGCCCTTCAGGAGGGAGGAGGATATTCAAATCAGGAGGGGGATCAAAGATCACTATACCATCATCATGAGGGGGATCTTGATATCCTAACCCTATTGTGTTTTCGTCTTTTTGTTTTTATTCTAAAAGTTGGTGAATTTCATGTTCAGTTGTTGTATCACATCCTTGATTGGTTAAGGTAGTAAAGCCCTTTTCATATTCTTCTTCAAGATTTATTTGGGTTTTTGTAACTTTTTTATCATAGAATGGTTGAGGATTTGGTTGTGTAGAAGAACTAGGTCCACTTGTTGAAGGGAACTTAGGTCTTTCATTTGTTTCCGAATGTAAGTATCCAAACATGTTAGGAGGTAAAACAATAGGGAGACCTTGTGACTTCATGGATGGGTAAAAGGCTACATTGGCTTCAACGTTGTCAAGGAAGACATGTAAGAACTTATTCATACTATCATTAGATCTTCTCCAATGATGTCAACAACATGAGGAGGCCATTAGGATCACAACCAAAGGAACAATTTGACATGTCCACTAAGGATTTTAATGAATTCCAAAACTTATTAAAGCAAAAGGCCATTATGAAAAGGAATGGAAGTAAAATAATGTTGAAGAAAGAGAATAAAACAAAAAACTGTAATGTAGAAAATGCTCAGAAAATGCCTTAAAATGTAGTCCAAAATGTGCAACTAGACTAATTCACCCAGGGTGGCGAATGAGTCCAGGGATGAGATTTTTTGTGTTTTTTCATAAACTTTAAAGTGTTTTTATTATGATTTTATAATGCAAAAGGAAGATGCAGATGCATAATTTTAGTTTTTATAATGTTTTGAAGTGCAAAAATGAAATCTACATGAGATATTCACTAATCCAAGTTTGCAAACCCTAGAATGCAAAAATAATGCAAAGGCTAATGCAAAAGCTAATGCTATGAGTCCTAGGATGTAAATTTAATACAAATTAGAAAGATGATGTGTTCAATATATAGGTTCACCAAAATGAACCAATAATTTTTAGGGGTGCTATGAACTTCTCTTCCTCTCTTAGGGTTTTTCACCTAAAAGGAGAGAGATAGACCCAAAAATTGTGGTGGTTCACTCAAACTAATGTATGTATGATGGAATTATGCCTAAATGCAATGATGAGATGCAACAAACTGATAAAATTGATTGATTATTTATGCAGAACCTAAGAAAAATGAATTGTTTGAAAACATAGTGCAATATGTAGAAATAAGCTAGAAACCTAAACAAATGAAAAAATAATGGAATGAGACTGAATAGAGTGCACCAAGAGGTTGAATGTTGATGCATGAATGTTCTAGAATGTAACATAAATCAATGTTGATGACTAGTGGGATTCATTTGCCACTGATGGCAAATCAATCCTCTTTCTCGTAAACTTTGTCAAAATGGGCTTTTGACTATCAAGAACTAAATTTTGGTGAAATCAACCTTTCCAGCCTAAAAGTGGGACTCATTCACCACTGATGGCGAATCAATCCTCCTCCAAACATTTGAAAATTATAGGATCAACTCTATGGGTCCAGATGTGCACTTGTCTTCGTAACAGGTTGATGAAACTAAATCTGTAGAAAATGGGTTGAATGTTGTCTCCAAGCTTGAATTAGGGTTTAGTTGACTTCAATCACTTTCATGAATTCTTGACCACTTTTTAACACCTATTTCTATGAAAAATATTCTTGCAAGACCTGTAAACACACATGCAAAGAGGGGAAATGGTTTATGGTTAGAGTATAGGGATTTACCTTGGTCAAATCCCACTTTGGTAATCAAAGACTTGATAAAGAAATGAAATGAAAACAAGAAAGGATAATGAATAAAAAACATGCAAATTTCCTAAACTAACCAAACCCTTGTTGTAGAAGTCTAGAGATATGTCAATGGTTGGTCCAAGATACATGATAATTTCTTGATTGAATGATGCTATGATGCTTAAGTGGATGAATGAAATTGAATGCAAGGATGGATGCTTGAATGAATTAGGTGTAAAATGGATGAATAAAACACTTATTTATACACACTTATGCCCTAATTACCCAAAAATACATCACAACCCAACATAGGGTCTTAATGAATAAAAACCCGAAGGAAATTTGAATTTATTTTGAATTTTGAGAAAAGAATGACTCATTCACATCAGGTTCACCAAAATGAACCAACAATTTTACGAGTGCTATGAACTTCTCTTACTCTCTTAGGGTTTTTCACCTAAAAGGAGAGAGATAGACACAAAAATTATGGTGGTTCACTCAAACTAATGTATGTATGATGGTATTATGTGTAAATGCAATTATCTAGATGCAAAAAAATAATAAAATTGATTGATCATTACGAAAAACCTAAGAAAAATGAATTGTTTGAAAACATAGTGTGATATGGAAAAATGAACTAGAAACCTAAACAAATGAAAACAAAATGGAATGCAACTGAACATAGTGCACCTAGAAGTTGAACACTAGCGATGGAAGGTTCTAGAATTTGATAGAAATCACTATTGATGACCAATGGGACTCATTCACGAATGATGGAAAATTAGTCCTCTTTCTTGTAAACTTTGTTGGAAAGGGTTTCAAACTATGGGGAACTGAATTCTAGTGAAATCAACTTTTTCCAGCCTAAAAGTGGGACTCATTCACCACTGAAGGTGAATTAGTCCTCCAAAAATATACAAATTCAAGGGTCAACTCTGTGGGTGCAGATCTACATTTCTCTTCATGTCGTGTTGATGGAACTAAATCTACAGAAAATAGATTGAATATTGTCTCCAAGCTTGAATTAGGGTTTAGTTGACTTGAATCACTTTGATGACTTGTTGACCACTTTTCAGCACCTATTTCTTGGAAAAATCTTCCTACAAGACTTACAAAGACACATGCAAAAAGGGGGAAAATGGTTAAGGGTTATAGTATAGGGATTTTCCTTGGTCAAATCCCACTTTGGTAATCAAAGCCTTGATAAAGAAATGAAATGAAAACAAGAAAGGAATGATGAAGAAAAACCATGCAAATTTCCTAAACTCACCAAACCCTTGTTGTAGAAGTCTAAAGATATGTCAATGGCTACTCCAAGATACTTGACAATTGCTTGATTGAATGATGCTATGATGCTTAAGTGGATGAGTGAGATTGAATACAAGGATGAATTCTTGAATGAATTAGGTGTAAAATGGATGAAAAAGATACTTATTTATACACTTATTCCCTAATTACCTAAAAATACAACATCACAAGCCAACATAAGGTCTGAATGAATAAAAACCTTAAGCAAATTTGAATTTATTTTGAATTTTGAGCCAAGAGGGACTCATTCACCACCCAGGGTGAATCGGTCCCACTCTAGGCTTGCAAGTGGGTTTTCAAAATTAAGTTGCTTTTAATGTTGTTTGTTGGGTTAATATTCAAAAACATACTTAATTTAGGCCTATAAGTGCATAAAGGGGCCAAATAAAGCATAAGAAATGTGTAATTGGTGATGAAAAGCCTAGAAAAGCATGAAATCTTGTAACAATACCCTACAATACTTTAAAATAGGACTTAATAAGGGATAAAACGATGATATTTAGATGAATTATAATAAGAAGAGTCCAGAAAATTATAGAAATGTGTTACAAAACTTCATAAAACCTTGACAAAACATCATAATTTGAATATTCAAGACCTAATGTGAATGCATAAGTTACATTGCAACATTAAACCTAAGAAAAATAAGCCAAGCATCACAGGGAAAAGACCTAAATAACCATGAAAATATCCAGGATCTATTTTTCTATGGTACAAGAGCTTTTCTTGAATTTATCTTCATTAATTATTTCTTTCTCTAAATCTAATCTTAGATTTACCACTTCTTGTTCAAGCCTTGTGCATTCATCAGTCTTTCTCCTTACCATTGTATTCAAACATTCCTCAATTCCTTTCTTTTCTTCCACCTACAACTTCAGTCTATTTGGTGATATTCTAATTTTTTTGTTTTAATTCTTCATTTATCTCCTTATGTCTTTCTTTGAAATTCTTGATATGTTGTCTTAATTTTTTGATGCATTCATTTGATTCTTCAATATTTTCCTTCAAATCTCTACTTTCATCTTAAATTTCGTCAAGGTCTTCAAGAGAAACTTTGAGTTCTCCATATTTATTAATTATGCAATCATCTTCAATGTATCCAATGGTAGGAATCACTTTTGTAAATTTTCTATCATCCATGTGTTCAATCTCTAAGATCTTCCCAAAGCTACCAAGCTTCTTCCAAGGAACCAAGCTCTGATACCATTTGTTGAACACTTGGAATATTAAGAGGGGGGTGAATCATTATTCTTAGAAACCATCTAATTCTTAGCCATCCAATTATTAAAGCACACTTATCAATTATAGGGAATGAAAGCATGAACAACCCATAGCACACACAACATATGAACACTAGAATTTTACCATGGAAAACACAAAGTGTGAAAAACCATGATGAGGATCAGCACACAATATGTTATAATTTGTTATAAGATATTATAGAAGGAATTACTTCTAGGTGGATTCTATATCCAAGTGAACTTCACTATTCATGGAGAAAAGAAAGATAGAAAGAAGTGGCTTCATAGCCAAGATTTGAACTGACACAAAGTGCATATAACATAAGGTGAATTTAGTTCCTTTGAAGCTCAAAACATTGACTCAAAACACTGCATCTATCTTAGAATACACATTGCTCAAGGTAAAGTGTCATGTGTTGGAATTAATTATTGTAGGGTTTCCCCTTTGGAAAATATGATTTATTAGGCTTGTAGATGTAAAATAGGGCTTATTAGGGATTAATTAAGTCAAATTTAATTAGGAGTGCCCAAACAAAGTGTGAAAATGTAAAGGAGTAAATTTTCCTATACCACATTTAGCCCTCACTCTAGTGAGAGGATGAGCCCAAGCGAAACTCACTCTAAAGTAGACAATCAAGAGAGGTCTAATTTTACAACTATTGGAAAGATAAGATTAAAAAGGTCAAGGAGGATGATCAAGCCACCAAGATATAAGATCTCATGGAAAAACCAACAAAGGAACGAAGAAACATATGCCTATGTTAAATATATCCAAAAATTGTGACAAGATACTCAATCATACAATAGGGTTGATGCAAGAAGTTGGGTCCACAAAAAGCTCAAAAAGTCGAAGTGTTTTTGTTGTTTTTTATAATTTGTCACATTTGGACTGAAAATTTGAGGCACTTACACAATGAATATTGAAAAAATTCTTTAAAATAAAATTTAACATTTTGAATATAGTTTCCAAATATGTAATTTATTCAAATACCTAGATTATAGAAATTTAATTTCGATAGGGATGTATAAAAACCACTTTTTAGAAGTCCCTATTTTTTTACCGTACCATGCACATGTACGATCACTACTTTTTGACCCAAATAATTTTTTTTTTCTATTTCCTTTTGGGGATAGAGAGCTAACAACATGAAGATTGATGAGGAAATTTTTTTATATATATTTTTTTAATATATTTATTTTAATTGAATTTTTATTGGCCTTAATTGTTGTTTTTTAAAATCTTCGTATATAGACAATATAATTGGACCTAGACTAAACATTTTTTGAATTTTTTTTTCATTGTGTAGAGAATTGTTTGAAGATTGATGCCATATAATTTTTTTATAAGAAACTTAACCAAGAAAAATTTATTAAAAAATTTAAAAACCTTGATATTTCAAGTTTAAGGACTAGTTTGTTTAGAAATTAATTAAAAAATAACAAATAAAATCCAATCTTAATAAAAATTATATATTTGGAAACTATACATTTTTTTCTCTAATGGGTTTTAATTTTATAGATTGATTTAGAAAAAATGTCAATTAGCCATATTGCCAAAGTTAGTTTTTTCTCTCAAAATTTCCTGACCTTGTACTTGTAGGTGTAAGCCTAGGTGTTGGGTTACCATGTCTTTTCTAAGCCTAAATAGAAATGAAAAACATCTCTTGTGAGTTTCAAAACTTTTGGAACAAGTACACACTTCAAAATGGGTACTTATTTAAAAAAAAGAATGGGTATTTGTTTTAAAGCTAAAAAATGAGACTTCCCCTGAATGTGGACCCAACTTCTTGCTCAAACCCAATGCCAAAGACTTAAAGAAAAAAAGAAGAGAAAAACGGGGTGGATCAAGCATCGACTTCTTTTCCATCTTCATATGGATCAAGCCTTAGATGTTTATCCAAAAAAAATTACAAGTGGAGACCTGTTGCCCATTATGCAAACCAAATGCACTCACAAGGGCTAGTGTAGTCTAATATTTACTAGATGTGCCCTAGAAAGTGGCCAATGTGATAGTCTTATTAGGATCCCATTGAACTAACCATACCAAATTTATACCTCCAATAACTTTGACAAGGTGCCACAATATATGAACTTCATGATTCATAAAGCTAGCAAATTGTGTTATGCTAAGCACTTATGAACAAAAATGGCTCCACTAGCAAGCAAGCTGTGTTATGCTTGGTGGCTATTAAAAACATAAAGGATCCATAGGCAAGAAAGTTGTGTTTACATTTCCTAATAAAATAACTCTGATCTGGGTCCCCAGAAAAGGAAAAATCAAATATAAAATTATGTAATTTAATTCAAATTATTTTTAATGTATAATGATGAAAGAAAGAAAATGCATATTTTAGAAAAATGAACTAAATACAAACAATAAAAAGATCTTTGAAGAATCTAGGTTTTGAAAAAAAAATCAAAATTTTATTAAAGAAAAATAGAAAATTGAAAGTGTAGGATTTGTCAAGCTCATCAAAATGTGATGTACAAAAGGTGATCTTTGACCTAATTAAAATAATTAGAATTATCTCCTTTTCACATTGAATTCACATTCAAACATAAATGAACTAGTGTTTTATGATTGGTTGTTCCCACAAAGGAAATCCAATATCCTAGGGTTTATGTTATCTTGAATTGTATGAGATATAAATTTGGGGCATGTGTTAATAAGTGCATTTGAAATATAACTCTAGATCTGAATATGTAATTTAGCACACAGACAAAACTAAAACTCCAAAAATAGAAAGAAGATATGAGGGCTATAGAGTACTATGCACTTGTGACATAAATTTAAGTCTTAAATGGTAATTCTAAGGCATGGTGTGCCCCATACTAGCCTCCTCCTTTTTATATTTACAAATTCTAAACTATAAATAATGGTTTGCATTTTGTTTTTTTGGAACTACCTTTTACTGAATTCTCTAGATTTGACTTGCACAAATGAAAAGAGAGGAAAAGGTTGTGCTATATGTCAAACCCAATTTTTATATTTCTACCTCCACATATAGAAAATGATGATGATTAAGAGAGAATACCCTAGGTCAAGTTGAGGTGAAAACAAAAATAACTGACAAAAATGATAAATGATAAATTACAATGTTTTTGAAAGAGGAAAAAATGGGTTTTAGAGTTACCTAAAACCATAAAGTTTACAAAAAAAAGATAAGATTTTCAAAGACACCATAAGAAGAAAGGTTGTAAAAGCAACAACAATACAAAGCCACAACCACCAAAAAAGCCAGTGAAGGCCACAAAACCCAAAAAACTAGACAAAATGCCAACAACAACTAAATTTGGGCCTTTAATATTTATGCAGTCTCACCAAAAACTAAATTACAATATTACCTTGATGTGCAAACCTTGATTAATTTATGTGAATCAAATTGCCACAAAATTTTATTGATGGACGTCTTGATTGCATTATATAGCTACAAAAGGATAGTTCCTAAAACATAATATATTAGTGCAAATAACATATAAAGCATAACTCGATACATCTTTAGAAAATATAATTTTTAACCATAAGAGCTTCTTGCACATAATTGATCTATTCTTATTGATATCTTGCATACTTGATCTTGATTGATAAAAGTGTTGTAATTAATCTATGAATTTTTCCCTTGAGTTGCCTTGACTAATTTTAGGATCTTCAATTTTCTTTCCAAAATTGGTAGGATTGAAATGGTGGAAATAGATTGTATTTATATGTAATTCTTTGAATTTTTCAAAAATAAATATTGGTAGCTAACAAATGAAATTACAAAGTTAAATAATAAAACAATAACATCAACATAGTCAAATTGGAGTAAAAATGGGCTAGTCTAGGGTATGGGGGTCCCTAGATTAGACCAATCATTTTTGGGGCCTAAAGTGTAAGGGATAAATATTAAAGTCTTATTTTAATTTCCCTTATTTTATTTTTTGAATATATTTATAAAATGGAAAATTCAATCCATAATTAGGTCCAAGAACATAGGAGGAAGCCAAACCTAGTGTGAAATTATCAAGGGTTACAATTTTTGGTGCTACACATGCCATACCAATGCAATAATATTCATCACAAATAACTTGACATGTATGAAAATAATTTTCCCCTTTTGATGTAAATCAATATAATTTGCAACAATCTCCTCCTTTTTCATTGATTACATCACAAATTTAATTATCTTCCATTTTATTTAGTTCTATAACTATACTTTTAATTCTCCCCATTTAACATCAAGGGTAAAGGAATATGACAATACTTATTCCACAATACTCTCACTTTGTTCTTCTCCCTTTATGGATCATCGGTACTGGTAATTGTAACTATATACAACACCCACCCTTTAAGTGAAATACTTAAGGAGCATAGTAATGAAGTACTCCCCATGAACCCATACTTCATCTAAATGTTCACTAAAAGGAAGGAGTTGTCACTCCTAGATTCTATCTAAGATACTCAAATTTCAACTTGAGAAGAAATTTTCTAAAGATATATGCAATTTGATCTTTAGTAATCATATGCTCTAATCTCCCCTCTTTATGTACAAACTTCTCTTTTAAAAAAATGGTATTTTATTAAGATATTATTTATCCTTTAATGTATCCAAAACTAGGGAAAAAATCTAACTAGAAAATGTATCACCCTATCTAAACACATGTGGATCACTAGTCAAATGCATCACACATTTACATATGTGACTCACAAATTCAGATGTGTCACATAGTCAAGCACATGCATCACATAAATTATTTACAGGTTTTGAACCAATAATTGTGTTACATTGATACACATGAATTTTACAAACCCTCACATGTGACTCACCTTCACACTTGCATCATTCCAGACCATAATTGTATCGTACCAATCGTCATCTTTTGCACTTAATAGTTGTGTCACAATGCATTTAATTGACCCTAGTAGATAGATGTGTTGCACCGAGTGAATGCAAAAAACCACCCCACTTGTGCTTAATGTGATAAAAATGTGGTTCATGATGTGTACCACATCTATTTTCCCTCTTTGCAACCCTAAAATCTACCAAAAACTAAAAAATGACAAAGAAGGAAAGGAATACATACCCCATCCCTAGATCCCTCTAGCCATTTGAAAGTTTGAACTCTAAATCGATGGTGTGAGCAGTGTGGTACACGCGACATCTTGGATATAGCTTCGCAACAAAGCTACTCACAAAACTCACTATTCACTCTAGTAAAAATGCACAAATGACCAATTTTACCCCCAAAATCCTATTTATACCTCCCCCTAGGATAGGGTTTTTACTACATGCACCCAATATTGAGTTCAAACCCTAATATGGATATTCAAGAGATCCTAGAATTCAAATATTTTGCTATAAAGGAGTTGTGGCTTCTTAGATTTGCTTATGGAGATAATTTTTTAATTTTTTTGAAAATTCTTCAAAATTTGCAAAATCTTTCATGGGGCAGAGATCTATCTTGTCTTCACCACGACACACTAGGGTATATTTTTAATTGAATTTCTTTGAAACAACACAATAGATTGCATTGTATCATAGAGGGGAAAAATGTAGACACTGAAAAATATCCTAGGCCTACAAAAACCATTTTCTCTCCATAATTAAATAATTTTATTTATTTAATTATTCTCTAAGGTCATATTTCTTCTATTAATTAAATAATGTTAATTATTTAATTAATTTATTTCCCATTTTATTTTTCCTTGATTATTTAAATAAATTATATTTATTTAATTACGTTACTAATTAATATTTTCTCTTTATAATTAAATACATTCTTATTTATTCAGATTATTTTTAATTTTCTACTATAATTAAATAATTATGTTAATTATTTACTAATTTGTATTTTCCTCCATTTTCTATTTAAATAATTTTTTCCATTTATCTCTTATCTCTATTAATTTCCACCCTTGATAAGGTTTTATTATGTTTTAATCTCCATCGTCCATCCTTAACTAAACCTTATTTTTTCCCTAACCCTATTTCCTTGCTTCTTTAAGCAATCTCATCTATTGATCTTCATCATTTAATCTTGGTCCTTCATTCAAATTTGGTTTTCTATAAAAGAGACCTATCACTTTCATTTTGACCCTAGATAACCACTATCTTTCATATTTTTTTGTCACTATCACTAGGCTTATTGTTGTGTACTAGAAATATGAGGGAAAGCTAGTATAAAAATTAAAAATGAAGAAGAAGAATGAAGGTGATTCAACGATGGCATAGGAATTGTGGTAATATTAAATTTTTTATTTTATGTTTCTATGTTCATTTGTGCCCCATTATTGGATTAGGGTCTTTAGGGTTTGAGATTTATGTATTTGGTGGTTGATACTATTGATTCTTTCCTTTCACCTTAATTTTACCCTATTCTAAATGTACTCTTCGCCAATTGGTGAATATTTTCCACTTCAAAATTCCCTAGTCCAAGTGTGACAAACTCTAAAAAACAAGAAAAAAACTTCTACATTTTGAGCTTTCTATTGACCCATCTCCTTGCCTCAAACCCTATTGGTGGTTTAGCCATGATTCAAAATGTGTGAAATAAAATAATCTAAATTCAAAAATACATATACTTTTCTAAAATAATTTTTAGATAATATTACTTCCAACATTCACATAAGCATGAATTTAGTGGGGTGACATATGTTAGCAAAAGGAAGAAAATTATAATTTATATGCTTGGGAGATAGAATAAAAATCTTCACACTCTCTCCTTCAAGGAAAACCCTAGAGATCTAAATCTACAGTATGCAAGGGAGAGAGATTTTGTAATAGGGTTGTCCTAGGGTTTGATTGTAAACTAAAGAGGGGTTCACTACCAAGCTAGGGGTTGGAAGACTAATGAAATGCAAGACCTAATGATTAAGCCTAATATGATGCAAGGCTTCACTAAATGACCTCAAAATGCATGTAAATCCAAACAAAGAATTGCAAGATCATAGGCATGCACTAGAAACTTGAAGAAGACTAGAATGAGCTTTGAAATACTAAAAAAATATTAAAAAATTTCCCTACGGGGACTCACGCCATCCTGGGCATATTAGTCCCATCTAGGGTTTTTGGTCTGGAATAGGTTCCTGGTGATGTAGATTCTAGATCTCCAAAAATCTAGAAAATTTTCCTGTAGTGGGACTCATACGCCACTTCTAGCATATCAACCCTATTCTGATTTTTTAGGAATTAAAAGTTCAAATCTACACCTCAATCTCTACTCTTCCCTTCCAAAATGATTTTTGGATCCCCATCTATAAAAAGAACTACAAAACTTAATATATACTTGATTTTCTTATGGGGTTTTTTCCTCGATCAAGCCCCTAGTTTGGTAATTAATCCTTTATAGAAACAATGAAACATGAATGTAAATAGGAACATAAACCCTAAGCTTAAGTGTGTCTAAGATTAGGAAATATGAAATGCAATGCAACCCTATTCTAATGTGCTAGAATGAGATACATGAATGAAACATGAAGATTAATGACTCACTTTGAGAGATCTCTAATCACCCAACTGAGCCCTAATAATGCTTGTACCTTATTTAGGCTAAATGTAGAGTGATAATGGTGGATGAAATCACTTAGGAAACAAGTCATTAGGCTTGGCTTGATGGCTAGTTGCATCTCTCCAACCTAGAGTCCATCATGATTCACCATAGGCAACCATAATAAACCCTTGACAATGCTAGATCTTGAATGAAACTAAGCTTGAAGGCCTGCAAAAATACTTTGATGCAGCCCCAAGACTTCAACTTTTCTTACTCTTGAAACTTGAATGCTCTTGTGAAAGAGTGCTTGCAGACTTTTTTTGAATACTTGGATCTTGAAATTTATCTTAAGAATGCTTCCTTATATTGAAAAATGACTTTAGAAGCTTGTTTATATAGGAATTAAACCTAATTTACTATTATTTATATCTAAAAAGTTGATATCAATATAAATTTTGAATTACAATGTTTAATTTCCCACTCAAACCCTTAAAAAGCCCCAAATGGGACTCATATGCCACCTTTGGCATATGGGTCGCACCTAGGGGGTCTCATATGCCAAAGGTGGTGTATGAGTTCCACCCTATATTTTTGGGGTGGGTTAGAAATTTAAGTGCTTTTGATTATTTTGCTAGGTTTTTAGTTGAAATAAGCCTCAAGATTTAAAATAAAGGGTCTTAGAGGCCTATTAATGATGACTTTAAGGGGTATTTAATGCAAGGGGGCTAAAATAGGTCTAGATTAAGTGTGAAATTGCACTATTCTCAAGAGTGTACAATTTTATACACTACAATTACTTGTCTAACATTGTAATTGAATATACACTTTTCGTTTCAAATAGTTATATTGAGAAAATGGAAGCCAACAATAATAGTTTATACTATTAGGGCTCCTAACACGATTATTAAATATTATCAATATTGACCCCTTAAATTGTTTCTTTATTTAATAGAGCATTTGTAATGTGTCTATGTTGACTAAAAATAGAGGCTTACAGGATGTTCATTCCATCATAAGAGATTCTATAACCACCCATAAATATTTTGTTAAGGGGACTCTTTGTTCCCAACCCTCAAGCATGGAGGGAATTGTAACTAACATATTCCTATCTAAAAAGGGATGGTTTTATAAGTTGTATCAATATTTGATTAATTAAATGAAAGATTAAATGAAACAAAGGAATTTCCCTAACTAATCAACCATAAAATTCTCATTTTGATTGTGGGATTCTATTCAAGCAAGGGTTATTTTATTTTGGATACCATCATCAAGAGTCATTTAGAACATAGGACTTTTCTCAAAACCAATTTATGAATACCCTAATTAACTTAAGGTCCAATCTTTTTTATTAGGTAAGTAGGGTTTTGAAAGGCCCCTAACCCTTTTACAACTCTAAAGAAAAGAAACTAGTACAACAAGGAACAACAACATGAGAAGAACACAATAGGAAATTGCAAGTGAAGCAAGCAAAACAACAAAAGTAGGACAAGCAACAATTCCAAAAAAGTAGTCACCCCAAGAGTGAAAGAACTAGACAATCTTCGAGCCTTTACAAGCAAAAATAAGTGGGACTAAGACCAACCCATCCAACAAAATGGGCCTTGCAGCCAGTAAAATAGACCTACACAGACTTGAAACACTAATAGTCTTCAAATTAGGCTTCGTAGCCAACATAACAGGCCACTAGGGCACTAGATCCTTGCTGCCAAAATAGCATCCCAAAATAGCAATCCCCTTAAGGGAGGGTAGAACAAACCATACATCAAATCCTTACTAGCAGGATTTAGCATATCTTGAAACTTAAACCTCTAGAAGATAATTAAGCCCAACAAGAGACCATGAGAGAACCTAGGGTGAAGATCAAGGTCCCCATAAAGGAACAACCAAGCCATCCACCAAGCTATGAGCATAGCAACCAAAAATAGCTTCCACCCTAGAGTGTATAACATCCAAATAGAAGCAATCATAACACTTATGGAACCAAATTTAGAGTCACAAAATAAGGTAGTGTTGTTGAAGCTGAACAACCCTATCATCCAAGAAATCCCTCCACCTCTATAGGAGAAGTAACTAAGAGAAATCTATCCACCATAGAAAAAACTCACACCCCCACCACAACTCCACCTCAATATGAGCATCAGGGGAGATGAATAGTTGAAGAAGCAAGAACAACCCACTAGGCCCACATAACCCCTATCCATCTCCATAGGATAGGTCATCATCTCAATTGGAAGGGTCTCCACCTCCATAGGAGTTATAGACTAAAGAGCTAAGAGGATTGCACACACTCTAGTGGAAAGAAAACACCTAGCCACAAAGGGAGGAAGAAACAACAAGGCCACCATAATCTTAGAGCTCAACCCCAACAAGTTAGAAGCCAAGCCAGCACAAATCAACATTTTCAAACAGATTTCAAACATAGCTCCATCAAGAGTAGAAACTTCCCCCTCCATCAACAAAACAACAAAGAACAAAAAGGCCAAAGGCATCACCAAAGCAAGAGAGCCAAAGAAGCAAAGCCCAAGTAAGGTTGGTAGAGAGAAGTAGAACCCCAATAGTTTAAAAAATCCCTCACAACCATTGTCACCAACCAAGATCTCACTCGAAAAAAGGAGTGGTAGATGAACGCAACAAGGGCTCAACCACACCACCATAGACAAGGGCAAGGTGATGACCATCACCACATAGAAGACACTCAAAACAAGAAAGAAGCCAACCAAGAGAGCAACAAACCCCATCCAAATTGCAACAAACCCCAACCAGAAGAAACTAGAGGTAGCACCAACGAGCACAACACCCAAGGACTACACCAAATACATACAAGCTAATGAGATTTCTAGATCAAGGATAAACAAGCAACACAACCTCAAGGGAGACCAGCCATGATGAGGAAGGGCCTTAGAAACCTGAGCAAAGTCCAACATCAAGTAGGATGTCAAATTAACCCACATCATGGACTAAGAAAGACAAAAAAGAAGGACCCAATGCATCAAGCCACCACACAACACAAGAAAGGGATGGTACCAAGGCAGGATACCAATCAAATATAGGCCAAATCTCAGAGGAAACGAGCACTTCCTCCAAAACAAGGTTTTCCCATAAGCACAAACCCACCACATCTAGCTGCAACAACCAAACCTCATGATCATCCTCTGTTAGGAAAGCAAGCACTAATACAGTGCCTCTAAACAACACCTTCCACCAAATGCAAGGTAGCAAAGACAAAGAGAGGATAACCAAGGCAAGTAGATGAGCCTCCAAAGGGACCCAACAATGACCCTGCACACCTAGCAGGAAAAAACTAGGAGGGGGCCACAAAAACACCAATAGGGATCATCATCGCCATCCCCATCTAAATTGCCAACATCCTCATCTACAAAAAAATTCAAAACTCTCGCTCTACTTCGTTTCCCACTCATTGTCCCCATATTTTCCTACTTAAGGTCCAATGTTACATAACTGATATTTACACATAAAACGAGTTGTAATTATGAATTTTTGAAGTCAATCATTATTAATGGTCCAAATATGTAATTTAGGTTTTAAAAAAAAGTATTTGAATTTTCTTAATGATGAATTTTGAGCATTACACAATTAGAAAACTGTAAGTAAATTTTATAGTCTATATGTAATAATTTGACATATATAGATTTAATTGTCAATATCCTTCTTACATTGAATTAATTTTATAAGTAAACTAGTTTTGCATCAATGCTCATAATAATTATTAAGTAAATGAAAAACAAAGATGACAAAAATGTACATGTCACATGTGGGTTGTTTGGTTAGGTTGGCAAGTAAAAGAAAGGTATAGAAATAAACAAGCGAATGCAACATTGGCCAAGCCACAACATGATCACAACATTATCTAATTAGGGACTAATTTAATTGTTTGAGTCCACCAATAAAAGTAGAAATGTTCCAAGCATAAAGATTTGTTACTTTCTCAACTAGGTTCTAGAGTAAATCCAATTAAGTTCATTTCATTATAAGAGTTTTGTGAGCCGAGCTGTAGTTGGTTGCACTGCTACAATCTGTAGGTCTGAAAATAGACCAAAAAATAGACCAAAATTGAAGTTGTGAGAATTTTGGAATTGCTTTGAGTTAAACCATAGGTCTGAAACTTAAGATAACTGTAATATGAACCAAATTTTTCATTAATCTTTTGTAAATTTTTAAAACTTGAAATGATGCTATGAAATGTAAATTGTGAAAAATAGAAATTATCAACTCTAGCATTGTTGAAAACATTAAGCAATTTTTTTTGAAAATGCAAAGATAATTATACCTTCACTTACAAAAAGTATTTTTCTTAGAGTGTGGATGTTGATTTAGGTTCAAATCCAAGATAGTATGGATGTTACCTTGTCCAAAAAACAACCTAATACTTTGTATGTAAACTAGTTTCCTAAAACCTACCATACTCTACTGCCGAAGAACATTTATTTCCCTATTCATAAAATTTTTCTCCCTTACCTCCTAAAAACCTATTTATAAAATTTATTCTACTTTCATAAAAATTTCTCTACCTTTCTACCTCAAATAAATTTTCTAAGAGGGTGTGGATGTTGATTTGAGGAAAAATCTAAGATAACATGGTTGTTATTGAGACCAATACTATGTTTTTAAGACTTTGGCTCAAGAACTGCTTTAGCTCTTTTTCCTTTTGAATATAGGATTTTTCTCTCCGGATTCACAATATTTGTCCCAATGGATCCAATAACACTCAAGAAAATGTCATAGTAGATAATGAATTATCAACCCCCCTTAATTTATCTACCCCTGTGCTATTATAGTGAAGGGACAAATAGATTTGTCAAGTGGAAATAAATACTAAATATTTTATTCAAATTTCATATGAATGACCTAAATAGCTCTAGGGAGGGGATGCTGATTAATTTGATATAATTAAAGCTTATGATCAAGTAAATTAGGAACCCTCGACCAAGGTTTTACTCAAGTTTGGATTGAGTATGGATTTGTGTAAACGAATATTCAATTGCATTTGCAGTAAAAAAAATTTAGTCATCGTTGGATGCTTATATGCTTCTTCAGTGCCTCTAGAAGACTTTGACAAGAAGGCCAAGAATCATATTTCCTATCCATTATAGTGGAAAAATTACTAGGTTGGACATTCACTCATTCAAGGAAAAGGAATGAGATGTCTCTTTACAACATTTGGATGGAGAAAAAACTCTAATGCAACTTGTAGATGAAAATGTGCTAGCAAGAAAAGTATTTATCAACAAAGCAATAAAAATCAAGAGAATGTTTATGATGACACTTTATGAAAGAGCATTGATAACAATGATTCCAAACACTTTTTCTATTAACAATGCCCAACAATGACAAATGTATTTGGTAGACTCTAAATTTTTTTATTGGTTACCTCATTATCTTGGAGCTCCTCTTTTTGTTGGGTGATGTCAGGGATTACCTTTGGAACAATCCAACTTAAAAGAAATAAGGAAATGATAGGTCCTTGGAAGGGTAGAGATTTTCATACTTAAGGAAACTGCATCATATGTTTTTATTACAATTGGAGCCAATTTATTTATTCCCAATCACAAAACCACTATTCTTTGGTCTGAGCATGAATCGAGTCATGCAATTTCTTGTTGAAAGCCACCTAAAACATCATGCAACTTCCCCTAATTGAATGAAAATGAATCTGTCTCAAACTGACAAGTGAAAATGGTATTTACAACTTAGGAGTGGGAAATTTGGTTTCGAGGATATATGGAGAATATTTTTGGCTTTGGAACTTGGGAGCTATAAACATGACCCTTAGGGACATGCTGGATATATAAGAAACAACATGATTTCTATGGGAAACTTATGAACATAAATACTAGACTACAATGAACAATCTCATCATTTCACTGTAGTTCCTTATCAAGGTTTACCATGGGACATAGTTGGTCCTTGAAGTTACAATATCAGGATCTTATCTACCACACATTGAACTAGGATGTGCAAGATGGTGTCAAGGCCAAATTCTGGATTGATTGACAGAATGGAAACCACAAAGAGACTAGACAAACAAGATAGAGCCTAGATTAGTACCAATACCAACAAATAATTGCTAAGAACCAACTAAGAGCTACCCAAGCAAGTCACTAATTGATCCATCCTCACATTAGCTATTGCCTCAATCTATTCACAGCAAATGAAAATCCAATCTCTAAATTTCACAATTTTAGGGCTAATCTATTCTAGAGCCCGAGACAAGATTTTTGCAACCTTTTGAAGAAACTATTGGTTGTGAGTTAAAATTTATTTCTAGGTGTAGGGAAAGGACTATTTTAATTTCTTGAATTTTTTTTTTCTTGGAATGAGAACCAATACCTTCATTTAATAGATAATAATAGAATAATTTAAACCATGCAAAACAATGATCCGAACCCATACAAGTTCCAAAAAATAAAACTCATAGTGACCTACCTCAAGACTTTCCACAAATTGTGTCATGTTGTCAATGATGTAGATGAAAGAATGGGAAGATTTTGGAGGAAAAACTTACGAAACCCCACCACAATAGAAACTTTTTCAAATGAGGCACACTAAAACCAATGTCTCTTCAAATACTACTTCAATCTATTTATAGTAACCAAAAAGTGGGATCTAAAAATATCGGGGTTTTAGGGCTACACACATTCTTGATCCCGGGAGATGATTTCACACATGAGGTGATTGTTTGATTCAATCTAATGGATGTTTGCACCTTTTTAAATAAAAATATTAAATATTTTAGTTGTTTGATATTATTTTTTAGTAACAATATTTTTGTAATGCCCCACCATGTAACCTTAAAGAATGACACAAACACAACAAAATCATAGCAATTTTTTTTAAAGTGTAATATTAACATGTAATATGAACATCACTTAACACATACATCCTCTAAAGTAAGCGACAACGCATTACATTTGAATCCCAAAATTCAAAATTAACTAACCATAGTATACAATTATTACTCATGATATAAATAAGATACATTCAATAACATTAAAATTATCACATAAAAAATAAATTACATTAAAAATTCATTCTTACATTGCATTCATTCAATATAACATTTACAAGAATCATTTAAAAAATGAGGTAGATCATACAATATTGTTACAATTATAAAGTTACATGAGTCTTGCTCATATACAAATGTGGAGTAGTACATATACAAGGTATCCAACTGATACAAAGAATCATAAAAAAAAGAACATATCCACTGGTACACACAAGTTCTCCAATCTGGAAGATCCCACTATCACGAACAAGAATTGGGGACCCAATGGTGTAAGGTGCACATTCCACCCAACTAAGTGGTACCCAAAGGCCCACCCCCTGTGCTAGGAGATAGTAAAAGGGCTTCGTATGAAATAACCCACAACCTCTATACATAGGAAATACACAATACTAAACTACACAAGTATAATACATAACATGATGGTTACATTGCTTCCAGAGTAAGACAATCAAGTACATCCACTATACAATACAATGAAATGTTGTACTAGGAGGAGTGTCACACATAATTTTCTATGGGTTACCTTGGTGTAACCTTCCTAGGCTACCAAACCCCATTGCAAGTTACCCTCGGTGCCTCTACCAACTGTCAGACCCCCCTTCAAACTATGTGGGATCAACATACCTTACAATTGGACCAGGTAGTGGACCTTGCCATTCTAGGCCTTCCAACTCATTTGAAGCCTAAATGAGCACTTGGGCCCATGAGTGAGGCTGCAATATCTAAAATTAATGTGTGGAACTATCCAAACCCCCTAATTAATTAATTAAGTTATATCACTTGGTTAAACCCTCAGTGAGTTACCCCGACGCCCCTTTGTGTGCCAGACCCCCACTGAGAATCACTCTCCTACTGAAAACACAAGGATCTAATCCAAAAACCATGGGTAGACAAGGTACACAAAAATAATAAAATATATCAACCATGAAGAAAGAGACAACAAATCCTATTCATAGTAACTGGGTGTTCAAACTAAATCACACATCTTGTTTGTAATAATTGAGTGTTCAAACTGAATCACACATCCCGTTCGTAGTAACTAGGTATCTAACTAATCTACAACCACATGCACTACCCAAGGTAAATCAAAGGGATTAACCAAAACACATAACAACCCCCTCATAAAATAAATTCATCTAGAAGGCTTACAAGATCACTACTAACCCAAATTTCCCAACTAATGTGAACAAAAGTATTTACAAATTTAATAAAAAAATTCTCGTACTAAATAAATCTATCATTAGGATTTCCTAAATCCAATTTCATTTCAAGAAAACAATAATACATTGCTTGAATTAAATCAACTTTAAATATATTTTCATTTTTGAACAATAAGGAAATTAAATCTAATTGTCTTTTTTTTTCAATTTCACAATTACATAAAAATCCTTTTTCAAATCATTTCATTATAAAAACATCTAGATTGTGCATTTACATGCACCTATTATAAAAATACATTTTAAATATATAAATATATATATATATATATATATATATATATATATAATATTTAAATATTTAAAACCCAATTACAATTTCCAAATGTAAAATTTTATATATATATATATATATACTATATAAAAATCCATATAATAAAAATTGATATTATAAATCCATATTTAAAAATAAACCATATTAAAAAATAGCATTTTAAAAACAATGTCGACATTTACAAAGGGCACAAGAAAGTTTATTGTGGGTGTTGTGTTCACACAACCAAAGGATATGGGAGGTTGCTCATAGCCAAACCCCTACATGGGGGTGTGACCTATGCAGGGAGCACCGGGGCTATCTATGAAGGTAGCGCTAGGTGCTCCCCACAGTCCACCTCCCCTATGAGGGATGGATATGGGGGTAGCCCCCAATGCCCCCCTTCCAAATATTAAACTATTTTTTTTTTAATTAATACCCTATGATTAAAATAAATCACCATTTCCATACAGATAATTTCATAGGTTTTCTTCAATAAAAACTTCTACAGGATCTTCAAATCCATGTTATATATATATATATATATATATATATAATTGCTTCAAATGGGAAAATTTAAACAAAATTTCTACACAAGGTTTTTATCAAAATGATACAGAGGTTTTAAATTTTCTCAGCAAAATAAAATTAATTGGAAAAATAAAAGAAAGCATAAATATTTTACAGGAAGATATTTTCCAATGTAAACAAGATTTTCCCCAAATTTCATAGGAAGATTTTTTAATCCATTCCTATAGAGACTTATAAATTTCTCTTATTTTTTCCTCTACGCTTTAATATTGTTTAAAATAATTTTCTACAGATGCTCTCTAATTTCACTATAAAATCTTCTACGAAAGCACTAAAATATTCACGAAATTTTTTCAAAGACAAAAGCCTTACAAATTTACAAAGATATTAAAAGATTCTACACAAATTACAAATTCTTCTTTTGTACATGAAATCTTTCTAATTTGCAATACAATAACAATAATTAAAGGAAATCTTTCTAATTTTCAAAACAATAACAATAATTAAAAGAACCTATATCTATAAGCTTGAGTAAGTGATGTTTGATGTAAAGCTTCGCCTACAGATTCCAATTTTTCCAAAGCTTCCTCAAAGAATTCACTTTTCCAGAATAAGGAAACCAAAAACTAGAGCCTAGAAACATCCCAAGAACTTCCTTTTCAATTTTTAACAACTTCTATAAAATATATTTTCCATTCATGTGAACTAACCTCTTACCTCTTTCAGCTATTGCCAATATTCTCTTCGAGAATAATTTCTCAACAAGGATGTTTAATAAATTTTCTAACACACATGTCAAAATTAAAATATCTTTTAACCAACTCAGATATTTCCCTTTTGATATTTTCAAGAAATTTATGCTATTTTAATAATTCAAAATTCACAAATTAACATTATCTATTTTATGCAATTTATAATTCAAATTCACATAATAATTTCTAAATAAATTTAATTGAATTAATTTAATTACTTTATAAAATGAATTTAATCACAAGGATTAAATTACTTTACAAAATACATAATATTTAATTAATTAGATTAAATACAAAGCTTCTAACAATATTTATCAAAATTAATTAAATAATCATTAAAAATATTATAAAGCATTAATTTAACATTAATCTCCACATAATAAACCTTGAAAAATAAATAAATAACAAGGAAAATAGGGACAACACGACAACTTAACAAAACCAGACAAAGACTAATGACACACTGTGACTAGGGTTGTGGCTTGATATGGAAACCTCGTTACTATCTCCCAATCAACTATACTATTGGGAAATGGACACGCTCAAACTTGTGAATCTAGGTGGAGCCGATGTCCTGTACCTGCAATCCTACAATAAAAAATATGTCATACATGTATATAGATCATAAATCAAACACACCATGAAGAGGAAATTGTGGACTCATAGGGCGCTCGTAAGCAAGTGATGCAATCCTGTCCCCTTCACTAATACAGTCACCAAGATCGACGAAATTAAAACATCAATTTAATTACAGATGAGCATATATCAATATCAACTCAAATAAACAACTATGCTAATCAGAAGGAATGTCATAAACAATAATATTCATATAGTGTAGCATCACAACTAAATATAAAAACATCATCGCTCCAAAGTTAGCTATCAAATAACAACAACATAGTATCATAGTCTATCAAAGTAAAAGAACTATTAAAAAACATAAGCAAATCAGAGGGGTGCTACATCCTCCCCCACTAGGATCAGGCTTACTCCTGGAAGCCTACGAATAAATAGGGATAGATTGTGGGAAACACCCAACACTGCTTGCATAGGCAGCATCGGTGTTGCTTGCATAGGTTGCACCCCAATGTAGGGGTTCAACTATGACCAACCTCCCATATCCATCGGTTGTGAGAACATAGTGCCGACAATAAAATTTCTTCCACCCTTTGTAAAATTTGACTTTGTTTTTAAAATATGAGTTTTTAATATGGATTATTTTTAAATATCGATTTATAATATTGATTTTTATTTAATAATATAAATATATATATATATGTATGTATATATATGTGTATATATATATTTAATTTTAAGTTTAAAAAATGTAATTTGGCTTTTAAATATATATATATATATATATATATATATATATATATATATATATATATATATATATAATGTATTTTTATAATAAATGCATGCAAATGCACAATCTAGATGTTTTTATAATGAAATGATTTGAAAAAGGAAAATTGATTTTTATATTGATGTTAATGGGAAATTGAGTTTTATTTTATGTAATTGTGAAATTGAAGAAAAAAGACAATTAGATTTAATTTCCTTATTGTTCAAAAATGAAATTATATTTAAAGTTGATTTAATTCAAGAAATTTATTATTGTTTTCTTGAAATGAAATTTGATTTAGGAAATGCTAATGATAGATTTATTTACTATGTGAATTTGTTTATTAAATTTCTAAATACTTTTGCTCACGTCAGTTGGGCAATTTGGGTTATTAGTGATCTTGTAAGTCTTCCAAATGAATTTATTTTATGATGGGGCTGTTATGTGTTTTGGTTCAACCCTTTGATTTAACTTGGGTAGTGCACATGGTTGTAGATTAGTTGGACACTTGGTTACGAGGAAAGATATGTGTAATTCAGTTTGAACACCCGATTATTATGAACAGGATGTGCAACTTAGTTCAAACACTCAGTTACTATGAATAGGATGTGTTGTCTCTTGCTTCATGGTTGATATATGTTATTAGTTTTGTGCACCTTGTCTACGCATGGTTTGTGAATTATATCCTTGTGTTGTTAGCAAGAGAGTCATTCTCAATGGGGGTCTAGCACACAAAGGGGCGCCAGGGTAACTCACTCATGGTTTAACCTATAGACATGCAAAATTAACATTATGCATTCAATCAGGTTTCCTTCATCAAGGTTCCACATTAGGTGCATTCATCAATTAATCAAGTTCAACTTCATTCATTTATCAGGTAATCTCATTAATTTCCATCTCGTAAGGTCATTCATTCAAAATTATATAAACATTATCATCAACCTTTTAATCAAATAAATCAAACATCATCCCTTTAATTAAATAAACCAAAACTTTATTTAATTAAATATCCAAATCCATATTTCATCCTTTTCTGATTTAAATAAATCAAATATTTAAGTCATGAAAGTCAAACTCACCTAATCATCATTAAGCTAACCTAACAATGATTAAATGCTAATCCTAACCACTTGGATTCTCTAGATTAATCCCACTTGCACAAATAAATCAATGTATTGATTTATTAAAATAAACATTTTCACTCAACATGGCATATTCCCTCAAGTTTGAATTCAAAACCAAGTTGGCATGTACATCCAACAAAGCAATTAAAAATCTTCCATGTCCCCCACTCAACATTTACTCTCAAATTTGAATTTGAAATTTCCCTCTCTTGGGCACATTTCCCAAATCTTGCACATGCATCAACCACTCACATGATGACAAGTGGCCTCTCCCCATTGGCTTATCTTTAGTCCCACATTCCTCTCTCATAAGCACTCTTAGCATTTGAGAATCTACAAATAGAGGCATCATTCTTCAAGAAAATCCTCCACAATTTCATCCTCAAATCATATGAAAAGTCACTCACTTCATTTGAGAACTAATTTTGCCCATCTTAGCATACCATATCATTCTTCATAGCATTTTATCATCTAGCTTATCTTAAGCAAGGATTGGGAAAGGGCTATTTTCTACAATAGCACCAATCCAATATGAGATAATGTGTGCATTATGTATCTTTCATGCTGTCAATTTAGTTTGATTTGCTATCATGTGTAGGAAACATTTTGCATTATTTCATAGGAGTAATTAGCAAATTTGTATACACTCACCTTCTTTATGGAGCTTAGAATGTTTACAAATTTGAGAGGTGCTCACAAATGGTGCTAGAATGATGGAAGCACCCCCAAATGATGAATAAAATCTCTGATTCTATTATTTATAGACTTTAAAGACATGTGCTTTTATGTTTAAATACTAGGCTGTTGTTTACACATGAAACTTACTATCTTTTTTTATTTTTAGATTCTAAAGGCATTGATGTAGGTCACTTTCCCATATCTATAGACTGTAGGCATGATTTTATCTATGGAAACACAGTATACATTTTTGTTTGATATTAATAACCCATGGTGATAACATATTCGAGTTGTTTGAGACTATAATTTTGAACTGGCAGCTATGAATCTGTTTGTTGTGAAATATATGGCCATCTCAAAAGATCTTTTTCATAGTGACTAGATTTCTCTTACAACTTGTTTTCTTGTGGAGACATCTTTTCTATGTACTAGTATGCATTATGTTCATATAGCCTGTTTGTGCTTTTAATATGCTTCATCATGCTTCCTATGCTACTCTTCATTTCCTGACATTCATTGTGATAGAGGCGCATCCTTACCAGTTGTATTAGCTTGAAGACTTTTTAAGTAAGCTTGGATATAGATGAAAGCACGTCCTTTCCTTATTGACTGGTGTGAGCATTCGATGATAAATACTACTAGCTCATTTGTTGACTTCAATAATCTCAAAAAAATTTCAATCATCTTAAATTGAAAAGCTATTCCTCCTACCCATATCTCGCTGTCACATATGTTGTGCAGTAGTCTCTTGTAAAGTCCATAGAGGAATCTTGTGTGAATGCATGTCTGGTGCCTTTTACATATGAGGCGTGTAGACAGTTTTGTGTTCGATGTACTCATTTATGAAGTTGTCCTATCTTTAAACGTTTTGAACACTCTTACAAATGGCATTGTTATTATTTTCAACTCCCAGCTATAGTGAATACAAGAAATATCCTAGCTATAGTAAATACAAGTAATAAGATGAGATATCCCCAATATCTTTAGCCTTTGAAAGGAAGAGCTTCAAATCTGATTTCTGTGACTAATGGTCCCCACACATGCATTGTTTTTTCTTCTTCTTTTCTAGTTCCTAAAGCTTGCACGCAAGCTTGAAAATATTAAGTTTTTTTTTTTAGTTTGTTGGAGCCTTCGAATGATTTTGTCGCTATCTTTATTCACCCACCAACTGCATTCATTTCTCTAACAATGAATTTGAATTTTAGATTAAAATATCTCTGTAGTTTTCAAAAGTTGGATTTCATTTCTCTAATAGTGGGTTGGTGGGATATGTCTGTAGAGAATATTTTGCTACCTGACAAGCCTGAGGAAGTTGGTAATGTATTTATTTTCTGATGGCAGTGCACTCTTACACAAGTTTGTCCTTTGTTTTTTGATCATGTTTAAAAATGATAAAAATGCACTGAAAGTTTCTCACGCCTTTGCAGAAAATTAATTCTTACGAGCTTATGTTATCACACACCACATTTAAGACTGTATCATGATTCATTAATTCTTTGAGATATTTTGTCCAAAATTTCACATGCCTTGTCTACGCACCACATTACTACCATGAATCTATTTTTAGATTGGTTTAACTGCTACTAATGTTGTTGTTGCTTCTGCTGGTTTGTCCTATGGCCAGGAGATCTTCTAGAATATTTTGTTTCTAAAGTCGACGAAAATGCAAACAAGATAGTAATAAACATGTCTGATTATTGTCAAAAGTTTTTGACGTGATTATTCATTTTCCAAATTCCTTGTTTGAGAGTTTTTATTTTCACGTCCATGCCTACCACTTGCATTTGACCTTTAAATTTTCTTTAAAGTGTGTTTGTTCATCTAAACACCACTATTGCGTAGCTTTGTACTCTCCAATTTCATTTATTATTGTTTGAGAGTCATTTTTTTATGGGTTGTGGTGGAAACATAAACTTAATTGATAATGGTTCGATGATATGTATGGACATCAAAATGAATAGGTTTCAGCAGTGCCAAATAATTGAAGAGGTGAGTTGTTCAAATATTTTTATGATGACTATGCAATGAAGGTGTGGGTTAGGTGAGTTGGAAACCTTATCACTAAAGACAAAATTGCAGCTTATTTTTTGCACCATATTTGATCAGATTAATGCCTAAGTTGATTTAAACTTAATGTCTATGTCATTACATTTCGAAATGTGCCACAACCATAGTGCCTATTTATTCTTTAAAAGTTGACTTCTTATTTATTTTTTATTTTCTCCGCCTTGAGTTATAAATTGAGTCATCATTATGGTTACTTCGAAATAGTAAACATTTGAACTTAGGATGATGCTTTCAAAAGGTGTATTCTTTGTGCTAGATTTATTAAAATTGATACCTTTAGTGATGTAAATTATGATAAGGGAGGGAGAAAATTTTAAACAAGTATGATGATTTCTCAAATAGGATCATTAAATGAATTACTTATAAACCTTCCTTTTATTATCATCACTTAGGATCATGTTATTGTTTGAAGTTAAATCAAAATAAATTGGATTCTCACATAATTGTCTTTTTTTGTTTATAGGTACAAAGGAAAATCGAAAGGAAAAGGCACAAGGTACAAACGAAGGAAAGCAAGGAAGGCAAGGAAATAAAATGTGAAACAAAAAAGAAAAATAAAATGAGCAGAATGAAGATGACATTTTGGGGGAGATTAAAGTGTTTTTAACACTTTAGTGTTTTTTTTTAACACTTTAGTGTTTGTTTTAAACACTTTTTGCGAAATTGTTTATCTTTTCATTTTAGGACACTAATTTTCATTTGGGTCTAAAAAGAACACTTTTATTTTCATTTGCAAAGGGTTAAAATTGAAACTTAGACACCTAATAGATTTCAATTTGGGCTAAAATTTGACAAGAAATCTTCATCTTTCCTTTGGTGTTTTAAAATGAATCAAATCATTGCTTTGAAGGATAAAATGAATGTGTGCCTTTATTGTTTTGTAATTATTTACACAAAGTAATATCATAGAAAGACGTATGCGCTTCTCTCGTGCCTCATGGAGATCTTGAGAATCCAAAGGCTTTTGGTGACATTAAGTTGCGTAAATAATTTCCCATACACAATTTGATTTGGGTTTAAAATTGAACATCTTGTGTGAGTGTGAGTAGAGCATCATCGCGTATATTCTCTTTCTTTGAGTCATCAAAGATTCATCGAGTTACGGATTTTTTCTTTGCTTTATTTTGTTTATCCTAGAGGGACTACCTTGGGGAAAAATTACTCACCCAAGGGAATGACTCAACCGGTAACACTCTAAAGCCAAGAGTATTTCCAGCCGAGATATAAATGTGGGTATTGGAAGAAATGCCAGTAAGACGCTGTTGATTCCGACAAGATGGATCTGAAAGGGGACTCTTTCCATATGGGTCAATCTCCACAAATGGAAAGTCCTTACTAGAACCCATGTGCTATAATTTTCCAAAATCCTTAATCTATTTGTTGGTGCAAGAACGGTCGTTCTGAAGCCGCCCCGCACTTTTACGGTCTTTAGTAGAAATGGAAAACATGTCATCAGAGTTTCATGGGTGTTGATGCTTGGCTGCCCTATATAAGTGAGTGTCATGGAGGGGAGCTAGTGGGGTCAAGCATCTAACCATTCTGGTGTAGGAGCACCTGGGAAACTCGAGTTTTCCTGGAGTCTTGAAGGAAGTTTAAATTTTGTTGTTGTATTTTGAGGTCATGTTGACCATCTAGCTAGGTTTTGTTGTTTCGAATAAATCTTGATCTATCTATCATCAATGGATTTGGAGGTGGCAATCATAAATGGGTTTTGAAGCCCCAACTTGTCATTATTACCCATCTAGTCAAGTGTTTGAAAACACAGTGGGTTTTATATTTTGCTTCTTTAGGTCATCTAAAGGCTCGACCCAAGAAGCTTAACTGTTTCAAAATCCTATTTAAATGTTTCCTCGACCTTTGTGCAAGTTTAGAAGTTCATTGTACTGACAGTGTCTCTCGAAGTTGAAGAAAAACAACATTTTGCTATTTTTTTTCTTTTTTTTACGTGGAAATAGTGCTTAAATGAATTGACATTGCTATTGTTTGCATTGAAGGATGTAGAGTAGCTTAACATCAAGTTGTGTGTGGCATTTAGTAGCTTGAATTAATTTTTTTCTTGTTTTTTTGTATATATTTTGGTTTCTTGGTGTTTATTGGCCTAAAACAGGCAGTGTTGAATAAATGGAGGCTTAGAGCACCTTCCCACTGTATAAATTGTATGGAATTTTGGGAAATTCACCATAACTCCATTCTTGTAAATATGGTAGGTGTTAGGTTTTTTTTTGGTTGCAAGACCTAGGAGAAAAGCCTTGCCCTAGGCGAGCCAGTGAAGAGCCCGGCTAGGAAAGGCTACAGGACAACGCTGATAAATTGCAGGGGAGTGAAGTTTTTTTGGTAAATTATTTTGGGAGAATTTAGGGGAAGTTCTTGGCCATGTATGGTGATAAGGAGGATATTCTATCAATCCATTTAGGAGGAGAACTTTTTGACAGTCCATAAACAGCTTTGAACAGTTTAGAAACCCTAGGTTAGACTCATTTCTAAGAACAATGCATTGTACAGCCTGCTAAGCCTCAAGAACCCAAAATTCCTTAAGACGTAGCCTTAGGGAATGAGAATCCAAGAAAAATATTGTGTTTTGTTTTCCAAAATCAAGAACAATAGCTATATTTCTTAGAATTGGAGACCTAATAGGGGCTCAAAGACTACTAGCCTTCCTAACCCTAAATGAGGGTTCCATTACAAGTGTTGAAAAGGTGGAGTCTTGGAAAACCTTATAGGACCTAGGAAACTATTTTGAAGCTATTGGAAGAAAACCCACACCCCTGCAAGATTCTCTTTAAGTGTTGTGGGAAGACTAGTCTTTAGGGTATTAAAGGCTAAGGAAGAGTGAAGCGGTGAACTAAGGATTGGTTTTGGTTGATCAAAATTTGTCATGATGGTGAGGTTGGCTAGGAGAACTAGGGGAACCTAGACAAGGTAGTGTTCCTATAGGTTAAGGTGGAGTATAAAAATACACCAAGGAGGTCTATGACAAGGCCTAGTGTAGGAATATGTGATTGATTCCTCTAGCCTCCCTATCAGATTGGTATCAGAGCAAGAAAAAGATTTGGGAAAGCAGCTTATATGTCAGAAGTTGAGTCAAGTGAAACTCCCACCATGGTGAAAAATGCACAATTAGACAAGATGGTTGAAGGACAAGAAGAGGACAACAAGTCGTTAAAAGAAAGAATAGAGCAACTTGAGAAAGCATTGAACAATGCAAGGTTGGAAGGAAAGGTACCAAAGGAAGAAGACGTTGTAGAGGAAGACAAGGTCCCTGAACCTAACCTTGTTTTGGAGGAGGATCCTTTCTTGAAGGCATTGAAAGCCTTGAGTGGACAAGGACTTGAGGGCATACCACTGTTTAGTGGAAAAATGGATCCTGATTTGGTCATGGATTGGATAGAAGGCATGGAGAATCACCTTGAGTGTGATGGAGTCACTAAAGCACAGAAGGTGAAGGTTGCTAAATCAAGGTTGAGAGGATCAGCCTTGACATGGTGGAAGTTTGTTTAGACTGAAAGGGAAAAAGAAGGAAAATAGCCCATATCAACTTGGAAAGGAATGGTTGCTAGGGTAAAAGAAGCCTATATGACAGATGATTATGAGATCCAACTTCACAAGAAGAGGCAAAGTCTAAGGCAGAAAGACCAGGATGTAAACACTTATACTAAAGAGTTTCAAAAGCTTTACTTGAGATCTAATGTAATAGAGGATGAGAGCCTCAAAGTGGCTAGATACCTAAATGGTTGAAGTGGAACATCCAAGAAGAGATGGCTCTTTTGAGTCCTAAAATAGTACATCAATGTTATCAGTTGGCTATCAAGATTGAGGAAAGGAATAAGAGGAAGCAAGATCAGTCTTCTAAGGGCAGAGGCAAAGGCAAAGATCAAAGAGGACATCGTTGAGGTTACCAAGGTAGAGGCAATGATCAAAGAAATCAAGGAGAATCAAAACTCACTAAGCATGGAGGTGAAACATCTTCAAGAGGAGGATATAACAGAGGTAGAGGAACTCAAGGAGGTTCAAACAAAGGAAGAGGAGCAAGCAGGAGCAGTTCTTATTTTGCAAACATGAAGTGTTATCACTGCAGTCAACTAGGTCATTGTGCTTATAGGTGCCCAGAGAAACCATCCTCTTCTACCCATGAAAAGAGAGTGGCCTATGCACAAGAGGACACCATGAGTCCTAAAGCATCTGAGATTAGTCATATAGAGTCTGAGGTAGGATAGAATCTAATGTTTAGCAAGGTTTTGATCAAACAACCAGTCAAAGAGGAACCCAAGCAAAGAAGAGATCTTTTTAGAGTAAGGTGCAAGATAATTGGTAAAGTGTGCAAGGATATAGTGAACTCAGGCTCAACAGACAATATAATATTAGAGGAGCTAGTAACTAAGCTAAAATTGTAGAAGGTACCTCATAATAACCCTTACAAGGTCACATGGCTGAATAAAGGGCAAAGTGTTTTAGTTAATGAGCAAGTAACAGTGGAATTTTCAATTGGAGGCTATAAAGACAAGCCGTTTTGTGATGTATTACCCATGGATGCATGCCATTTGCTACTGGGCAGACCATAGCAATATGATAGAAGTGCCATTTATGATGGGAAAGAGAACACCATCTCATTCAAGAAGGATGGAAGAACCTTCAAGCTGCAGTCATTAACAGAGGAAGATGAGGGATAGTCAAAGGTACCTAACATTATGTTGAGTAATAGAAAGGAGTTCCTTAAGGACCTACACCAAGGAAATGAAGGATATGTGATCATGATCTAGTCCAAAGAGGAAGAAAAGGCTAAAAAGATAGTCTTACTAGAAGCAGTCCAAAGGTTGCTTGATAAGTTCAAAAGCATAGTCAGTGATGGAACACCTGCAACTCTACCACCAAAGAGAGAAATAAGTCATCAAATTGACTTCATACCTAGAGCCTCATAACCTAATAAAGCAGCATATAAGCTTACACCTGAGTAGAACCTAGAGGTGGCTAGGCAAGTGCAAGAATTATTGGATCAAGGATTGATTCAAAAGAGCATCAGCCCTTGTGCAGTACTAGTGGTTTTGGCAACCAAGAAAGGAGGTAAGTGGAGACTTTGTATTGATTCTAGAGCAATCAATAGGATCCCCATTAGGTATAGGTTCCCAATGACTAGAATTGAATATTTAATGGATTTCCTTGGAGGAGCACATTATTTCACTAAGTTGGACCTCAAGAGTGGCTACCATCAAATTAGGATTAAGGATGGAGATGAGTGGAAGACATCTTTTAAGACAAATGATCACTTATATGAGTGGAAAGTGATGCCATTTGGCCTCTCAAATTCCCCTAGCATGTTCATGAGACTAATGAATGAATTGATTAAGGATTTCACAGGGATCTTTGTAGTAGTATATCTTGATGACATACTAATTTTTAGTAAGACAGCAGAAGAACACCTCAAGCATGTGGAGATGGTTCTTAAAAGGTTGCAAGAAGAGAAGTTGGCAATCAACCTTGAGAAGTGTGAGTTCTTCAAACAAGAGTTGGTGTATCTAGGTTTTGTAGTATCCAAAGGAACCTTGAAGATGGATCCAAGCAAGGTGGAAGCCATCCTAAACTAGCCTACACCAACCACAACAATAGAGGTAAGGAGTTTTCATGGATTGGCCCAATTTTATAGAAAATTTATAAGGAACTTTAGTGGTATATGTGCACCAGTCCTAGATACTATCAAAGGTGGTATGAAAACAAAGTTTAAGTGGACTCCAGAGGCTGATAAAGGATTTGAAAAACTGAAACAAGAAGTGGCAACTCAGCCAATTCTGTTATTGCCTAGTTTTGACAAGTTGTTCATAGTTGAGTGTGATGCAAGTGGAGTAGCAGTAGGAGGAGTACTTAGTCAAGAAGGTAGGCCTGTTGCCTTCTTTAGTGAAAAGCTCAATTAATCCAAGCAAAATTACTCTACTTATGATCTAGAGTTGTATGCTTAAATAGTTTAGTCCCTTAGGAAGTGGAGGCATTATCTTTTTCCCAAAGAGTTTGTGGTCACTACCGATAACCAAGAACTTAGTTACATCAACACCCAAGAGAAGTTAAGTAATAGGCACTTGAAATGGCTGGAATACATCCAAGCTTTCACTTTTACCATCAAGCACAAGAAGGGACAAATGAACAAGGTGGCAGATGCATTAAGCAAGAGATTGCTGATAGTGCAAGAAATATAGCTGAAGAGCATTGGATTAGAGATTTTCAAGGACCTCTATGGTGAAGATGAAGACTTCTCAGAAGCTTACAAGGTATGTTCTAATTTTGAGAATCATTTTCATAGTCAATATTCTGAGTATACACTAGAAAATTGACTGTTATTTAAGGGTAATCAATTATGTGTTCCAAGAGGGTCTATGAGGGAAAATCTGATTCAAGAAAAGTATAATGGTAGTCTTAGTGGGAATTTTGGTATTAATAAAACTTTAGAGCTAGTTCAAAGGTTCTATTACTGGCCTAAGTTAGCAAGAGATGTCAGAAAATATGTTGAACAGTGTGTTGTATGTATGAAAGCTAAGGGAGGAGCTAGCAATGTTGGTTTATATCAACCCCTGCCCATTCCTAACAGACCATGGGAGTGTGTGAGCATGGATTTTGTGGTAGGTCTTCCTAAGACCAAGATTGGTTTTGACAGTGTTTATGTTGTGGTAGATAGATTTAGTAAGATGAGTCACTTTATTCCTTGCAAAAATACTCATGATGCTAGCTACATAGCTCACCTTTTCTTCAAGGAGGTTGTAAGGATCCATGGACTACCTCTAAGCATTGTTTCAGACCGAGATGTGAAGTTCATGAGTCACTTTTGGAAGACTCTATGGAGTAGACTGGGTACAAATCTGTCATTTGGATCAACTTAGCATCCTCAGACCGATGGTCAAACAGAGGTGGTTAACAGAGTGTTGGGTAATCTTTTAAGGTGCTTAACTAAAGAATATGGACAAACATGGGATATGGTGATTTCCCAAGCTAAATATGCCTATAATGACAGTGTCAATAGAACTACAAGGAAAAGTCCTTTTGAGATTGTGTATGTGATGCACCCAAGAGGCATTTGTGAACTCGAAGATATTGGATCTATGGAGAACAGGAGTGGAAATGCAAAGGAATTCACATAGACCATGAAAGAGATTCAGGAGTAGGTCAAGAAAACAATCACAGCAGCAACCCAAAAGTTGAAGGAGAAAGTTGATTTGTCAAGGAAGGATGTGCAATTTGCAGTTGGGGACTATGTTATGGTCCACCTCAACAAATCAATATTGTAGAAGGGAATTTCAACCAAGTTACAGATGAAAAGAGTGGGTCCATGCAAGGTATTGGCCAAATATGGCAAGAATGCATACAAGGTGGAGTTACCATCAGATTTGGGCATCTCTCCAGTGCTTAATGTAACTGACTTGATCAAATATAAAGGGACAGTCAATGATCTAGATCAGGACAGTCGAGAGGTCTTCAAGGACATCAACAACATGTCCATACCAACTCTAGATAAGCTTCAAGCAAAGAAGATCTTGGAATCAAGAGTGAAGAAGGCTACAAGGCATAGGGTGTAGATGGAGCATCTTGTACAATGGAAGGATAAACATGAATCTGAAGATACCTGGGTAAAAGAAGTAGAATTTAAGAAGTAGGGCATTGAAATGTCTCTTATCTCTCCAAAATTTACTTAGTGGTTTGTGCTGGGAGGGGGAGAATGGTGCAGGAGCACTGGGAAACTTGGGTTTTCCTAGAGTCTTGAAGGAAGTTTAAATTTTGTTGTGGTATTTTGAGGTCATGTTGACCATCTAGCTAGGTTTTTTTGTTTTGAATAAAGCTTGATCTATCTATGATCAATGGATTGGGAGGTGGCAATCATAAATGGGCTTTGAAGCCCCAACTTGTCATTATTACCCATCTAGTCAAGTGTTTGAAAACACATTGGGTTTTATATATTGCTTCTTTAGGTCATCTAAAGGCTTGATCCAAGAAGCTTAACTATTTGACAATCCTATTTAAAGGTTTCCTCAACCTTTGTACAAGGTTAGAAGTTCATTGTATGGACTGTGTTTCTGGAAGTTGAAGAAAAACAACATTTTGCTATTTTTTTTCTATTTTTTTGCTTGGAAACAGTGCCTAAATGAATTGACATTGCTACTGTTCGTGTTGAAGGATGTAGATTAGGTTAACATCAAGTTGTGTGTGGCATTTAGCAGCTTGAATCAATTTTTTTCTTGTGTTTTTGTATATATTTTGGTTTCTTGGTGTTTATTGGCCTAAAATAGGTAGTGTTGAATAAATGGAGGCTTAGAGCACCTTCCCACCATATAAATTGTATAGCCTTTTGGGAAATGTGCCCTAACTCCATGCTTGTAAATATGGTAGGTGTTATGTTTTTCTTTGTTGTAGGTGCTAGGAGAAAATCCTTTCCCTAGGTGAGCCAGTGAAGAGCCCGACTAGGAAAGGCTATAGGACAGCGTTGATAACTTGCAAGGGAGTGAAGTTTTTTTGAGAAATTATTTTGGGAGAATTTAGGGGAAATTATTCTCCATGTATGGTTATAAGGAGGAGAGTCTATCAATCCATTTAGGAGGAGAAATTTTTGACAGTCCATAAACAACTTTGAATAGTTTAGAAACCCTAGGTTAGACTCATTTCTAAGAACAATGCATTGTACAGCTTGCTAAGCCTCAAGACCCAAAAATTCCTTGAGAGGTGGCCTTAGGGAATGAGAATCTAAGAAAAAGATTGGGGTTTGTTTTGAAAAATCAAGAACAATAGCCAAATTTCTTAGAATTGGAGACCTAATAGGGGCTCAAAGGCTACTATCCTTCCTAACCCTAAACGAGGGTTCCATTACAAGCGGTGAAAAGGTGGAGTCTTGGAAAACCTTCTAGGACCTAGGAAACTATTTTGAAGCTAATGGAAGCAAACCCACACCCCTGCAAGATTCTCTTTAAGTGTTGTGGGAAGACTAGTCTTTAGGGTATTAAAGGCTAAGGAAGAGTGAAGCATTGAACTAAGGATTGGTTTTGGTTGATCAATATTTGTCATGATGGTGAGGTTGGCCAGAAGAACTAGGGGAACCTAGACAAAGTAGTGTTCCTTTAGATTAAGGTGGAGCAGCAAAATACACCAAGGAGGTCTATGACAAGGCCTAGTGCAGGAATCTGTGATTGACTCCTCCAGCCTCCCTATCGCATTCACTAAAGATAAGCAAAGCTGGACTTGTCCAGGTGGGGATTCAAAAAATATTTCCTTACACATCCATAGGGTTTGTGCTTGGTCTTGGTTTGAAAACATAGTGCTTTATTCGAAAAAAAATTCAAAACAAACATTCAACATGATCCTCAAAATTTCAAACCCTTTAGGAGGCAAATACCATTGACCAAATTCTCGTGTTATTGCTTGCCCTTGGTATTACATCCTTAGAGGTTTCTAAGCACTTGAATTTACTTCTCCATTTTCCCACAAAAGTTAAACAATAGGTAACCCTTGCCTTAAATTCATCAAAGTTTCACATAATATACCTTGTGAAATGAGATGAAGTTGAGACATTGGACATTTAGTTTGAAAGCTAATCAGGAGTGTGTTTGTGGTAAAAATAATCCATTAAGCAAAGATTAAAAACAATTGGACCCCACACATGTGTCTCCAATGATTTCATGCAAAATCAAGATCAAGTAACCAAAGGTGAAAGCCCTTAGTCTAATAGCCCATCAAGAACGTCTCTCTATGTTATACAAAGTTAGACAAAGACTACTTTTCAACTTTTACAAGAAGGCTTCAAGGAACAATCTCAGTTTATATTCATTCTATTATTGCCAAAACCCAAATCTTTTCAGAGAGTTTGAACATCTTGTTTAGAGAAAAGCTTGTTCTTCAATACCTAGGTCTAAGAAAATGAAGTGTCTTTTTTAGGTTCATCTTAGGATCAATAAAATCAAAATCCTTTTCATCCATCCTTCAAAACATCAAAACAAAGATCATCTCAGAATCACCTTTTGGAAAAATCTTGGAATCATCCTTAATACTAGGCTTTTTGGAAAAATAAAAAATCATCAAAATCATTGAGACTAAATCCTTCAAAACATTATCAAAATCACCTTTTCCTAGGTATGTGTAGATGCATCCTTTTGCATATGCTTAGTCAAAATCACCTTGTTTAGCTTAGTATATGCAGATGAATCCTTCGTCATATGCTTAGTGAAACTATCATCTTGTTTGGATAAGTGTGGATAGATGCATCCTTCTTCCCACACATATTCAAATTATCATCCTTTTGATCAATTCTATCCCTTAGATAATCATCCAATCATCTTAGGGTCTATTTGTTCAAAATCAAAATCAAAATCAAAATCAATCAAGGACAAATCCCAAAATCAAAATCTGCAACATATTCAAAAGCCCCAAAAGCCTAGTATCTCCTTCAAGACTTACCAAAAGATCATAACATCTGCATCATTGATCTTTTACATCATCATCATATCATCGTTTGATCCACAAGATATCCTAAAAAAATTTCACTTTGGGGCATAAAATAAAGATCGATCCAAAGAATCAAGAGATTCATCTCCCATTCTTAAAAATTGATCCTTGTTTTATGGTTCAAACCAGATCTTAATACAAGAAGAGCATGGAATCCAACAAAGAAACACCCGCTTCAAGTGATTTGAGTCAAACCACTCCTGAAATAAATCCAATTCGGTCGGGAAATCTCACAATTAACCTTCTGACATCATCGCAAAATCCGTAAGAGGAAAACTAAGGAGAGGATCTTACCCTTGGACTGTCTCACGAAGAAATAACTAAAATGCTCTGAAATATGGACAACCATAGAATCATCAACATCATGATGAGGCTCAACCCTTCGTTATACATGCTTGAACTAGCAAAACAAGGGGCCAAGTTACCTTCAGATTTCAATGTGAGTACCATACTGGAGACATCATTTCCTCCAATCTCATCCACCATTCCCATCTCATCTACACCCCCATCGCAAAACATCACATAAAACATCCCAAAAATTATGACATCATTTGCTCCAACACAACCCAATGCTAATAAGGGAAATGTATTTCTTAATGCCATTCAAACACACCCCCTTGTTAATAACCAAAGCTTGGATGCAAACACCACCTTGGAGCAAAACATGCCCGAAAACCCGCTACATAAAAATGTTCCTCTCACTTTCCATCATGATCCATCATCATCATTTTTTCATGCAACACCTCAAACACCTCTTCTCACAAATTCACAAGAGGAGGGAGATATGTTCAGAATAGGGGGCATCTTCGACACCACAACATTTTCACAAGGACTTGCACCCCTTACATTTCCACTTCTACCACAATTACCATTATCATCCACACCACTCCTTGGTTTAGGGCTCCCCCCTCTACCAAGTATCAATAAAAACAATATCCCAACCATCAATCAAAGCATTAGATCGAACGCCCAAAATTTGTCATTGATATCGCAACAAAAAATGACAAATACACAAGCAATTACAACATCATAAAATATCCCATTAACATCGCAAAGCATGGTCTCTCAAGGACCAATCACATCAACAACACCATCCATCATGCAAAACACCAACACCACCTTCATGAACACTATTCCAAATCCACCACCACCTCCACCACCGCCAATTTTCACCACATCAAGGCAATACGACGTAGCATTGCAAGCCAATTTTCAAAGAGGATACCAATAAGTGCAGAAACAAAAAGTCATATACCTAGCTGCTCAATAAGCCGCTCAACCTGCCCAAGCTGCACAAGCTACATTGCAAGCACAACAAGTGCAACAAGCCCAAGCATTATTGTAACAACAACAACAACAAGTCACTCAAGCTGCATAACCATTACAAGCACAAAGGGCCACTCAAGCATAACTTTTATTGCAACAACAAGCATCACAAGCACATTCAGTATAAGCACAAACAGAACAAGCATAAGCTCAAGCGCAAGCTCAATATCAAGCATAGTAAGCACAAGCACAAGCACAACTTCTTGCACAAGCATCACAATTGCAATCATATCAACAAGCAATAAAGCAATATCAAGAGAAAAAGGAAGCAGCAAAATTGGAAACCCAACAACAAGTGTTGTTCGAACAATAGAAAGCACAACAACAAGCGTTGTTGGAATAGCAACAAGTGCAACATCAAGATCAACAACAAGCATTGTTCATATAAAAGCAATTAGAAGCCTACTTCACCCGCCAGAACATATAGATACCATCAAACAATGCATCGACCAATCCAGCCATCCAAACCATGATCGCAACACCCCAAAATGCTTTCATCCCACCCCCTGATCTACAAAATGATGTGACGATACAACTTAGGTTGCTTTCACAACAAGTGCTCGATATGCAATCGAGGCGAACAACAAAAACACCAAGTAACTTGTGTCCCTATCCATTTGATAGGAGCCTAGGGATGAAACCATTCCCCAAGGGATTTGAAATCCCCAAATTTGACAAATATCGAGGGATGGGAAACCCTGAAGATCACATCATGGAATTCCAGGTTCATTGCATGGAGGTGGCATATGATGATACTTATCTGATGCGGCTATTTCCTAAAAGCTTGGTAGGCCCTGCTATAGAATGGTTTTGTCGCTTACCTTTAGGAATTAGAACATTCCAAGAAATTAGGGATGCATTCATTAGGAACTGCACATGCAACATTGCAATGGATGTCAGTCTCGAAGAACTATACGCTCTAAAACAAGGAAAGAATGAATCTTTTGCTTCATTCCTTCAACAATGGCGATCCAAGGCCAATCAGAGCAAGTGGACGATGCTAGAAGAACAATAAGTTTGCATCATCATAGCCAACCTTGAAGGCCACTTGGAATTTTATGTCAAGGTTCAGGGCTTCACCACATATGATCAACTGATTTCCAAGGCGCTTAGCATCGAAAGAACCCTTGTGACCCAACCCATAGAATCAATATCATATCACAAAGAACAAAACAACCACCCACCATCCAATTACAACAAAAAACCTCACACATGGGAAAGAAATAAAAATGTTACTAATGATGGTGTCTTAGATGCCAAGGTGGTCATTAGTGGTCCTCGCCAAAACACACCCACACAGCAAATCCAAACACAACACCAAAACAGTCATCACACAACATACCAACCCAACAATAATCCAACCATCAATAAACTCAATGATCAAAGAGGACCACCCCAACAAAAAAGTTATCCAAAACAAAAATACACCATTTTGGGGGAACCATTGGAAGACATAATGAAAAAGTTGATCAACAAAATAGTCATCAAGCCTCCTACATTTGAAAACTACTAAGAACCCGATGTCAAACATCCTTGGTATAAACTTTGTGAATTTAATAAAATCAAAGGCCACACCACAAACAGTTGCATGAGACTCAAAAATGTCATCCAAGATCTCATTGACAAGAAAATCATAAACGTGGAACAACCTATAGGAAATCATGATCTTAAGATATATACGAATCCGATGTCGAATCATGGTAACAAAGGAAATAAAAATGATAAAGGGAAAGGAAATGTAAATCATGTCTATGAATCCATCATTGCCTCACTAAATGAAGACTGTATGGTCATCACCATCAAGGGTGCCCATGCTGAAGATTGTGGAGTCACCACAAGAGGTGGAAAAGTAACCATTGTAGGATCATCCCAACCAAATAGAGTCCCTTCATCTAGATGCATTCCTAATGGCTATAATGTCCTAGACCAACTCAAGAGAATGCTAGCACACATCTCCATTGTGGAGTTGTTAAAAATATCATTAGCCCATAAGAAGATCCTTGAGGAAGCATTAGCCTGATCCACTCTCCCCGCAGATATCGATGTGGAGAAATTCCAAGCTATGGTCAGAAATATCATTACGCCTAATCTTCTTACATTCTCTGACCAATATTTTCCTGCCCAACCATCTCACAACCGTGAATTTCACTTGGAGGCCATTATATGTAAGAGAAAAATTAAAAGGGTCCTAGTGGATGGAGGTGCAGGCTTGAACATATTTTCCTTAAGCCTCATCAAGTAGTTGAAAATATCAAAATATTCCATTGACAAAGGAAAGGGAATCACAATAAGAGCATATGATGACCAAGAAAGAGTGTCTTAGGGCACGATTAAACTCCCTATTCAATTAGGGACAATGCTCATGGAAACCACTTGTCAGGTCTTGGACCTCAACTTGCCATATAATATCCTACTGGGACGCCCATGGATCCATGTGATGAAAGTCATAGCATCAACCTTCCACCAATGTGTGAAATTTACACATAATGGACAAGAGGTTACTATCCATGGAGATCCCGAACCTTTCTCATACTACAAGAATCTTGAAGAAAAATATTACAAAATCCCCCAGGTACCAAAAAATGACTAGGGCCCATCCACACAATACATCAATCTTGCCACCCTCACATCCACTTCTGTGACAAAGACGCCTGCCACTCCTGCCATTTCCACCATCTCTGACATCAAGCTCATCATCCAGGATGACGGTTGTGGAAGCTACAATATCCCTAACAATGCTTTTGTGGTAGGAGAGTTACCACAATCTCGTAGACCACGAGGATGCCCACAAGAAAATCAAGCTTCCACATCACAAACCTATCTTGAAAACTATCTTGAATTCACAAGATGGGGAGACCTTGGCCATGAGGTTGTTGAAGTAGATCCATCTCACATGCTGTATCAAGATGAAAGACAGAAGCTAATTTACCAACGGATGAGACAAGCAAGGGCCTACAAATGATGCTTGCAATGGGCTACGGAAGAAATCAAAGACTAGGACAAAATGATAATTGGCTCATAATACCTATCATGCCAGAGACGCGACCCATAAAAAATCTTGGTCTTGGATGTACCCCTCCCAAAATAACCATACGTGGTTGAAGTCCTCCGGTTAGAGCAGTTAATGTCTCTCCTTAGCCAGTACTAGAACAAGTACACTCACCAATATTCACAGGTGGTGACACACATAATTTTATCACTAAGCCCTATATTAGTAGCAATGACGAAGACACCATATCCAATCTACCTAGGCTATTTGAGGACATCACCCTATATATGATTAGCACCCTCTCCTTTGAAATAGACCATCCAAATCATGAGATCCGTTTAGTGTACCCCCAACTGATCGACTATGACCAACAAGGACCACAAGTTCTCAATACATTCAAAAATGATGAGGCACTTTCATAATTCATGGGATTGAGGGATAACATTCTAGATGGAGATCACAAGGCAGGGTTTATAATGGAGTTGGACACACATGGCTATTATGGGGAAATGATTGAATCCTTTAGTCACAAAAGTGAGAAACTAAGAATCATATCCAAGTCCTTGAGTGAAAACCACACCATGGCACTCTTAGACAAGAAAAGAGTAAAAAGAAAGGACGTATCCAATGGTGAAAACCTCTCTGAGGCACCCGAGGATGAAGGATTCAATCTTCCTTTAAGAGCTATTCATCAAGAAAAGTCAGCAGTCTTGGCCGCAAAATGAAATACTGTCAACCTAGGAACAGAGGAGACCCCGCATATCACATTATATGCAGAATCACTATTATCAGAAGAGCAAGAACTCCTAGTAGCATTCCTAAGGGAAAGACAAATAAACTTTGCATGGAGTTATGCTGATATGCCAGGACCTGATCCAAAGACTGTGGTCCACCACTTAGCGGTTTATCCAAAAGCAAAACCTGTCAGACAAAAGCTCTGAAAAATGCATCCTCAAATCGCCTTATTGGTCAAAATGGAGCTCAAAAAGTTGTTAGATGCAAGATTCATCTAACCAATCGATTATCCAAAATGGGTGTTAAATTTAGTACCTGTTTCAAAGCCTAATGGAAATATTAGAATCTGTATAGACTTCAGAGATTTGAACAAAGCATTTATGAAAGATTATTTCCCACTTCCTAACATCGACATGATAGTAGACATGACAACAGGACATGAGATGCTATCACTAATGGATGAATTTTCAGGATACAATCAAATCATGATAGAAAAAGAGGATCAACATAAGATAGCCTTCACTTTTCCATGGGGAACTTATTGTTGGAACATGATGCCATTCAGCCTAAAGAATGTAGGAGCAACATATCAAAGGGCCATGACATTTATATTCCATGATATGATCCATAAAAAAGTCGAAGACTATGTTGACGACATTCTAGCTAAGTCAAGAAAGAGAAAAGATCATATAACAACCCTAAGTGCTATCTTTGATAGATTAGAGGAATACAAAGTCAGACAAAACCATAAGAAGTGTGTCTTTGGCATACAATCAAGTAAATTGTTAGGATACATAGTATCTATGAGGGGTATCGAGGTGGATCCAACAAAAGTAAAAGCAATCCTTGAGATGGAAGCACCAAAGACATTAAAACAACTTAGAGGTCTCCAAGGTAGACTTCAATCCATCTGATGATTCAAAGCACAACTCGTAGACAAGTAAAATCCATATTCTCACCTACTCCACAAGGGGGTAGCATATAAATGGGATATAAAATGTGAAGAGGCATTCAACAAAATCAAGGAATATCTACTGACACTGCCAATCTTAATGCCACCCATCCCAAAGAAGCCATTGATCTTATATGTGTCAGCAACAGTAGTAGCCCTTGGAGCTCTCCTATCTCAGCATGATGAAAATGAAATGGAGAGGGCCATCTACTATATCAGTAGGACAATGGTCAGTCACGAGCTAAATTGCTCATTCACCAAGAAAGCTTGCCTCACAGTAGTGTTTGCATCCCAAAAATTTAGACATTACATGTTGGCACACAAGATAAAGCTCATTACGAAAATTGATCCCCTCAAGTATCTCCTATCAAAGGAAATGCTCACAGGTAGAATGGAAAAATGGGTAATGATATTATCAAAGTATGACATCGAGTATGTAGAGCAGAAAGCCATTAAGGGACAAGTTACTACATATCAACTAGTAGAAGCACCCATTTATTCTGAGAACCCTCTTGTCTCAGAATTCCCAGATGAATCTGTCTTTAACCTCAATGTAGCTAACCATTGTAAACTATACTTCGATGGTTCATACACACAGCATGGATCAGGAGCTGGTGTCTTCTTCATCACCCCACAAGGGGATTGCATACCGAAGTCATACAAATTGGCATTTCCTTACACCAACAACATCGCAGAGTACGAGGATTTGACTATAGGCCTCAGGATAGCAGTGCAATGGAACATCATAGCTCTCAAGGTGTATGGGGACTCTCAGTTGATCATAAATTAGGTCAATAATAAATATCAGACTAAGGATGATAAGCTCACTCCATACAAGAAATTGGTGGAGACTCTTAAAGAATCTTTTATTGACATAACATTTTAGCAGATTCCAAGAATCAACAACAGAGCAGCAGACGCCATGGCTACAATCGGGTCTCTATTAGACATCCCTCATAACGCACTGAAATATGAATTTTTGATTGAGCAGCCTCTCGTTCCCACATTTGAGGTACCAGAATCAGAATATGTGTGAAATTGTTGGTCCTAGTGATCCTTGGTACCATTACATCTACACATATCTTCGCATAGGAGTCATACCCGCTAAGCTCCCATCAAACCTAAAACAAACCTTTATCAAAAAGGCATCCAAATTTGTCATCCAGGGTGATACCTTATATCGTAGAAGCATAGAAGGTACCTTGCTACACTGTTTAAATGTTGAGGAGGGATTAACCGCTCTAACCGAGGTTCATAACAGTATATGTGGCTCACACTCGAGTGGAATGACCATCGCCAAGAAACTACTGAGGATGGGGTATTATTGGCCCATAATGGAAAGAGAAGCGCATAATCATGCTAAAAGGTGTTTACAATGTCAGCAGCATGGGGACCTCATCCATGCTCCAGCTCAAGAGCTTCACCTGATTGTCACACCATGGCCCTTTTCACAGTGGGGACTCGATCTTATTGGAAAAATCACACCCACCTCATCCAATGGCCATAAGTTCATCATAACTGCAACTGAGTACTTCACAAAGTGGGTGGAAGCCATCCCCATTATGTATATCACTGGGAAGCAGATCTCAAAATTTATCCTGAACTATCCCATCTATCGTTATGGTGTCCCACAAGCCATTATCTCAGATAATGGGACACCATTAAAGAACCAGGAGGTTTGTGACTTGTGCGAGAAATTCAAAATCCAGCATTACTTCTCCACCCCGTACTATCCCCAAGGCAATGGCTAAGCAAAATCTATGAACAAAACCATCCTCAAAATCTTCAAGAAAATAGTCAATGATGTAGGTCGTGACTGGCATCTGTAGCTTAATCCTGCCCTCTAGGCTTATCGAACCAGCATCCGCACACCCACCGATGCCACCCCCTTCTCCTTGGTCTACGGATTAGAAGTTGTACTCCCCATTGAGATCAAGCTCCCATCCCTAAGAATATCATTGCAAAATCTCATCACTGATGAGGACTACCGGGTGTCAAGATTAAATGAGTTGGAGTTACTGGATGAGAGATGATGCTTTAAATCACTTGCAAGTCTATCAGAATAGACTCAAATGGAGCTACAACAAGAAAATCATAAGTAGAACTTTCCAAGTCAGAGAACTGGTCTTAAAAGAAAATTAGAAGAATGTCCCAAACCCCAGCAGCAAAGGAAAGTTTGAACCTAATTGGTTAGGACCTTTCGTCATCATAGCAAGTTATAAGTCAGGGGCATATCAGCTATCAACACCCAAGGGGAACCTCTGCAGGAGCCCATGAATAGATCCCATCTCAAAAAGTTTTATGCCTAAATCTTTCAAGGTATAGAACAAAAAAAATCCAAAAGAATCAAAAAAAGGATTAAAAAAATCATCTTACAGCTTAGAATGGTTGCAGCTGTGTGTTATCAAACATAAGGTAAGTGACTCTTTTAAAATCCCAATCCTTGATAAGAAAATCGTCTATCTATCATCATCATTTCTTATCATCATTTATCATCATCATCCCTCATAATGTTGGCTTGTTGGATCCTCTTGCCATCATCTAATTTCTTCATTTTCTGCACTAACATCACAACATGAATAGTTAATCATCATCACCAATACATCCATCATGCATCCATCATGCATTCATCATGCATTCATATCATCATCATAATATAGAACTCTTAGTCTAAGCATCTCATAAGTCATCCATTGCATAATCAAAACATATCATCATGAGGATACAGAAAGGAGTAGGGAGAATGACCCCCGGGCCCCCCTGCTTTTGCCCCTGTTTGTCCTAATACCAATGCTCCCCAGTCCCTATCTTGTCGGAATGCCCTTAAGGATTCTGCTCCACTATCATGTCCTAAATTGCAGCCTCTGCATGAGTGCCCTAGCCTAGGTTTTGCCTCGCCGCCCTGTCTTAATCCCAAGCCTTCTCCTGGCTACCCTACTCCAAGTTTGGTCTCTGGTTTTAAAGGTACCTCTGTTACAAAACTTGTCTCATATTCTAGGAATTCCATGGAAATTCTTTCTAATAAACCTATGGTCAGTAAGGAGTCGGCCCCTAGTGCCCCTACGTCTAGAAGATTTGGGAATTCCCCTAATGATTCCCCTAATCAGGATGAAATTAATTCGGCCCTGAATAAGCTCAAGCCTGAGGACATTGTGAGTGTGGTGGAAAAGAGTATGGATGGCCTTTTCACTATTCTCAAGTGGACCTAGAAGGAAGTCTGTGATTTGAAAGGCTGTAATATAGATCTAAGCAATAGGGTAATGGATTTGGAGCAGAAGATTAGCTGGAGTCGTAAAGAGAATGAAGGACAGGAAACCCCCTTACCAAGGAAAAGACAACATTCGCAGGAGGAAAGATTGACTAGTATCAAGTGCAATATGTCCAAGATAGGCCAAAATATTAGGGCCACTTTGGCGAACAATCACAAAATTGCCAGGCGTAACACCATCATCATCAATGCAATGGTGGAAAAGCTCAAAAAAAATCAAAAGGGTTTGTTGGTTGTGGATTTGGATGCGGACAGAGGTTGCTGCAGATCTACTAGTGAAGGGATTTCGACTCGTACCCGGGCTAACACTAAGAGGAAGACCCCGACTTCATCACACACTGCTCAAATCCTCAAGAAGGGGTTACAAGATATGAAGGATGTTGAAAAGGAGGTTGAGGAGTTGTTGAACACCTTGGAGTAGTGCGGAGGTGTTTGTTTCTGGCTTTTTGGGCGGTCCTTTTTTTGGACCCTGTTGTCTCTTTGTGTTGTCGTTTCCTTTTTGGGACAGTCGTCTGCTTGTTTGGACTTATTTTGTTATCTTTTGTTGTTTAAACTCTGTGGTTTTAGGTCCCTGTAAAACCTATTTTTTCCTTTTCAAAAATATATCATCATCATAATATAGATATGTTAGTTTAAGCATCTCATAAATCATCCATTGCATAATCACAGCATATCACATCATCAATCTCATCCATCTCATACATCAAATCATCATTTAAGTTATTTAAGATAATATAGATTTTTATTCTAAGCATCTTAAAATCATCCCATTTGCATCATCGTCCATAACCATCCATTTTGAACCTCTTTATCGCGAGATCGACCCTCAAATCAAATCTTTTCACTCAATCTCTCAAGGGGGAAATGTACCAGTGTACTTCTCTCCACTGGGGCATCCAAAAAATCAGATTTTTTTTAATTTTGATTGCGGTAAGATTATTCTTTGAACCAACGCAACAAGTACATTGCTTCAAAGAGGGGCAAAATGTAGACATGCAAAATTAACATTATGCATTCAATCAAGTTTCCTTCATCAAGGTTCCACATTAGGTGCATTCATCAATTGATCAAGTTCACCTTCATTCATTTATCAGGTAATCTCATTAATTTCCATCTCCTAAGGTCATTCATTCAAAATTAAATAAACATTATCATCAACCTTTTAATCAAATAAATCAAACATCATCCCTTTAATTAAATAAACCAAAACTTTATTTAATTAAATCTCTAAATCCATATTTCATCCTTTTCTAATTTAAATAAATAAATATTTAAGCCATGAAAGTCAAACTCACCTAATCATCATTAAGCTAACCTAACAATGATTAAATGCTAATCCTAACCACTTGGATTCTCTAGATTAATCCCTCTTGCACAAATAAATCAATTTATTGATTTATTAAAATCAACATTTTCACTCAACATTGCATATTCCCTCAAGTTAAATTCAAAACCAAGTGGGCATGTACATCCAACAAGGCAATTAATAAACTCGTACATGTCCCCCACTCAACATTTACTCTTAAATTTCCCCCTCTTAGGCACATTTCCCAAATCTTACACATGCCTCAACCACTCACATGATGACAAGTGGCCTCTCCACATTGGCTTATCTTTAGTCTCACATTGCTCTCTCATAAGCACTCTTAGCATTTGAGAATCTATAAATAGAGGCATCATTCTTCAAGCAAATCCTCCACAATTTCATCCTCAAATCATATGCAAAGTCACACTCTTCATTTGAGAACTGGTTTTTCCCATCTTAGCATTCCATATCATTCTTCATAGCATTTTATCATCTAGCTTATCTTAAGCAAGAATTGGGAAGGGATATTTTCTACAATAGCACCAATCCAATATGAGATAATGTGTGCATTTTGTATCTTTCATGCTTTCAATTTAGTTTGATTTGCTATCATGTGTAGGAAACATTTTGCATTATTTCATAGGAGTATTTAGCAAATTTGTATACACTCACCTTCTTTATGGAGCTTAGAATGTTTACAAATTTGAGAGGTGCTCACATATAGGACAATTTTTAGATCAGTTCGACATCGGGTTATGACAAACGATATGTGTGATTCAGTTTGAACACCTGATTATTATGAACATGATGTGTGATTTAGTTCAAACACTCGGTTACTATGAACAAGATGTGTTGTCTCTTGCTTCATGGTTGATATATGTTATTATTTTTGTGCACCTTGTCTACCCATGGTTTGTGAATTAGATCCTTGTGTTGTCAGCAAGAGAGTGGTTCTCAGTGGGGGTCTAGCACATAAAGGGGCGCCAGGGTAACTCACTCAGGGTTTAACCAAATGATAACTTAATTAATTAATTAGGGGGTTCAACCCTTTGATTTAACTTGGGTAGTGCACATGGTTGTAGATCAGTTGGACACCTAGTTATGATGAATGATATGTGTGATTTAGTTTGAACACCCGATTATTATGAATAGGATGTGTGATGTAGTGAGGTTTCCTCCTTGTCCTACCTTTGTTTATGTTCCCCATTATAGATTGGGTCCATAGGGGAACCTTGGATCTTGGCACCCAATCTTGGAATCCCAAGTTTCTCTATTGTCCAGATCCTTACCACACTTCCCTAATTTTCCCTCTAGAGCCTAAACCTGCAAGAGGATCCTAGTCTCTTGCACCAAGTTGACTCCTAAACCCTTTCCTTATAGACCTTTTTTCTCTTGTTTTCTTGAATATTGGTTCCCCACTAGCCCTTAAGTCCATGGGGGAACTTCAGAGCCTTACACTATGTTCCAAGTTTCATGTCCCTTTTGGATCTCATCCTAGGCTTAATTTCATCCTTTATTCTCGTCCTAACTTTTAGTTTTCATTTTGGAGACAACTACCAACTCACTCCCTCTCTAGTTCCTATTTCTTTTTTTCTCCCTAGGTCTAACCCTCAACACTTCCACTCTCTTGGACCTTGCAAGCTCTTATGAATTTTTACAAAGGATATACATCTACCTCTACATTAGAAATTGCAAAGATATCAATCTAAAAATAGAATAAATATCATTTTCTATTTTTATCAAGATGGTTTTGTAATTATAGGATTAGAAAAATGTAAAAGAAAAACTGAAATTCATGACACTTAAATAAATTGAAGCACATAGTAAGAAAAGAAAATGGCAAATAGATAGTAAAAAAAATATTTTATAAATGAATGACATTGAAGGATCAAATTATATGACTATTGAGGAGAAGAACATTTAAGAGACCAATATGGATAAGATGAATCTAGATCATGAAAATGTGGAAGAGTTCAAAAATATAGAAAATGAGATTATACAAATAAATCCAAGTATGTCTTAAAATGCACTTAATGATATTGATATTATTTACTTAAATGAAATGAAAATATAAATTTTCTTACAAAAATATGGAAACATAATATTAAAATGAAATCTTTTCTATGAGTGAAAATATTTTGTTTTCTTTAAAAAAAAATCAAGAATATCTTAGATAATCCTTATAATAAGATTTATTATAGACAACTTAGAATCCATCCAAATAGACTATATAAACTATTTTCAATAAAACAATGTGTAGGATTTCAATGTCATCTCATAATGTAGATAATAAAAATATAAAAAATGTTAAACCTAACAAGAAATTATGTATTTTGGTTAGAATTAAAAAGAAAGATGAAAAAATGAAAAAAATCATGTATAATTTTATTAATTCTATTGATTTTATTAAAAACAAAGAGTCGTTCTAATGCTAGAACAATTGTTTTAGTTGATAAATACTTTTAAACTTCAAAGTAACGATATGCAAGCAAAGTAAATTTTTGAATATGAATTCTAAAACCTAGAGAAGAATTGTAAAGAAAAGAGAAGATACTAAAAATAATTCAATTAAATAATCTTATACTTTTAGTGGTATATTCTTAAGATGAGTTTTAGTGGTATATATTTTCTTCAATTAAAAATTATTTATATGATAATACAAGGATATCACCTAATCTTGGATATGTTTTAAAACTAAGAGTGATATAAAAAAATTATAATCCTTATCCCAAACATCTATTAAATGTCTCAAAAAAATTAACAAATAAAATTAAGTGGTTTAATTTTAAAAAGTATTAGCAGAAATCAAAGATCAACTAGAAATGCAAACGTTGATATGTGAAAATTATTTTAAACAAAAAAAATATTGTTCTTGTAAAACTCACGTTCAATTTTATTAATATTATGATATCCTTTCTAGATATATAGATCTAATTGTCAATATTATTCTAACATTTAATTAATTTTATAAATAACCTAGTTTTGTATCAACACTCACAAAAATTATTCAAGAAATGAAGAAAGGCGATGACATAAATGTACATGTCAGATGTGAGTTGTTTGGTTACATTGGCAAGTGAAAGCAAGGGACAGAAATAAATAAATAAATAAATAAATTTTGAAGCGAATGAAACCTTGGCCAATCGAGAGCACGATCACCGCATTATCTAATTAGTGGCTAATTGAATTGTTTTGGTCCACTGTTAAGCAGGGGCAGTTGTCGAGAATTTTAAATATAGCGGCAAGTCAATCACCAAATGCCCAAAACTAGTCTAATGTTTTCACGAGAAGAAAATTAGACACGAGTGATTCCTTTTCAGTGCCTTTCATTTTCCTCCAGTCAAGAGGATTTTAAGTAATAAATTTGATTTGGGAAAAGACATTTCACCAAGAAAATTATATCAGTGCTTGCTTTCTTGTCTTCAACGTGATTTCTTATTGTTAAAATTATGTGCCATGGAATTTAATATATATTTTTTCATTTATATTTATAATATTAATTTTGGTTTTATATATTTTCTGAGGTTGACTGGGGTGTAGGAGTAGTTATATCAGATCAATATTATTTTTTTAATTGATTGAAGTTATCTATATAAATTTAGATTGATATATTTTTTTAGTAAAGAGTTAAAAAATTATTTTATATAATTTTATATAAAATTTAATCAATCATGTATTTATGATCTTTTAAATATTTTAATTAAAATTTTGATTAATTTAAATTTAGTTTCAATATATTATAATTTTAAGGGAATCAAGTTATATATAGGTACACATAATTCTACACCTAATAATATGTATTCACATGGGTGTAAAGGTTTGATAATTTTCCTATTCAACATCTATCTAGTTGTCACCAACTTTCATCTGTTCACCTAATTTAATCTCAATAGGGTAAAATATGTCAAAATTAACATACATTAATAGTAAGGTGTTAAATTATCTCTAATAATTTAAAATTATTTGGTAGGTAATCTTTGCTACTACCACCCACTAAGGTATTCACATCAAAGTGCCTCTTAATGTCTCCAACTATCTAGAAAGTTTGGATTGAAATTGTGTTAATTTTTTTACATCAATGTTTCAGATCATATTCCATGATCCATCATAGGATGAGATTTAGTTAGAGAGGAAAATGAAAAATTATAGTAGCAAACCTAGATAGATAGATCATGTCCAAGTGATCCAAAACATAGTTAAAATACACCTTAACCTAGTGAACATCTTCAATGTCATAATGGAGGAGGAGGGAACCAATTATATTTGACAATAGAGAGGCATAATTCAGAGCATAAGTTGTATGAAATAAATTCCTATGCCCATGTGTATAAGCTAGGTCCAACAATAAGTTAGCCATGAAAAATCAAATACTAATGTGGAGAGCCCCATGAAGATACCTTGCTAGCTCCCGAATAATTACCACCTATTTCTTAAGGTTGGGGTTTTTTATTGCATGCTCTAAGAATGTCATAAAATAAAAAATCATCTCCTCACTAGAGAATTATTGATTTCACTTTTGTCCCTCCTTTTATTTCAAAGAAGCTTTCATATCCACCTCTATAGGAGTTTGAGACCTCCCACACCAAGACCTAGATGTAGATTCCATCTAACAACTAGAGGAATGGCTATTTAAAAAAAGAAAAGAAATGAAAACCCCTAAACTACGTTTTCATCAATGCATAAATGTAACCATTATAGAATAATAAATCACATCCCATCCACCACACATAGTTTTAGACAATAATTTTATAAACCTCCCTTCCCCTAATCCTTAACCAAGTTACAAGACACTAGCATCCTTGCCAAGAAATTGAAGAAAATTAAAGGAAAAATCTCACACCAAGATTTAGAGTCCACCCCATCCTACACTTTGAAACCAACTTCCGTAATTTTTAATTCTTGTCAACCATTATTTTATTAGTCATGCCAAAGTGATTCAAGCAATCTTATAAAAGGATATAAAAGGATATAGCTAACGCCCTAGCCTCAAAACGTATTGTGTCCAAATGTAAATTCCTTTAATCTCCTCCCTTTGACATTTTTTGGTTCGCAAGTGAAACAAGGGACATAAATAAATTAAAAAATAAAAGAAATTAATCTAATTAAATTGGAATACTCCATCCTCGGATTCCAATAATAGTGACTAATTAAATTGTTTTGGAGAATTTTGAATATAGCATAAAGACAGTCAAAATATTTGTTTACAAAGTAATGTGGGGTCTTGCTGATTCATTTAAACACATTGAAATATAGCGTCAAGTTTAGTGGTGAAAAATTCTCCTCATTCCTGAAGGTGGGGTCTCACTGATTCCCTTCGATTCCAAGTATGACTAAATGATTGTGCTAAATGATTTTTTTGGTTTATTTTAATCCCACCAACGCAAGCGTCTTTAAATATAATTTTTTGTACTACGTCGTAAAAAAAAACATTTTGAATTAATACAAACCAGGGACCGAGAAGTAGTCCTTATTCAGAGTTGAGAACTTATTAGCAGGAAATTTGAGTTTTTCATGTACACTTTTCTAATGTTGGTTTATTCCCAATAAATCTACTGCCCTGTTTCAGAGGTAAGCACAATATCTGAACTGTATCAATTTTTAAATTTCACTGCATTAGTTTTTAAATTTCACTGCATCAGTTTGGTATATCAAAACACACAAATGAAGAACTTAGTGTCGTCTTTAGAAGATTTGTATATCAGTTGGTTGTCGACAATATTTTAGGAGTATAATTTAATGCCTAATCTTGTATAGTTTTGTTTTAAAGGTAAACACAAAACATGTGTTATAAATTCTACTATTATTTCAGAGATATGTTTGAGTGATAATAATGTAAGACTACATATTTGATAATTGTATTTTATAGAATTAATAATTGTAGAATTAGTAGGAAGGATGATTTTGGCTTCATTTTTATTTTTCATTTTCTGATGATTCTTTTATACAAGTTTTAGTGTCTACATCTTGTTTAATTAGCTGACTTAACCACCAAGCAAAAGGAAAATAATACATTGTTCATGTTTAGTGAGGTGTCCTCCTTGTGGTACCTTTGTTTTGGTTCCCTATCAAGCATTGGGTTCATAGGGGAACCTTAGACCTTGACACACAATTTTGGACTGCCAAGTTCCTCTATGTTCCAAATCCTTGCCACTCTTCCCCATTTTCCCCTCTAGAGCCTAAACCTCTAAGAGAATCCTAGTCTCTGGCAACAAGTTCACTCCAAAACCCATTCCTTTTAGTTCTTTTTTGTCTTGTCACCTTGAACTTTGGTTCCCCAATAGACCTTAAGTCCATGGGAAAACTTTGGACCCTTGCACTATGTTCCAAGTTCCATGTCCCCTTTGGCTTCTAACCCAGGCTTAATTTAATCTTTTCTCCTCATCCCAAATTTTAGTTTTCTTTTTGGTAGATAATTTCTGACTCACTCCCTATCTAGTTCCTATTTTCATTTTTCTCCCTTGGTATAACCCTAGACACTTCCATTCTCTTGGACCTTGCAAGCCCTTGTGAATTTTTTACCTATCCTAATGTTTACATTTTAACTTCCCTCCCCCATCCTAACTCCCATCAAATCACATTTAGTTCTTTAGGTCCCTCCTTGTCCCAAACACTAATCAAGAACTAGAATATTTCAATGTTGTTCCTTGGATCAATGCACTCATCCATCTACCCCAATGTGTTCCAATTCACTCCATTAACTATTGATTTGTCATTTAAAATGTTCCATAGGTTTTTCTTGCCCATAAAATCCTTTCTTTTTAGTAAACACAATTTGAAATACAAATTTAATGAAGTGGCGGGTGAGCACAAAATGTTGCATCAACTTTTTAGCCAAAACATAGAAGCCTTTTTTCCTACAAATCATAGCTTATCATAGTTGGCGTGAAGACTTGAAGCACTTACACATTAAATCTTGGCATGATAAAAAAATGAAATATTTTATGCTTGTTTTAAAATATGCACAACTAATAACTATCATTTCAACTATATGAAGCACATATTTCAAAATTTAGTTAATTAATAGAAAAATATGTTCAATCATAAAAAATTAAATATTTTAAAACTATACATCATCATCATTATGATTTTTACATTCAAAAAAAATTTGGAAAAAAATCATTTGACTAATTGAAAAATGAAATAAATATTCATTTTTGAAATGAAGTAGCACCCATCTTAAAATAGGTACCTACAAAAAAAATATAATAAACCTATAAAAAATAGAAATAGTCATTCTCGGGTCATACATAGTTAATAAAAAGTTGCAAAAATGTAGTGATAATAAATTTTACTAATAATAGAGAAATAATCAAAATATATTCAAGTATATACATCTACTTGTACTTAAGAAATTTTAAAGAGATGCCAATCTAAAAATGTGATTAAATATTATTTGTTATTTTTATCAAGATGGTTTGGTAATTAGAGGATGAAAAAAATGTCAACAAAAAAATGAAGCTTGAGATGCTTAAATAAATAGGACATAGAGACAAGAGAAAATGTCGAAGACATAGGAAAGCAAATATTCTATTTAAATGAATAATATAAAAGTGTCCAATTATATGACTATTGAAGAGAGGAACATTCATGAGACCAACATGGATAAGATGAATCTAGATCATGAAAATGTGGAAGAGTTCAAAAATATGGAAACTATGGTTATATAATCAAATCCAAGTATGTCTAAAAATGCACTTAATGATATTGATATTATTTATATACAAATAAATCCAAGTATGTCTTAGAATACACTTAATGATATTGATATTATTTATTTAAATGAAGCTAGATATAGCAATGAAGATCTAAATTTTTTACTAAATATGGAAACATAATATGAGTATGAAATCCTTTATATGAGTGAATTTTTTTTATTTTTTTTAAATTCAAGAATGTCCTGGATAATCCATATAGTAATATTTCTTAGAGAAAAATTAGAATCCATACAAATATATTAAATAAACTATTTTTAATAGAAAATGTATAAGATTTCAATGTCACCACAGAATGCAATTAATCAAAAGATCAAAAATGTAAAAAATAATGAAAATTTAGCTATTCTAACAAAACTAAAAAACAAAGTTGAATGAATGAAATGCTTTATGTATAGTGTTGTTATATCTATTGATTTTATTGTAAATAAAGAGTTATTATAAAGATAAATATGCAATAATATGAGCTATAACAACTATTTTAGTTGATAAACATATTTAAAATAAAATAATGATAGGTAAGAAATGTGAATTTTTAAATAAAAATGTTCAAACTTTGAGAAGAATAGTAAAGAGAAGGGAAATATCAAAGCCTATGTTGCAACTCTAGGGAAATTTGGGTTGTAGTGTATAAAATTGTATCCCTTTACATTTTCTCACTTATATGGGCCCTCCTAATTAAAATGAACTTAATAATGCCTTAATTTAGTGTTGAAAAAATGTATATATTTATATTTTCACACTTATTTGGGCCCTCTTAATTAAAATAGACTTAGTTGTGCCTTAATTTAGTGTTGTAAAGTGTGTCCCTTTATATTTTCACACTAATTTAGGGATCCATTAATTAATTGAGCTTAATTAGGCCTTAATTAGTCCTATAATTTATTTACAAGCTCATTAAATTACATTTTCTAAAGAGGAAACCCCATGATATCAATTAATGCCAGTGCATAACACTTCACATTGAGCAATGTGTGTTCTAGTATTTAGGACCTGGGTGAATGGGTCATCCCTAAGCCTTGAAACCTATTTCTAAATATGTTTTTGATGGTATTTTTTGTTCAACAAGATAACTGAGAGGGGGGGTGAATCAATTGTAGAAAATTTCACCTTTATAACATTCACCAAAACTTAGATCAATCACAATTCTTAACTCTGCTAAAATGATTAAACAATAAATGCAAGTGCAGAAACTGAAAACCATCGCACAAACATAGTAACACCATATTTAAGTGGAAAAACCAATGAGGGAAAAACCACAGTGAGGATTAAATCACACTATAGAGAATATCAAAACTGATTACAAAAGGATCACTACCAAAACAAGGACTCACTGTCCAATAGGGTTAATCACCCAGAGGGCTCACTACCACAAAGATACAAAGAAGATAGAAGAGATATGTTATAGAGAGAAGAAAAACTCAATGCAACAAAGAAATCCACCACAACTTGCTCAACCACTTGCAGACATACAAGACTGATAGAGTCAACCTTTAGCTCACTACATCCAAAAACTTAGAATTTAGACTTTGCACTAATCAACCACACTCACATCATATACATCCACTTGATTCACATATTTACATCTATCTTCTCTATTTATTTCCACTTATGTATTTGTACATCTATCACCACTAACTCATCCTATATTTATACCATCTTCAACTTTGAAACATATCCAAAGTTGGCCATCCATCATTAAATTTAAACTAGGTTGGCACCAAAACATCCTAGGGTGCAATTAGAATGAGGGAGACCCAAACACACAATTGATGAGGACCCAAATAGGTCCCAACATGCTTCATCAATTTTGAAGGTAGTATTTAACACAAGGTTAACCAAACTATTGTAAGACACATAGGGGCGGGTGCATGAAGCTGGGTACCAATTTTCTGGCCACTTTTGAAAAAAAATTTACAAAACACGCTCGCATTATTTCATGTTAAAAACAAAGAAAAAAGTGAAATTACTTGCCTTGGAATACCAACCCAAAGGCTTGGACAACATTCCCAACAAGGCCAGAGATGTGTTTCTGCAAATTCTACAATTTTTGACATAATCAGGTTCGTGCTCACCATCAAGATTGCATCCAGTTCAATATCGAAAAACTTGAAAACATGGGTAATTGTAGGTTCTCTCTTAGCTATCCAATGATGTAATTTTTTTCACTGTTTGGCAATGTTAAGCCTTTCATCCATAATTTATTTTGTTTGTATGTCTATTTTTTTCCAAAAATAAATGTTTGGTATTTTTTTGGTTGTAAATTAATCGTTCATCAAAATTTCAAATAAATTACATTTTTAAAAACTAGAATCCATTCTATAAATTTAAAAAAAAAAGAAAAAAAAATCAATTATTTTCAAAAAAATTTAGGCGGAGCACAGCCAAAATTCTGCTTTTCAGGAAGTGCCCACTTAGAAAATTAGTAAAAAATCAAATATTCATTAAAAAATTATCAGAAAAATTGTGCATCAACTAGATGTTGTTAGATAACTTCTGACTATAGCGATTTTAAAAATATTACAAAAAAGTTCACTATGCTCAGGTCATACACGAGTTGCTATGTTATGTTTTTCTGATAAAAACAACACCAATTGTGTGTACATCCCTCTTTTGAACCCCTTAATCTGAACCATTTTCAAAATAAATTAGAAGTTTAGAAAGTATACTCAAAGCACTTTGATCCTTGTTTTTGTTCCATCACAAAATTTTGAGTGTAACTATCCTCAATTTCACGTCCAAGGTTAGCATTTCCTGATTTCAAAAAAAAGTGGCCACTTAAGCCCCCTTTTTGGGAACCATCTTGGTGCACTTACCCATAGAAAAATTAAGAATGATCCTTCCAAATACCAAAATTATATTCAACATGATCATAACAGACTTGACTCTAGAACCGCAAGTCATAAGACTTAACCAAAGAGAGATCTAGACCAAAAACATTTCTCTCGAACCTTAGCCAGAAGCACAAAAAACCATAGTTCACAACTGGTGAACATAACTCACATTGTATAATGAATTAGAAGCAAAAATTCTAGATATGGCTACTTCCAACAACCATGATCAACATATCTAAACTACACACACATAAAAGAAAATCTCGGAGCAAAACCCAGAGTAACCACTAAACACCTACAATCTTCCTTCAATAAAGTTTTCACAATATCCTCGACATATATATCCAATAACCTGCATCCATGACATTAATGACAACAACAACCACTTGATAACCAATTGACTAGTTGGCATCAATGAAAACAACTTGCAACAACTTCTTCATACTTGCACCAATATCCCCCTTTGTCATTAATGGAAACACATGGTGTGAAAAACCATTAAAAAAAAACATAATGGCTCTAAACACACTTCTCATGATTTTGGTTTATGTTTTACCCCCTTAGTAGATAATCTTTTTCACATTATACTCTTCATCTTCCTCTCCCCCTTTTACATCAATGGCAAAGGAAAAATCTGTTTCACATTGATTTCCCCTTGAAATTAAAAACAAAATACTCATACAATGACAACACATGAAAATACCTGCCCCCCCTAAGAGGTAGCCACCGAAACATCAGTTCGGAAGAAAAATAGATCCATATATCCACTGGAATGATACATCTCCATATGCATCTAGTTCAAGAAAGGAGGGGAAATGACCCCTAAGTTTTCTCGGAGATACTCAAAAGTATCTTTAGGAAGTGCCTTCATAAATATGTCAACAATTTGATCCTTCATAGGGACATACTTAGTCTTTACTTCATTCTCCATAACCTTCTCTCTGAAGAAATGGTACCTGATAGATATATGCTTTTTTCTCAAGTGAATTATTGGATTATTTGAAATGTTAATTGCACTTGTGTTATCACAAAAGATAGAAATATGATCATCATACACAACTATGATACCGTTAAATTTTTGTTTCATCCATAAAACTTGTGTATAATAAGATGCAACAACAATATACTTAGCTTCAACAGTAGATAAGGAAACTAAATCTTTCTTTTTACTGAACCATGCCACCAATCTACAACCAAGAAAGAATGCACCATCACTTGAACTTTTTATGTCATCTATACATCCAACCCAATCTACATCTATGTGAGAACTTAGTGTAAATTTAGTATTTCTAGGATACTACAAACCATAATCTAGAGTGCCATTGAAATATTTGAATATTCTTTTAATAGCAGCAACATGTGTTTCCTTAGGATCTTCTTGAAATCTAGCCACAAGATAGATAACATGCATGATATTTGGTCTAGTAGCAGTCAAATACAACAACCCACAAATCATAGATCTATACTTGCTCTTATTAGACTTACATGAATCATCATATTTACCTAATTTTCAACTAGTCACCATAGGAGTGCATACCAATTTGGAACCTTCCATCCCAAACTTCTTTAACATCTCTCTCACATACTTAGACTATGAAATAAAAATTCCTTTCTCTGTCTGATTAATTTGCAGCCCAAGAAAGAAATTAATCTCTCCAAACATAGACATTTCAAATTTATTTTGCATCTCTTGCACAAACATCTTACACACAGTTTCATTTCTTCCAAAAAAAATGTGATCAACATATGCAATCACAATCAAGATTTTGTCATTTTCAACTTTAAAGTAAAGGTTACTATCTATCGTAATTTTGTTAAAACCGTGTTGAATCAAGTACCTATCAAACCTTGGATACTAAGATCTAGGAGCTTGCTTAAATCCATATAAAGCTTTCTTCAATATGCAAACCATATTCGGTTGATCTAACAACTAAAATCATTCTAGTTGTTCTATGTAGACCTCTTCTTGTAGCTCACCATTCAAAACTGTAGACTTGATATCCATCTAATAGAATTTGAAATCTCTATGAGCATAAAACACTAAGAACATTCTGATAGCTTCCAATCTTTCCACCGAAGAAAAAGTATCCTGAAAATCTACGCCTTCTACTTGTGAGTAACCCTTACACACAAGGATTGATTTGTTTTTTACCACTTCTCCATTCTCATTCAACTTATTTTTGAATACTCACTTTGATCCAATAATGTTTTTGTTTGCCAATATTGAGACCAATTCCCAAGTTTGATTCTTCGCAATCTACATAAGTTCTTCCTTCATAGCTTCCATCCAATGGGAGCATCTTTACATGCTTCACTTACAATCTTTGGTTCAATCTCAAAAAGTAAACACAAATTTACTTCACCACTAGCAACTCTGCTTCTTTTCAATACTCCTTTTGTCTTGTATCCAATGATCTAATTTATTAAATGATTCTTCCACACATATCTAGGTGTCTAGGGGGAAACTACCAAAGCTTATTATTCTTTTTCTCCTTCTTCATTATGCTTTTCTTGCTCATCCTTTTCATGTTCTTCCATAACTTCTTCAATCCTTACACAATTAGGTTCATCAAATACATATCCATCAACATCAGTTGAATTCTTCATTGCTTCATCAACCTTGAAATTTGTGATTTCTAGAGTCTTCCTTAGTCTTTTGTTGAAACATATGTAATTCTTTCTTCTAGTAGAATATCCAAGATAAATTCCTTCATCACTTCTTGCATGAAAATTTCCTAAATTTTCTTCATCTCTTCTGATATAAAATTTGCTTCCAAATACCTTGGAATACTTAACAGGAGAAATTCTTCCACACCATAGCTCATAGGGGGTCTTTGTACTATTTTCTCTTGTTTGAATTTGATTAAATACACAAGTAGCAATGTGAATAGCTTCTCTACAGTAAAATTTTGGTAGAACTGCCTCAGTAATCATTGATCTAGCAGTCTCTTGAATTATTTTGTTCTTCCTTTCAACAACTCCATTCCATTGAGAAGTTCTAAGAGCAGATAACTATCATTTTTTTCCATTCATTTCACAAAATATACTAAACTCACAGGAAGTAAATTCACCACCTCTATCATACCTTAAGAATTTTATCATCAAATTTACTTCATTTTCAACCATAGCTTTCAATGTCTTGAATCTATCTTATGCATCTAATTTCTCTCTCAGAAATGTAACCCATGTATATCTAGAATAATCATCATTCAAAAGCATAAAGTACCTTTCACCTTGTAGACTTCTCACTCTTGTAGGAGCGGGTATGTGCAGGATCATGATGGGCCAAAACGTGGAAATATAATGGGTATGTGTAGGGTATGTGGCTGACAACATTTGTTTTACCCAAAATTAATGAAACGAAAAGGGTTTCTAAAGGAGATTCTCAGCTTTCCACCAATATATATATTATGCTTTAATACTTTGAATTTAATGAATAATTATTATTCATTTTCTATTTGAATTACGACTAAAGTCTTGATTGATAGGTTGATTGGAAAACATCTATAGCTTTCAAATGGTATCACGTTTTTTGAATCTGAAATATGTGTCACACATTCTATGCTTTGCATACTATAGGATTAAAAAAATAAAAAATTGAATTTCATGAAGTTTTGACCAAGCTAAGGTGGTCAGACATACGAGTTTTTATATTTTTAAAAAGTTATAATAAAAAATTCATAATTAATTATTTACTTGGAAAACAATTACAAAAAAATATGCATCACACCGGGAAATGATTCCTCTACTTATATGTAAAATATTATAAAAAAATATTATCATTATATTGTGGTTAGGGTGGTCAGACAAACACCTACTTCTTATTTTTTCCTTGAAATTTAAGTACTACTACATTGAAATTTCAAATTTTCACCAAATAGAATTAAAAAAAAAAAAAAACCTAGTAGTTTAGAAACTACATTCAATTCTCTACAAATTCTATTTTTTCATATTTTTTAAATAATATAGATAACTTATTCAAATTTTTACGTCAAGTTGCCTAACTCTGATTTTTCTAAATTTTTCGCCACTTAAGGGCCTATTTTTTCCATGATGATCCTGAACATGCCCGACCACAAAGATCTATATGAATTAAATATAGTATTCTAGTAGTTGATTGGTCCTTTAATCTGTAATGGTTTATTGCTTGCTTTCCAAATTGATAATTCCTGCAAATAGCATTACTAGGCTTGGTAATCCTTCATAAATCTCTCACGGATTGAATTGTACCAATCCTCACCAAGTTATCAAAATTCATATCACATTATTTGATGCCACAGCCAACTTTCATTAATCTAAGTCATAAAGCATCATCCATTAACACCCTTAAGTTGTTAGATATTTCCTTAGGATTTCTTTCCTACAACAATCACTATTCAAAATCCTTTCTTGATCTCACATAATTCATCCTCAAATATAATATTATATCGGTTACTACACATCTAGCCAACACTCAAAATATTATTCCTTGAACCCTTAAAACATAATATACATCATTAGTACTATGCTTGCCATCAAAACTTACTAAGCCTATCCCACAAATCTAAGCACCAATATCATCTCCAACTGCAACTAAGCCTCGATCGTATTTTTCAAGTTTAACAAACTTATTCTTATCACCAGTCATGTGATGTGAACAACCGCTTTCAACAATCTAATAGTTCTTTTCATGTTTAGCATGTAGGGAGGATATTACATTACCTTCATTTTTCTCCTTCTCCAGAGGTCATTCTTTCACCTATTTTTTAGAATTAGTAGAAGTAGGTTAATCTTTTATAGCCAAGAACAAGCATTCATTGTCATTAGAATCTCCATAATTAAATTCCTCATTAGATTTAATAGCATCCTCATTGACATAATATGCTCTGTTGATCTTCTTACCTCTCTTTTCTTTTTCATATCTTTGTTTATTCCTCTTTGCTCTTTTCAGACACCTTGTAACATAATGACCTATTCTTCCACAACTAAAGAATTTAAAGGGTAACTTACCTTCATACTTTTTGGAGCCTTTCTTCATCTTTGTCACAAAGTTAGCTTTTATTTCATCACTTGAGATTTTATTCATCAACATCTTCAGCTTTTGTAGCCTTATAATTAGTCCATGATTTGGATCCATTTCTCAAAATTAGCTTTCTCATCTCATAAGATTTCAGAGTTCGCAACAACTGATCTTTAGAATTCAAAGGTAGAAAATTGTGGGCTTTCTTCACCCTTGATGGTTTAGGGTTTAGAAAGGACAACTTTCACTAACTTTCACTCAAGAAAAAACACTTGAGATATCTTTGCAAAGGAGAAGGAGATCTGGCAAGAGGGTTGTTCTTGGGACTGAAAATGATCTAATGAGGGGTTCACCACCAAGCGTAAACTTGGAAAAGATAATTGAATGCAATATGAAATGAAAAACCCTAATTGAATGTAAACTAGCACTAAATGACCTAGAAAGATGAATGAAATGCAACAAAAAACCATAAAACATAAAGTGTTTACCTGGGAAAGTGGAATAGGTAGAATGGAGGTCTGAATCACTAGAAAATCTATTGTTAAGGCTAACTAGGACTCATTCACCAAGCTGGGTGAATCAGTCCTATTTCTGGGAAACTATGCAGGAACAAAAATATGCCAAAAGGGTATCCAGATTTGTAAAATCCAAAAAAAATTACTGGAACTGGAACCCATTTGCTAGAAGTGGCAAATCAATCCAGCTGGGATTTTCTGCAACTTCGAAAGATGATCCTACTCTTCTCTATCTGCTATGTCTTTCTTGATTGTTTTCTGGATCCGAATCTCTGATTTGTGACCTATAGGTCTTCTCCAATGTTCTCCAAGGCCTAATGACAATTTTGACAACTTTGGGTGATTTGTAACTTTTTTCCAATCTTGCTCCTAAGGAAATATGCAATCTAGACAAACCCTAGCAATAAGGTGCTACAAATATTCTTGAAATGGCTGTAATGTATGGGGTTCTTGACTCTTGTTTGATTGATGTTGATCTTGCTTGAAACATTTTCTTGAATCATAAATTGTACATCACAATTGTTAGCACAATAAAAAATGTGATATATGAAAATTTTGACATGATGATTGATGCTTGAATGTTGCTCTAAAATGCTTGATAATCTTCCCTTGAAGGATCTTGAATTCTCTTGAATGCTCTTGTGAATGCTTAATGATATCTTGAATGCTAGGTGTTGAATATGAGTGAAAGAACCTTGTATTTATACTTAATTACACAAGAACTCCTGAAATTATAACACTACAAGCCGACATCAGATCTAGGAGAATAAAATATTTCCATAAATTTGAATTAAATTTGATTTTGGGCCACACAAGACTCATTTGGCCAAGGTGGGGAATGAATCCCATCAGATATAATGTATGAGACCAAAAACCAAAATTTCTTAAATATGTGTGAAAATTTGTTTGGGGCCAAAAGATCCAGGTGGGACCCATTCATCCAAGGTGGTGAATGAGTCCCAGATCCCTAAATATGGGCCACACAAGCCAAAAACAAATGAGTTATGATTGGTTATTGATTGGTGTTGGGATTGTCCTTGAAAAGATGCAATAAATGAGCCTTGTGGATGCAAAATAAGGCCAATGAAAGCATAAGAAATCCCAATTATTAATGAGAATCCTAGAGAAGTGTGAAAGTGTGTTAAAATATGTTTATTAGGTATAATTAATTAATAATACCTTAGAAAAGTGTGAAAATGTGTTACAATACTTCACAACACTTTAGCAAGGTACCATTTAAATCCATTAGTTCACAAGAGCCCAAGACCTAATGTGAATGTCTCAAACACATTAAAACACTAAATCAAGGCAATATTAATTCTAAATCCACAAGGAGGGAACAAACAAGTGTGAAAATGTCTTTTACGACATTTTTTGACACTACATTTATCCCCCACTTTAGTAAGAGGATGAATTTGCTTCAAACTCACACTAAAGTAGACAAACACGCATCAAGAGGGGTTCAAAAGCACCAATTCCAATAAGATGGGACAAAAATGATCAAGAGGGGTGATCAAGCCCCTAGGATCAAGATCCCATGACAAACGGACATAGGAACAAAGGAACACACATGAAAATGATATAAAGAGCATAAACAAAGCACAAGCATACACTATCGAAGATGAAAAAGAGAAAAGGTAAAACGTAGAAGAATTGGATCAAGCTTCGACCATTTGTCCATTGTGATGTCGATTAGATCTAGGCTTTTTGTCCAAAAAAATATATATACTCACTCTAAGGCAATAGAACTCCTGGTTGTCCGTTGGGTGAGAAATCCAAAAAGGTGAGACACATACACTCATGGTTGGTATGCACTCACACACATACACAAGTGGCTATGGGTAAATTCATGGCTCAGTTGGGCTTCCTGCTCAAACCATACCAAAGTTATACCCCCTGATAACTTTAATAAGGTAACACACAAAATTGATTTTGAGCTTCATGAGACAAGAAAAACTTTGTATGCTTGGAGATCATGAACAAACAAGATGGCTCCATAGGTGGGTATGTGCAGGATCATCATGAAAAAAATAGGCACTTTAGTGGAAAAAAATTTAGAAAATTCAAAGTTAGGAAACTTGACGTAAAAATTTGAATAAGTTATCTGTATTATTTCAAAAATACGTAAGAATAAAATCTATAGAAAATTGAATGTAGTTTCTAAACTACTACGTTTGTTTAAAAATAAAATCTATTTGATGAAAATTTGAAATTACAATCCAGTAGTACTCAAATTTCAGGGAAAAAATAAGAAGTAGGCCATCTAACCACCCTAATCACAATAAAATGATAATATATTTTTATGATATTTTAGATATAAGTAGAGAAATCATGCCCCGATGTGATGCATATTTTTTTGTATTTTTTTTCCAATTAAATAATTAATTATGATTTTTTTATTACAAATTTTTAAAAATATAAAAACTCGTATGTCTCCAAAAGAGGACCAATCAAACAATAGAAGATTCAAAACTTCAGGGATGTAGTGAATCACATCAAGCCACTAAGAGCAATGTAATATGCTAAGATAGATCATGCTCTTGAAGGACATTACACCCAATTTCATCTACAAAGTGACAAGCACATTGTATGAAATAAGAACACTGCATCAAAAACCATGAAAGTGTAAAATGCAAAAGAATAATGCCAATGTATGCCCCCACTTTAAAGGAATTGCTAAACACCATACTCTGAGAAATTGCTTTAAAGTAGAAAATGATAAATGCAAAAAAATGAGCAAGACATGAGAGCCAACTTGGAAATCCCTATGCCAAGTCATATGTTTCCAAGTAAAGTGACATCATGTAAGAGAAAAAGAAAAAAGTGGGGTTTCCCCCAAAATGAAAACACCAAACACATGAGGGATCTATGGATTTGGGGTCAATATGTTCTTGCTACAATGTTTTTTAGAGAGCTCGAAACTATCATCATCCCCGAAATACACATAGAACTAGAAGAATGATACAAAGAGAAAAAATAAAGAAAAACCCATTTGGGTCAACATGGAAGAGACATGAATGTCTCAATGCCTTGCATCATCCAAAAAGGAAAAAAAAAGACAAAGAAAAGATAAAATCAAAAATATCTTTTTGGATCAACATGGAAAGACATGAATGTCTTGACGCCTTGCATCATCCCCAAAAGGAAAGCACAAGACAAATGAAAAAGGTAGAAGGAAAAAAAGTAAAAGATTTATGATATGGAGAAGAATGAAGGTACAAATAGAGGAATGCCACATAGAGAGAGAGAACATCAAACAAAATGTCACTATGGATCACATCACACTCATGCAATCAAAAGAAAATGAAAAAGAAAGAAATAATGAAAAATACTAGAAAGGCACGTGTGAGTCAACCTATGAGTGGGTCGTCTACATCCTAGTCATGTTCATTGTATATCGAAAGTGGATAACTAGTTAAAGGGACAAGAACAAGTGCCAAACTAGGAGAAGCACTAGGTTCTACACTCTTTGTAAGAGATTCTAAGCTCAAGGAAGAGGAAAAGAAGGTACTTAACTCATTATGCACCTCTTCATCAATTCTAGAAACACCTTCATAATCATCTAAGTTGATCACAATGGGAGGTTGAAGGAAAATGTGCATGGAGGTTGTATCAGATTGTCTTGTTTTGGTGAAGGAGGCTAGTCATGCATTGTTTCAGTCAAGGTTGGATTTTGAATTTCTTTTTTTAGTTCTTCATGTAACTTGTGAGCAATGGTATGATGTCTACAATGATGCTCTCTAGTGCCTCTAATTCTTTTAGTTTTTTCTTCAAGTTGCATTTGTGTAGGAGTGGGTTGATCAACCATTGGTTTCTATTCTTCCCTTAGGGGAGGAATGAAAGAAACCACAAGAGGTTGTCTAACCACTTTATCTTTGACTTTTATACATATTTTACTGTAGGAGGTGTGACGAGATTGTTTTCATTATGTCTTGGCGATTGTAGGAGGTGGGTGAAATTTTTGTCTTAGCTTGGTCTTGGTTATTTATATATTTTTTAGGTTCAAGCATTGTTTCATCAAGGATAGTAGGCTCGAATGTGGATGGGGACATGTTTCAGAGGGACAATTCTGCTGTCTTCTTTTCCCTGAACTTTTGATAAGAAAAGAAGAAGTATTCTTGTGGTTTTATAGGCTCCATGGGCTCGAGTCAAAAGGAATCTAAGGAAAAATTTCCTTTGGATGAAAAAGGGTTGAAGCCACTATGGTGGACAATGAATATCTCATTTTCAAATGCAAACTTTAATCATTTATGCACAATCGAAGGGACAAATTTCATGGAGGAAAGCCACGGGTGCTCTAGCTTCACACCAAATTGGTCTAAATGTGGCATGATGGAGAATGAGAAATATAATGTTTTTTATCCTATTTGCAATGGTAAGGTGATCGATCCAATTATAGGGCAAGAAAAACCGTTGTGTGTTTTGATCCATGCTTTCGTTTTATTGTATATATCTTGATAGAGCTCATGAAAAACTAAGAATTTCTCAGTGATCACATTCTCCCCAGAGGATGGATCTATTAGTATCCCATTAGCGGGATTTCCATAGATACGGTCAACTACGTAGAGAGGACCATCAAGAGCATGTTTAAGTATATAATTAGAGGAGAAAGCAATTTCAAAAAGGTTCTTAGTTTGGCCCTTATGAGGGATGAAGTCTATCACCCCTACCATTTCCTCCATATGATCATGTTGAATAGAATCATTGTTGTCATCATCTGTTTCAACATTCATTGCATCATTCTTTATAGCTTCTCTAGCTTTGAAAAATGATATATTATTTTTTGGCATGGGGTTGGTGAAAATTTGCAAGTTTTGGTTAGGAGGGGCAATAGAGTTATTTCCTTGATCACTAACATGTCCAATGGATAGATGATCTGAATCAATGAGGTCTTGTACAATATGTTTAAGATGCCTGCAATGTTTCATGTCATGTCCATTTTGTTGGTGATAGTGGCAATAATCATTTGATATAAAGCTTAGGGGCAAAGGATTTTTAGGGTCGGGTGCTTTGACGAGAGAGAAGGTAATCATTTTTGTTCTTAAAATTGTGACATTGTGTTATGAAGGGTATTAGTAAAGGAGTGAATCATCTTTTTGGGTCACCATAGCTAAAGGGTATTAAGGCTTTAACAATGACTACTTAGTTATTAGAACTTTGAGTTGTTTTTTGAGGGGGATTGAATTGAAGGAACCCTTTGTTCTGTTTTCTAAATGATTGGGAATTGTTTATGTTTGTGGGCTTGGATATCTTGATTTGGCTAGAAGTGGATTTTGTATCACAACTACTAACCGAATTTTGATAATCATGGAGGGAAATACACAAGTGCTTGAAGGATGGGAATTTCATCATGGTAAGCTTGTCATGAATCTTTCTTTGAAAATTTTCTATGAACATCTTTTGAAGATGAGGATCAAGGACTTTCACATCAATTTGGGAATAAAGCGATTGATATCATGAGATAAAGTTAGTTATCTTTTCTTCTTTTTTCTCCAATCTCATCAAATCGCCCAAGGTTAGTTTGGGAGTCATTCACACTTGAAAATGGTTTAAAAATGTATGAACACGTTCATTGAATGAATGAATTGAGTTATTCGGTAAAGAAGAAAACCATTCCAAGGAAATTTCTTTTAATGATCGAGGGAAAAATTTTGCCAACAGTTTATCATCAAGGACAAAGTCACTGCATAAGGTGGTATAAGCATTAACATGGTTAGAAGGATCTCCCTTCCTTCCATATTTCTCAAATCTAGGCACCTCTACACCTTGTCACACCGGTGTTCACAATATATCCAAGGATAGTGGACTGCTTTTGAGATAATATGTAGGCATACCATTTTAATTTTGATTGATGGTGGAAATTTTCTTTTGAAGGGATGAAACATTTTGGATAAGTTTTGTTATGAGAGGGTCATTACTTGTGTTATGAGATGAAAGTTAAAATGGTGAAGGAGTGTATGTGTTTGAAGGGCAAGTAAATGGAATGCTTATAGGTGGTAAGGTGGTAGGAGATACTACTTATGATACCACATAGAAACTAGGGATGCTAGCAGGAATACCCAAGGAAGGAATCACATTACTAACTTGTTGCATTATTGTTGTAACTTGAGGAGTGGTATAGGTAGGTATTGAATTAATTGTTGTGGGAGGATAAATTTGAGTTCTTCCTTGGCTTGTCGCATTGTTTTTTGGTAAAGGACAACTAGTGGTTGGAGTGAGATGTTTTCTAAAGATTTGTACTATGTTTTTCACAACCTATCAAGTCCCTCTTCACTTTCAAGCATGTGATGAATGTTATCTATAGTAGGGATGGAAGTAGTTCAAATGTTGTCATTTTTCACTTCATTTTATAAGTTTTCTAGGTCCTCATGAATTTGAATTATTTTCTCTTGCAAGACACTATCATTCCTTGGTTCAACTTGCATACTACTTGAAGGCAAAGAGTTGTTAAGGGTGTTGTCCATAACTAGTGTATTAATTTCAATACTAGGAGTGGAAGAGCCTTACAACCTAGTGTACCATTGAAAAATGGACCCTTCCCATTTTCATAGTCTTCTAAGTCTTGTTTCATAGTGTTGGAGCAATGTTGCTTTAATTTTATGATGTATCTTGGCTTGAACATGCTTATTTTGGTGCTAAAACTCAATGAATGATGTCTTGTGAAGGTTTTGTGAAGTGTTTTAAGTCATTTCTACATTCTTCTAGACTTTATATAATGCAATTCACCTAAAAATAACCTATTCATACATCAACAAGTCCTATATTGAAGTGTTGTAAAGTCTTGTAACTAGATTTCACACTATTCTAGGCATATTTTCCTTATTTACACCCTTCTCATGATTTATTTTGTCTCTTTATGCCCTCATATGCTTATATTAAGTGTATTTTTGGGTCCTATCCTGACAAACAACATTAAACACACCATTATTTCCAACACTTGGTTTTGGGTCCCAGGTGGGACTCATTTGCCAAGGGTGGAAAATGAGTCCCCCTTGGCCCCAAATTCAAAATATTTTAAATTTCTTTCAAGTTTTTACTAAAAAATTACTTCATGTCGGCCTATGATGAGGTATGAGTAGATACTAAGGCACAATATTTGTATAAATAGCCAATTTTCACCTCATTTTACATCTCCTACAATCTCCTCATTCAAGTGTTCAATCACTCATTCGCTCAAGCAATCAAGCATTTTACATCTTCAATTTAAGCACTTTCAAGCACTTTCGAGCAGCCATTGGCATCACTTCAGATTTTCATATTCAAGGATATGGTAAGTTTCTAATACTTACATGTTATTCATTTATGATTTCCCTTGCATGTCATTCATTTCTATTGGGTTTAATTATTAAAGTGGGGTTTGACCAAGGAAAACCCCTATTCATTAACCCCCCAACATTTCCCCCTTTGCATGTTTCTTTGCAGCCTTTGTTTTGTAGATTTGATAGGTTTAAAGGTGTTGAAAAATGGAATTCAATTCAAATAGGCTCTTCAAATCAACTCATCAACCTTTCAAGCATTTTGAGTGTTTTAAGGCCATTCTCCACAAAATTAACCCCGACAACCATACATTCAGACATTACCAGATCTAGAGTAGTAGTGTTGACTCTTGACTTTTTAAGAAATCTTGGGGAGGACTAATTCACCACCCTTGGAAAATGAGTCTCACTTGAAATCTAGAAATTTTCATTTTGTCAGATATCAACTCTTGGCTATTAGAAATCAGTTCCCAACACTTTTTCAACAATAGGAGGACTGATTCGCCACCCTTGGCAAATGAGTCCCACTGTGAAAAATCAAAATATTTCATCAGCATTCCAGACATTCCATAAATCTCACACAACTTCTAAGTGCAGTCAGATTTAACCCTGTACCTTATGTTCTGCATATTTCTTTCAATTTCCTCATTTCATAGTTATTTGCATATCACACTATATTTTCAAACATAGCTTAAATCACATTTTTTCATTCATTTTAGATCATCTTAATTAGACAATTGCATATAGTTTAGTTCATTTACATCATATCACATCACACATGTCCTTATTTGAATGAACATTCTAACATTTTAGGATCTAATCTCTTTCCTTGTGGGCGAAAAACAGTATAAGTACAGGAGAGTCCATTGGGTCCTATAATCTATGTTTCATTTTTGTGAACTTGACTTTTCAGCATTTCTAAACTTTTGATTGCATCCATACATTGTATCCTAGTTTTCGTTTGCATTGCAATTCAATTAGGACATTGATTTGTTATTGCATTCTAGGTCCTTTCATTTTGCATTAGTGAAAAACTCATTTAGTTTTCATTCTTGAATTCAATTTCATTGAAAAAATTGAAACTCTGCATTTTGTGCTTGTTTTTGCATTCTTTAAATTCTGAAAAACAAAAAAAAATTACATCCTTGGACTCATTCGCCACCCAGGAAAAATCAGTCCCTCAACATATTTTAGACATTCATTTTGCATTGTTTCTGGCATTTTTCTGCATTCTTTTTTCTTTCTTTTACATTTTGTTTCCAGTAACTGATTCTCTATTTTTCTTCATTTATTGCATCTTTATTTATTTGCATCATGGAATTTTCTTTCAATAAATTTTGGCATTCCCTGAAATCATTGGTAGACATGTCCACTTGTACCTTTTGTTGTGACCTTAATGACATTGTATAGTCTCATGCTCCTTTACCTCCTCATGATTACCCTCCTTGTGAATTAGACATCATTGGAGAAGATAATGTTAGCATGAACAAGTTCTACAATGATTTCCTTAACAACCTTGAAGCCAATACAATATTTTCTCCCTCTATGAGATCACAAGACCTTCCTCCTATTGCACCTCATGATCACTTTGCTTATTTACATCTTGAAATCAACACAAGCCCTATGATTCCTCCCTCAAGTGAACCTAGTTCCTCCCAACTACCACAATCCCAACCATTCTATGATCACAAATTCACGAACAATCCTATCAACCTTGAAGAAACATATGGTAGAGGATTCACTATATTAAGTAAACAAGGTTGTGACATAAAACATGAACATGAAATCCATCAACTTTTTGAACAAAAAATAACTGATGCACATACAACAGGACTAGGATACCAAGATCCTTCTCATCCTAATAGACATCTTATTCAACCTAGGAGAATTTAGGATACTAGTATAGTCGCCTTACAGTCTCACCCTAATTTGAACACTCTTTTTCCATGTGAACAACCATTCTCTCCTTCTAACAACAAGGATGTTAGGATCTGTATGCATCTCCTTCCTTCTATTCATGAGAAAGGAGAAACTAGTAAACACAAATTCCCATACAAAATGAAGATAAATTTTCCTACACATCCACCACCTGAATGTGAATGAAGACTTCAATTAATTTTAAACAAAGGTCTTATACTTTTTCCACCTTCCAATAGGTTGGTTATTCGCACTCCTGATTCCCACATACCATATTGCAAATAGCATCATGTTCTTGGTCATCGAACTAAAGAATTTCAAACTTTAAATGAAATCCTGAACAAGTATCACTTCATGGACACTGATTGCTTTCCCCTCATCCCTTAAAACATCATTGTCCTTTCATGCTTTAGTTATAAAATTTCCAATTCTCACTATGGCATGGTCATTTCCCATCAATCATCTTAGCTCATTCTTGCTTTTACATTTTATGGGAGGCAAGACATTGCTAGCCTTGTCCTTGTAATTCATTTTTTTGTCTCATACTCTTGTTATTCCCTTTTCTTCTTGTTCATCCAAGACTGATAAAATAATAAATCGGTTAATGGTTGACTTACATTTTCATTTCTTTTCTTTTTCCTTTTTCTTTTCACGTGTGTATCGTGTTCCCCCATATCATGTATTTGATGTTTCCTTCTCTTTGAACACTTATTCTATGTGTATCTCTATTCTTCTTGTTGTGTCTTTTACTTTTCATTTTGGTTTTTTTTTTTCCTTTTGGGGATGATGCAAGTGTAGAGATGCCCTATGTCTCTTCCATGTTGACCCAAACAGTCCTTGTCATTTTAATTTTGGTTTTGTGTTTTCCTTTTGGGGATGATGCAAAGCATAGAGACACCCTATGTCTCTTCCATGTTGACCCAAATAGTCTTTGTATTTTTTTTTCATTTTGGTTTTGTATTTTCCTTTTGGGGATGATGCAAAGCGTAGAGATGCCCTATGTCTCTTTCATGTTGACCCAAATGTTCCTTGTCTTTTTCTCTTTTTTTTCTCTTGTGTTTTCCTTTTGAGGATGATGCAAAGCATTGAGACGACAATGTCTCTTCCATGTTGACTCAAAGTGGACTTTGTTTTTCCTTTTCTTTTTCTCTCTTTGTGTCATTCTTCCAGTTCTATGTGTATTTGGAGAATGATGACAATTATGAGCTCTTTCAAACAAAATATTGCGGTAATGAACATACTGACTGACCCAAATCCATAGATCCCTTATGTGTTTGGTATACTTTCTCTTCTGGGGGGCAACTCCCTTCCTTTAATTTTTTTTATTTTCCTTGGCATGATGCAACTTAACTTCGAAACATATGACTTGGCATAGAGCTTTCCAAGTTGGCTCTCATGTCTTGTTTTCTTTTCTCATTTTCTTTCTTCTCTATTTTCAATTAATTGCTCACAAAATGATGTGTAAAAATACCTTTAAAGTGGGGGAATACATTACCATTCTTTCATTTTCATTCTTAGGGAAGATTTTTCATTTACATAATGTGTTTTCCACTTTGTGGATGACACTTGGTGTGATGTCCTTCATAGGTGTGATCTTTCTCAACATATTGTATTCCTCTTTATGGTTTGATGCGACGCACTACATCCCCTAAGTTGCGAATATACTATTCTTTGATTGGTCCTATTTTGGAGACATTAGACACAATGTTTCCTAAGTAATTGACCTTGCATAAAATGAACAAGACTCCTTTGAACATATTACACATAACTTTTTTACATATAACATTCTCATTTGGCCACCTTGCATAAAAAAAATTGCATGCCTGTGGAGCTGTCTTATTGGTTTGGCCACCTCGCATAGCACAAGTTGCTTGACTATGGTGCCATCCTATTTTTCTTATTTTATAAAAATTAATCTGACACTTGCATTTCTTTGGCTTTGTGGTACCTTGTTAAAGTTATCGAATGGATATAACTTTGGCATGGTTGAATGGGAAGCCCAACTAGCGGCATGACTTTTCCCCATAGCCACTTTTGTGTTTTTTTGTGAGTTCATACCAACTAACATATGTATCTTACTTCTTGGGCTTTCTCACCCCACAGACAACTAGTTCTGTGGCCCCAAAGTGAGTACACATTCTCTCTTTTCAAACAATCAGTCTAGACCTCTTTTCACAACTAGTTGGATTGATGATTGAATCTTCACTCAATTCCTCTCAACACTTGCATCTTCCTTTGTCCTTATGTTCAGTTTGTTATGGGATCTTCATCCTGGGGGCTTGATCATCCCTCTTGTTTGTTACATTTCATCTTGCTTATGTAAGTAAATTTGAACCTTCTCTTTGATGTTCATGGCTACTTTAGTATGAGGAAGCAAGTTTCTCTGATTAAAGTGGGGGCTAAATGTACTATTGAAAAATGGAACCTTCCCATTTTCACAGTCTTCTAGGTCTTGTTTCATAGTGTTGGAGCTTTTTTGCTTTAATTTTATAATGTATCTTGGCTTGAACATGGTTATTTTGGTGCTAAAACTCAATGAACAATGTCTTGTGCAGGTGTTGTGAAGTGTTGTAAGACATTTCTACATTCTTCTAGACTCTATTTAATGTAATTCACCTAGAATTCACCTTTTCATACATCAAGTCCTATATTGAAGTGTTGTAAAGTCTTGTAACTATATTTCACACTATTCTACGCATATTTTCCTTATTTACACCCTTCTAATGCTTTATTTTGTCTCTTTATGCCCTCATATGGTTATATTAAGTGTATTTATGGGTCCTATCCTGACAAACAACATTAAGCACAACATTATTTCTAACACTTGTTTTTGGGTCCCAGGTCAGACTAATTCACCAAGGGTGGCGAATGAGTATCCCTTGGCCCCAAATTCAAAATATTTTAAATTTCTTTCAGGATTTTACTAAAAATTCACTTCATGTCAGCTTGTGATGAGGTATGAATGGATATTAAGGCACCATATTTGTATAAATAGGAATTTTCTTACCTCATTTTACATCTCTCACAATCTCCTCATTCAATCATTCAATCACTCATTCACTCAAGCAATCAAGAATTTTGCATCTTCAATTTAAGCACTTTCAATCACTTTCAAGTAGCCATTGACATCACTTCATATTTGCATATTCAAGGATATGGTAAGTTTTTAATACTTGCATGTTATTGATTTATCATTTCCCTTGCATGTAATTCATTTCTATTGGGTTTAATTACTAAAGTGGGGTTTGACCAAGGAAAACCCCTATTCATTAACCCCCCCAACATTTTTCCCCTTTGTGTGTGTCTTTGCAGCTTTTTTTAACAGATTTGATAGGTTTAAAGGTGTTGAAAAGTGGAATTCAAGTCAACTAGGCTCTTCAAATCAACTCATCAACCTTTCAAGATTTTTGACTGTTTTCAGCCCATTCTCCACAAAATTGACCCCGCCAACCGTACTTTTAGACATTATTAGATCTGGAGTAACAGTGTTGACTCTTGACTTTTCAGAAATCTTGGGGAGGACTGATTCACCACCCTTGTTGAATGAGTGCAACTTGAAATTTGGAAATCTTCATTTTGTCATAAATCAACTCTGGCCTATCAGAAATCAGTTCCCGACACTTTTTCAACAGTAGGAGGACTGATTCACCATCCTTGGCAAATGAGTCCCACTGTGAAAAATAAAAAAATTTCATCAGCATTCCAGACATTCCAGAAAGCTCACACAACTTCTAGGTGCACTTAGATTTAACCCTATACCTTCAGTTCTGCATATTTCTTTCAATTTGCTCATATTTTATAGTTATTTGCATATCACACTGTGTTTTCAAACATAGCTTAAATCACATCTTTGCATTCATTTTAGATCAACTTAATCAGTCAATTGCATTTATTTTAGTTCATTTACATCATATCACATCATAGATGTGCTTACTTGAATGAACATTCTAGCATTTTAGGATCTAATCTCTCTCCTTTTGGGTGAAAAATCCTAGAAGTGTAAGAGAGTCCATTGTGTCCTAACATCTATGTTTCACCTAGGATCCACAATGATTTGACTATCGAAGGATAACATGAGTCTCAAACTTCATCTCACTACAATATTAGCAATATGATACCAAATACTCATACAAGGGCTACTAAATGCAATATAAGCTAGGAACAATGAAATGCTTGTAACAAAAATTATGGAAACTAAAGGGTAAGTGCATGAATCTATGACACAATTTTGGCTCTTAAGATGCCACTCTTTTTTTTTTGAAATTATAAAAATCTAATTTGCATGAGAAAATGAAGGTAGTCAAGCTCAAAATTTCAAGATGTAGCAAGAACAAAAGTTGAAGTTCTCTGAGTCTAGTTTCTAAGCTACTATTTTTTTTGTAATTAATGAAGATTAATGGTCTCAAAAAGGGGGGGCCCTAAACAGGTCCTTTTTTTTATAAAAAACAACATAGTGCTTAGGACTCCCCCCTTTTTGATTAACTTTTTTTTTAGAATTTCAAAAATCCCAATGGTGAGAAATTATCTAACACCATGTAGTTTATCCTCATTATTTTGGATAATTTTTTTAATGAATATATAATATTTTATGAATGTTTAAAGTGGAAACATCCTAAAAAGCTGAAATTTGAATGTGCTCCCTATAAATTTTTTTGAAACCTAATCAAAAGTTCTTTTTTTTTCATGATGTGTAGAATGGAGTATACTTTCAAAAAGTGTAATTTTTTTCACACTTTCATGAACGAGTAAAAATCTATCCTAAAACTAGCACATGTTCATTTTTGACCAAAAATAGAGGAATTTACAATAGAAGTCATGGATCAAAACCTTAACTAAATCAAAATGAAAAAATAATTATATATTTAGATAGCTAAGAGAGAGGTTAACATTATCATTTTTTTTTTAATAAAGTTTCATTGAAATACGTGCAAATGAGACGAGGAGCACAAACAAAAATAAGATGAAATTTGGAAAATCCTATCAATTAGCACATCCAAAGTAGTTCATTTGGTGAGTTCCAAATTTGGCATGTGCCAAATGTGATGTGTCATTTGGCAAGTGCTAAATTTGGTGCTCACCAAATGACTTGCTTTGAACAAAACCTGAATTTCCCCTCTTTGGTCAACAACTTTGATAATGCTTAGAGTGCACAGTTTCTGATTGTAGATAGATAGTTGAGGTTTTTCCTTTGATACGCTCTCTAACTCATTACCCTAACTAGATAATTCTTTATCCCTCTGAATTTTCTCTCTCTCTCTCAGGTCTCACTCCCTCCCATGTGACCTAGACTACTCTGTCTCAGTCCAATCCCCTCTCTCAGGTCTCTTTCCCACCCACCTAGGTACCTAAATAAATCTAGCTCACTCCAACCCCCTTTCTCACTCTCCCTCTCTCTCTCTTCCCCTTTGGTATTTTGTTCTCTCACTCCATCTCCCTCTCTTAGTTCATTATCTTTCTCTCTCTCTCTCTCAAGTCTCTCCCTCCTACCCCCTCTCCCTCTCCTAGGTCTATCACTCACTCCCTCTATCTCTCTCTCATTCCCTCTCACTCACTCTATCTCTCTCCCTCTCTCTCTCTCTCTTAGGTATCTCCATCCCCCCTCTCTCTCTCTCACACACACACTCCCTCTCTCTCTCTCTCCCACTCCCTATCTCTCCCTCCTCTATCTCTCCCTCTCTCCCCTCTCTCGGGTCTATCCTCCACCCCTACCCCCCTCTCAGGTCTATCCCTCCCACCCCCTTACCCCCTCTCTCTCTCAATAATCTCCCTTTATCTCTCTCTCTCAAGTTTCTCCCTCCTAGCGCCTCTCCCTCTCTCTCTATCTCTCTCCCTCTATCTCTCTCCCACTCTATCTCTCTCCCTCTCTCTCTCTCAAGTATCTCCCTCCCACCCCCTCTCCCTCTCTCTCTTAAGTATCTCCATCTTACCCCCTCTCCCTCTCTCTATTTGTCCAGTCTCCCCCTCCTACGATGCCTCCCTCTCATATTCACTCCATCTATCTCTCTTCCACCCCCTCCCTCTCACTCTCCCTCTCTCTCAAGTATTTTCCTCCCACCATCTCTCCCTTTCTCTCTCTCTCTCAAGTCCCTCTCTCTCATTTCCTCTATCTCTCTCCCACTCTCCTCTCTGAGTGTCCCTCCACCCCTCTCTCCTCCCTCTCTCTCTCTTAAGTCTCTCCTCCTACCCCATCTCCCATGCATCGGGTATCTCTTTGTCTCTCTCACTCCTCCCTCTATCTCTCCCACACCCCTCTCATCTCCTCCCTCTATCTCTCTCCCTCTCTCTCTCCCTCTCTCTCTCCCTCTCTCAAGTATCTCCCTCTCACCCCCTCCCACTATCTCTCTCTCCCTCTCTCTCAGGTATCTCCCCCCACTCTCCCCTCTCTCTCTATCTCTCTCACCCCCTCCATATCTCTCCCATCCCTCTACCCTAAGTACTCCCTTTCCCTCCCACCCCCTCTCCCTCTCTCAAGTATTTCTCTGTCACTCCTTGTATCTCTCCCATCCCTCTATCTCCCACTTCCTCTCTCTCCTACTATCCTAGGTCTCTCCCTCCCACCCCCTCTCTCCTAATTTTTCTCCCTCTCCTTCTCTCTTGGGTGTCTGCCTATCACCTCTCCTCTCCCTCTATCTTGGGTTTCTCACTCAGCCCTCTCCTCCCTCTCTCTCTCAAGTCTCCCTTTCCTCTCTCTCTTGGTTTCTCCCTCCCAGCCCTTCTCTCCTCTCTCCCACTCCCTCTCTCTCCTCCTCTATCTCTCTCCCCTCCACTTGTCTCCCTCTCTGTCAGTATCTCCATCCCACCCCCTCTCCCTCTCTCTCTCTCCAATATCTCTATCCTACCCCCTCTCCCTCTCACAATCACTCCCTCTATCTCTCTTCCACTCCCTCCCTCTCTCACTATCTCTATCTCTCTCCCTCTCACTCTCCGTATCTCTCAAGTATCTCCCTCCCAACACCTCTCCCTCTCTCTCTCACTCCCTCTATGTCTCTCCCAACCTCTCAAGTATCTCCCTCCCACCCCCTCTCCCTCCCTCCATCTCTCTCTCTCAAGTCTCTCACTCATACCCCATCTCCCTCTGCCAGGTCTCTCTCTTTCTCTCACTCACTCCCTCTATCTCTCTCCCACACCCTCTCTCTCTCTCCCCCTCTCGGGAGTGTCCCCTCCACCCCTCCTCTCTCTCTCCCTCTCTCTCCCTCTCTCTGAGGTATCTCCCCCCAACCCCTCTCTCTCTCTATCTCTCTCTCACTCCCTCCATCTCTCCCCCATCCCTCTATCCCTCCTACTCCCTCTCCCCCGAGTACCCCCTATCCCTCCCACCCCCTCTCCATCTCTCAAGTCTCTCTCTCTCACTCCTTATATCTATCATATCCCTCTATCTGCCAATCCTCTCTCTCCTACTCTCTTAGGTCTCACCCTCCCACACCCTCTCTCCCACTTTTTCTCCCTCTCCCTCTCTCTTAGGTGTCTCCCTCCCACCCTCTCTCCCTCTCCCTCTCTCTTAGGTTTCTACCTCCCACCCCCTCTCCCTCCCTCTCTCTCTCTCAAGTCTCTCCCTCCTACCCCCCGCTCTCTCTCTCTCTCCATATCTAGGGATTACAGTCTATGGTTTAATGGTAGAGGGTGTATGGTTTAGAGAGAGAGGGGGGTTTGAGGGTAGAGGGTAGAGGGTTAAGGTTAGATGGTAGAGGGTAGATGGCTTAGGGGTTTAGGGTTTAGGGTTTAAGGGTTTACCGTTCAAGGTTTACAGTTTAAGGGTAGAGGGTTAAGGGTTAAGGGTAGAGGGTAGAGGGTTTATGGTTTTAGGGTTTATGGTTTAATAGTTTAAGGGTAGAGGGTTGATGTTCGAGGGTAAAGGGTAGAGGTTTTAGGGTTTAGGGTTTATGGATTAAGGGTTAAGGGTAGAGGGTTTAGGGTTTAGGAATTACATTTTATGGTTTAATGGTAGAGTGTGTAGGGTTGAGGGTTGAGGGTTGAGGGTAGAGTGTAGAGGGTTTATGTTTTAGGGTTTAGGGTTTACAATTTAAGGGTAGAGGGTATATGGTTAAGGGTAGAGGGTAGAGGGTTTAGGGGTTTAGGGTTTAGGGTTTAAGGTTTTAAAGGTTGAGGGTTGAGGTTGAGGGTTTAGTGTTTAAGGGTTGATGGTAGAGGGTATAGGGTAGAGGGTAGAGGTTTTAAGGGTTTAGGGTTTAGGGATTATAGTTCATGGTTTAAGGGTATAGGGTGTAGGGTTGAGAGAGAGGGAGGGGGGTTTGAGGGTAGAGGGTAGAGGGTAGAGGGTAGATTGTTTATGGTTTAATGGTTTAGGGTTCAGGGTTTACAATAGAAGGGTAGAGGGTAGAAGGTTTAGGGGTTTACGGTTTAAGGTTTTAAGAGTAGAGGGTTGAGGGTTTAGGGTAGAGGTTTTAGGGTTTAGGTTTTAGTGATTAAAGGCTAAGGGTAGAGAGCTTAGGGTTTAGGAATTATAGTTTATGGTTTAAGGGTAGAGGGTGTAGGGTTGAGAGAGAGAGAGGGGTGGTTGAGGTTAGAGGGTAGAGGGTTAAGGGTAAAGGGTAAATGATTTAGGGTTTAGGGTTTAAGGGTTTAGGGTCCAGGGTTTACGGTTTAAGGGTAGAGGGTAGAGGTTAGAGGATTTATGGGTTTAGGGTTTAGGGTTTAAGGGTTGAAGGGTAGAGCATTGAGGGTTTAGGGTTTAAGGGTAGAGGTTTTAGTGTTTATGTTTTAGGGATTAAGGGTTAAGGGTAGAGGGGTTAGATTTTAGGGATCAAAATTTATAGTTTAACGGTAGAGGTTGTAAGGTTGAAGGTTGAGGTTTGAGGGTTTTATGTTTTAAGGGTTGAGGGTAGAGGGTAGATGGTAAATGATTTAGGTTTTAGGGTTTAGGGTTTAGGGTTTAATGATATATGGGTGTACGGTTCAAGGTTTATAGTTTAGGGGCAGAGGGTAGAGGGTTTAAGGTATTAGGGTTTAGGATTTAATGGTTTAAGGATAAAAGGTTGAGCATTGAAGGTTTAGGGTTTAAGTGTTGAGGGAAAAGGGTAGACATTTTAGGGTTTATGGTTTAGGGATTAAGGATTAAGGGTAGAGGGTTTAGGGTTTAGGGATTATAGTTTACAGTTTAAGGATAGAGGGTGTAGGGTTGAGAGAGAGGGGGGGGATTTGAGGGTAGAGTGTAGAGTGTTAAGGGTAGAGGGTTTAGGGGTTTAAGGTCTGGGGTTTAAGGGTTTAAGGCTTTAGGGTTTAAGGTTTAGGGTTTAAGGGTAAAGGGTAGATGGTTAAGGGTAGAGGTAGTGGGTTTAGGGATTTAATGGTTTAAGGGTAGAGGGTTGAGGGTAGACCGTTTAGGGTTTAAGGGTTGAGGATTGAGGGTAGAGGGTATAAGATTTAGAGTTTAGGGTTTAGGGATTAAGGGTTAAGGGTAGAGGGTTTAGGGTTTTGGGATTATAGTTTACAGTTTAAGGGTAGAGGGTGTAGGGTTCAGGGTTGAGGGTTGAGGGTAGAGGGTAGAGGGTAGAGGATTTATGTTTTAGGGTTTAGGTTATAAGGTTTTAGGGTTTGAGGTTTAAGGTTTAAGGGTAGAGGGTAGAGGGTTTATGGGTTTAGGGTTTAGTGTTTAAGGGTTTAAAGGTTTAAGGGTAGAGGGTTGATGGTTGAGGGTTTAGAGTTTAATGGTTGAGGGTTGAGGGTAGAGGGTAGAGGTTTTAGGGTTTAGGGTTTAGGGATTAAGGGCTAAGGGTAGAGGTTGTAGGGTTTAGGGATTACAATTTATGGTTTAAGGGTAGAGGGTGTAGGGTTGAGAGAGATATGGGGGATTTGAGGGTAGAGGGTAGAGGGTTAAGGGTAGAGGGTAGAGGGTTAAGGGTAGAGGGAAGAGGTTTTATGGGTTTAGGGTTTAGGGTTTAAGTGTTTAAGGGTTTAGGGTTCAAGGTTTATGGTTTAAGGGTAGAGGGTAGATTGTTAAGGGTAGAGGTTAGAGGGTTTAGGGTTTAAGGGTAGAGGGTTTAGGGTTTAGGGTTTAGGGGTTGAGGGTTGATGGTAGAGGGTATAGGTTTTAGGGTTTAGGGTTTATGGATTATGGATTAAGGGGAGAAGGTTTATGATTTAGGTATTAAAATTTATAGTTTAAGGGTAGAGGGTGTAGGGTTGAGAGAGAGAGATAGTGAAGGGTTTGAGGGTAGAGGGTAGAGGGTTTTTGGGTTTATGGTTTAAGGGTTTAGGGTTTAGTGTTTACGATTTAAGGGTAGAGGGTAGAGGGTTTAGGGGTTTAGTGTTTAGTGTTTAAGGGTTTAAGGGTAGATGGTTTAGGTTTGAGGGTTGAGGGATTAGGTTTTAAGGGATGAGGGTTGAGGGTAGATGGTAGAGGTTTTATGGTTTAGGGATTAGGGATTAATGGCTAAGGGTAGATGGTTTAGGGTTCAGGGATTATATTTTATAGTTTAAGGGTAGAGGGTGTAGGGGTTATAAAGAGAGAAGGGGGGTTTGATTGTAGAGGGTAGAGGGTTACGGGTAGATGGTTTAAGGGTTTAAGGTTTAGGGTTTAAGGTTTGAAGGGTTTAGGTTTCATGGTTTACATTTTAAGGGTAGAGGGCTAAGGGTTAAGGGTAGAGGGTAGAGGGTAGAGGGTAGAGGGTAGAGGGATTAGGGGTTTACGGTTTAGGGTTTAATTGTTGAGGGTTGGGGGTAGAGGGTAGGCGTTTTAGGGTTTAGGGATTAGGGGTTAAGGGTAGAGGGTTTAAGGTTTAGGGATTATAGTTTATTGTTTAAGGGTAGAGGGTGTAGGGTTGAGGGTTGAGGGTTGAGGATTTTATGGTTTAAGGATTGAGGGTTGAGGGTTGAGGGTAGAGGGTAGAGGGTTTAGGGTTTAGGGTTTAGGATTTAGGGTTTATAGTTTAAGGGTAGAGGGTTGAAGGGTTTAGGGTTTAACCTAGTTAAGGGTAGAGGGTTGAGGTTTTAAGGGTTGAGGGTTTAGGGTAGAAGTTTTAGGGTTTAGGGTGTAGGGATTAAGGATTAAGGGTAGAAGTTTTAGGGTTTAGGAATTACGGTTTATGGTTTTACGGTAGAGGGTGTAGGGTAGAGAGAGAGAGAGGGGGGGTTTGAGGGTAGAGGGTAGAGGGTTTAGGGTTTAGGGTTTAATGGTTTAAGGGTACAGGGTACATGGTTTAGGTTTTAAGGGTTGAGGGTTAAGTGTAGAGGGTAAAGGGTTGACGGTTTAGGGTTTAAGGGTTGAGGGTTGAGGGTAGAGGGTAGAGGTTTTAGTGTTTAGGGTTTAGGGATTAAGGGTTAAGGGTAAAGAGTTTATGGTTTAGGGATTATAGTTTACAATTTAAGGGTAGAGGGTGTAGAGTTGAGAGAGAGTGGTGGGGTTTGAGGGTAGAGGGTAGAGGGCTGAGGGTAGAGGGTAGAGGGTTTAGGGTAGAGGTTGTATGTTTTAGGGTTTAGGGACTATGGTTTATGGTTTAAGGGTAGAGGGTTTAGGGTTGAGAGAGAGAGAGAGAGGGGGGGTTTGAGGGTAGAGGGTAGAGGGTCTAGGGTTTAGGGTTAAAGGTTTATGGCTTAAGGGTAGAGGGTAGAGGGTTTAGGGTTTAAGGGTTTAAGGGTTTAGGGTTCAGGTTTTATGGTTTATGGGTAGAGGGTAGAGGGTTAAGGGTAGAGGGTAGAGGGTTTTGGGCATTTAGGGTTTACAGTTTAAGGGTTTAAGGGTAGAGGGTTGATGGTTGAGGGTTTAATGGTTGAGTGTTGAGGGATTAGGGTAGAGAATTTTGTTGGGTTTAAAAGGGTTTAAGGGTTGAGGGATTAGGGTAGAGATAGTTGGGTTTAAAAGGCTTTAAGGGTTGAGGGTAGAGTGTATTAGGTTTAAAGGTATAGGGTTTTGTGTTGAGGGTAGAGGGTAGAGGGTTTAAGGGTTTGGTTTTAAGGGTTTAGGGTTGTCAATTTAGGTCTCCCATCACTCTATCACCCACTCCCTCTCTTAGGTCTTCCCCACACAATAAGTGAATAAATCTCTCCCTCTCAAGTATCTCTCTCTCAGGTCTAACTCCCTCCCATGCTACCTAGACTAATTCGTGTCACTCCAATTCCCCCTCTCACACTCTCTCTCTATTAGGTCTCACTTATCTCCCACCCTACCTAGAAAAATATATTTCACTCCAATCCCCTCTCCCTCTCTCTCTCTCTCTCTCTCTCTCTCTCTCTCTCTCTCTCTCTCTCTCTCTCTCTCCCCCTTTGGTTATTTTGTATCTCTCAGGTCTCATCCCTCCTTACCTTCTCCTATTGTCAGGTATTTCCCTCCATTTTAATTGGATAACTCTCTATCCCTCTAAGGCCTCTATCGCTCTTAGGTCTAAGTCACTACCACACTACCTAGACTAATCTCTCTCACTCCTATCACCTCTCTCTCTCTATCTCAGGTCTCATTCCCTTTGTCTCTATGGAAAGTGAAGATTTCAAAACAACACATTTGGCGCTCTCTAAATTTGGCAAGCACCAAATGCATTTTACCTTGAAATGGTAAAATAAGGGTTGACCCCATGAGTCAGGCCCACATGCTTCTATATTTTTTTGGTTCAGTGCTTTATCTGATTCAAAAATGCCCTTTTTTTATGTAGTTGAATCCATGTTGTACCAATCTGTGCTTGATCCATCACCCTTTTACCACCAACCTACATGCTAGACAATGTAGAAGAGGACATTTTCAAGTTTCTACATCATTTTACATTATATCAGGTAATATATTCATTTTGGTAATATTGAAATGTTTATATTTAGTATATTTGTTTGTTTTTGACAATATAAACCAAATTCCTTTAATGATTTTATTAATCATAATAATTGAACATAGAATTCAACATTGAATTTGATGGGAATTACATAAAAAAGTTTAATTTTTATGAGTTTGAAGAACAAAAAAATGAAAAACATGACATTTACTTAACACAAATTTACTTAAAACAAATTTACTTAACAAAAATTTACTTATGAATTCTATTTGCATTGCTTATAGTAGCCCACTTCTAGCATGGATAGTGGAATTCACTCTATTTCATTTTAGGTAGATGTTTATATTGAGTTTTTTTGTTTTGTTTTCACAAATTTTGACCATTCATTTGATGATTTTATTAATCTTTATTGTTACACATAGAATTGAACATTAAATTCATTATTAATGATGGTTGTGGGAAAAATTTTATTTTCAACTAATTTGGAAAACCTAAGAGCTTTCATCAATGTTAATGTACAAGTTTCAATTAATTTGTTGTGCCATAAAAAAATCACCTTCATCATGTGCTTAGATAATTTCAAGTGACTCAAGACATAGTTGGTTTAATGCAAGTTTCCATTCATTCATACCATTTACCATTCTAAGGAAAAAGAAAAAGGGAAAATAAGCACAAGATTCTCTAGTTTCCAAAGGTGGCAACAACTTATACCCTTTTGACACAATTCTTTGCTCCTAAGAACTTTTCCACACACCAAATACTCCCCTCAAACCCTTCTTAACATTGATCAATGCTCACATAAAGAAATTTTGTACAAATCTGATGTCACACAGGGAAGTAACTTGTCTCCAATCTCAAATTAAACCAATTCAAACCCTCTTTTAGATTTTACAACATTTCCTTTCTATCTTCCACAAAATCACCTATTCTTCCTTGTAGGTTTTCAATAGAGGTTTTTTTACCTCAAAACAACATTAGCTTTCTTTGGAACAACTTTGACAAAACAAAGAACCTATGCTGTCCTAGACCACAAATTAGGTCACTTTTACAAAGGATCCCTATTGGAAACTCCTCCTCAAGCACAAAAATCAATGGGGTAGCAACAACTAGTCAACAAAACCTCCAATTTCACCATTCATTTGTAGTGACACACTTTCCAGGACATATAAACAAGAAACCCTTATTTAAGGAAATTTACATGAGGGTTTATTGAAAAAATATATCTCATACCTTCTCTAGCCTAGCCACCACTTCAAACACCCTTAATTATGTCTGAATATTCTTATAAGTTCATTCACTAGCTTCTATCATTAATATTTCACCAAACCGTTGTTCAAAACCTCCATTTTCAAGAAAAAATTGCACAAAAACCTTCAAGAAAGAAACACAAAAAGACTTCAAACATCTTCCCTAGTCCAATTAACCAATTACACACCTAGATCATGCCCTAGTGAACCATTCTACCAAGTTACAGACCAAAATAGTGGGTGGAATGGCTTAAAATGACATTTTCATACACTGAAAACCCTTAAAACAGGGTATACAGACCAGTCCTTTGTAATTTGTCTCTAAATTGCACAAAAACATTTGAAATAAATCTAAAAAAAGTCTAAAATGGTGTTACACCCACTTCCCACAAGATTCACTCCATGAAAGATCAAAAATTTCTGCTACGTAACCATATAGACAAGGGGTGTTTCAATTACTTCTCTTCTCAAAATTACATGTCAATCTATCCCTTCGAGTTCACAAGCCTTTTTCAAAGGTTATATAACCACATTCAATAGTTACAACTAATTTTCAAACCCAAATGGTTTTTGGGTTTCCCTCTTTACAACTTTTATAGTTTCCATTGACAACTCTTCAACAATTTTTGTAATTTTGACACAATTGACCTCTAGCTGACTCTAACCACCCCAAAACATTAGAAGTGGTCTAATTAGACCTTATTCAACCTAATAACATGACTCAAAACAATAAAAATACCATTTTACCCTCCTTGAATTTTTTTGTCTAAATTGACAACTTTTTGACAAGATTTTCAACCTTTACATTTGTTGCCCAAAATGTCTCAAATAACCACAAAATAAATGAAATAAATGGTATGGATATGTTTGAAAAAATTCATTACAAGTAATTTTTTTTGGTATGGAGGTAGATGTATGTATGAAAATTTTTGTAGCATATAGACATGTTTGATAATTCCAAATAGCTCACTGCCTTCTTTCATAATTTTTTTGGTGTGTTCAAAAAAATGCAATGTAATCAACATTATCAACATGTTTCATAGAATTCATTCCTTACTTTTGTTCAATGTGTGATTGTGAACATGTAACATTCAATATCATGTCGAGTAAATGATCAAAGCCTCTAACATCGGAAGAACATGCAGTAAAAAATGCAAGGAGAAGAGAATAAAAAATTGCAGCTTGTGAAACAAATGAATTGTAGCTCATATAGCCAGAAATTCCTATGAAATATAAGAGAGATGTAAAACTGGAAAAACAAAGGGAATGAATGAACAAAGTTCATGGAAAGACACAAATGGATCCCCAAGTTGAAGACACACCAACAATAACATGTGGTCTTCCAAGTACATCAAAAATCACATCTACAGTTGAATACACACCATCGACAACATTGTGTTTTGAAAGAACATCAAAAAGCACGCCTATATTAGAAATCACTCCATAGAGTACATCTCAAGTTGGAGGTACAACATCGCTTACATTCCAATTGCAAGGTATGCCATCAATTGCACCTCTGATTGAAGGTACGTGATCTATCCCTGATGTTGTTGACATTCCTAATGTTGAAACAAATTTACATTTGAGAAATCCTAGATTTTTGCATAGAAAACCTAGATTTTTGATTGATATTGACTCCAATGTTTTGAAATGGATGCCTAATAAGATGTCAAAACATACATCTCAAAGATCTGCATATAGGATATGGAGTTTAGTTTTTGAGAAACTAAGTGAGGGCAGAAGATGCCAACTATTTGTTGAAATGATGAGGCAACTCAAATTTAGGCCCACCATGAAGGATCTTGGGCTAAGAGTTTTGAATGACTCAAGTGGAAATTCTATTGTAAATAACTTGATGAGTGCATACGAGAGCGTGGGTTCTACCTCATGCATGAAGGATATTTATGCCACAAGACGTGTGATGACAACACTGTTAAGAAATCAAATAAAGAACAAGGCAATGAACCTTATAAAGACAAGTAAGTCTTTGAAAATAAGTAGATCATCTCTAATGAGAACCAAAGGAAGGTGTGAAAAATTGAAGGATCCAAATAGCAATGAGTTATGGGAATTCTCAGGTAGAGTTCCATGGAAAGATAAAAGAATTACTCAAGGCTTGAGATCTTTAATAGTAGATTATTAGAAGGATAACACAAGGACCTCTCCTAATCAAAGAGATGTTGTAAGAAGGAGAATTAGTAGTAAAATTTTTGAGCCACATCCAAAGCATTATTTAGATACCACTCAAACCATATTTTTTGTTGATTTTGTACACAAATATCTTGAAATTAAAATATGCCAAAGGTATTTTGAAATGCTAAAGCCTTTTTATGTCAAAATAAATCACACACACACTACTTGTTGTTGAGTACATACTTATTTTTCTAACCATTATGATTTTTATCGATGTATATGTGTAGATATGCATACTGAGAGTGTTTTGTAGGAATATAACATAGGGCCTCCACCTAAATCATCAAGGGAATTATTATCTTCCATTTTATGTGAAAGAGAGGATGGTCAAATTTTTTACATGTCATGTTTGGATGGCACATGTGATCATTTTGGTGGCATGCAACATTTGCCAATTTTTCAACACATGGCTAGTACATACACAATTGGAGATAAAATTGTCAAATTTGAAAAATACAAGATAGTGGCCTACAATCTAAAAGATGGGAAAGAAGAAAATAAGTGCGAATTGGTCAGTGATAAGATTCTAGTATATTAGTTTATTGGAATTTTCTATGATCATGTGGTGTATGAGTATGCAAGGCATACACATAGAGCTCAATGGTTGGACTCATAGTTCAAGTTATGCAAGGAGAAATTTCAACTTCATAGCATCATTTCAGTTGTCGATTTCACAAAGAACTACACACTACAACCACAAAATGAGGTGCAATCGCAATACTACAACTCTACACAGGTTGCTATATTTGTGCATATAGCATTCATTCATGCAAATGATAGTACAAAGGATAACATGAAAGTATTGAGGGAGTATCACTTTTACATTAGTGATGATCATACACATTCTATCGAGATTGTGCAAGGGTTCTTTCAGATGTTCTATGTTGATCTGGCTAGTAGGGGCATATCATTCAGTTAACATATCATATGGTTAGATAACTCTACATTGCAATTCAAGAATGCTAGAATGATTTACTGGAACTGAGCAGGATGCATAGGATCAATGGTGTTCAACATATGTGGAACTTATTAGAGGTTGAGCATGGAAAGGGGGAGCATGATGGAGTAGGTGCATGTATCAAAAGAGCCCTAGCACGAGAAGAGATAAAGTACAAATATAGTGTAGTTGATAGATGCAAGATCAATTGTCGAGTGGTGTAATCATGCAATGGGTCTAGGTAGTCAAGGTAATTTTTTAGTTTGTATATTTTTTCATTTAGTAGGTTTTACTAGCATTGCAAAATATGAGCCTTATTTTACACTAATAGGATCGAGTGAGCTACACTCTTTTAGAAGCTCCAATGTAGGTACATGAACTATCCATACGTGGAAGATGGCATGCTTTTTTTTTACATGTACACTTCAATCATGGAATGATTGCGAGTCAACAAAGTGGGTTGACGAATGGTCTATAAGAAGTCTAACCCCACATGACACTTATCAGCTCCTGAAGGCTCTACAAATCATGGATATGCAACCATCTGTTGAATTTGATCATGTATCGGACCTTGTAGAACCAGGTAATATATCTTACTTACAATTTATATTCTGATGTTCATTATGTACATCTAGCAAGATGAACATATCAATGCAGGGCATGTATATGTGGTGATTGCAGATGAAGACAGTGAAGAGGGTACATATTATAACATATGTCATTGTATAGAGGCCGAAAAGAAATTGGAGGCCCTAGTTATAGATGGAGAAAACATAGAATATCCTACAGGTTCGTTGGTTTTTACTGGAACATGGCTTAGAAGGTACCCAGTTAAGAATGTTGCAATATGGTTTTTTGAGTACTTTGAAACACATCAAAAGATTCTTCACTACTCAAACCTTGTCATTGCCACCAACATTCATTTGATCAAATATAAGGGCAGACCTACGAACAAGAACTTGTGGAAAGTGTGTGAGTCTGACCATGAGGAAATACTTGACACAATAAAGAGTAGAGGAGACCTGGATGGTTCCCTGGATTGATTGGTAAGTATGCACATTGAATTTGTAAAGCCATGTTATTGATGTAATAGACCATTTCTTGATGTGATAAGTCTATTTTAGTGGTTATTAATGGGTTAGAAGGTTTTAGTTGCAAATTAACTAAATGAGTGCAAAGTGTCATTTTTCAAATTTTGAAGTGAAAGAAATGCATAGTGGGGAAGTTGAATAGTTAGGGAAGGCCAAAGGTCACTTGTGGCATTGGTTTTCAATCAATATTTGATTAAGGGAGTTGAATATATGTATGTGAATATCAAATTAAGTATTTTGTGGAGAAGTGTTATAGATTTTTTACAAGCATTGATCAATAAAGCTTTGTTTTCTTTGTAAATCTAAGATTGTTTTTCTCTTTCTTAGTATTGTAGCAGTCAATTGTATGAGCCCATACTAAAGAGAATTGAATAAAAGTGTTTTTATTTTGGTAGAGGGATGTTAGCCACATTTTTTTTTTGTGGCATTGAAATCCATCTTGTTTTGAGCTCTTAGGGTGGATTATACTGTAGGTGGGTTTGGAAGTTTAAATTTCAAGTTTTGAGGTCATCATGTGATTTAATGGCTCATTCCACCTAATGTATATATTGTATCTTAGTGGAATGAGTCCATTAGGATGGAAATAGGTTAGAATATTATTCTTGGAGTAGGGGAGATCATTTTGGAGTCATGGCATGTAGCCTTGGCTGTAAAAATGTATGATTTTGAGTGAATTTGAGAGGTTTTACTGTGTGAATGGATGAAATCCTTTGGGAAATTCATTTGTGAGAGTCTTTTGAGCATGTATAGACATGATATAGTATGTTTGGGTTGTTGTATGTGAGAATTTATTGTGGGAAGAGTGATTTTCAATAAGGCTTCTTGGAAAACCTTGGTTTGGTGGCTTGAGAGTGAGGGTTTAGTGGATTGGTAGCTTGGTGAGTAGTTGGAGCTCTAAAAATTGTGAAATCTTAAGGTTGGTAACCTATTTAATGACTTTCCATGGTGTTTGGCTTGATTGGAGGCGTTTGGGAATGTGTCTCTTTGGAAAAGAGGCCTAATTGGCCTAGTTGCCCCTATGGTAGAATGGGATTTTGGAGAATACATTGAAAAACCCATCTTGAGGCCTCTTGTGACCTTAAAACCACTTCAAACCCCCTTTTTTAAGCCTACACATGCTTAATAATGTTGGTATGTGGTGACTGATCATGCTATACTGTACACCCCGACCCCTATCCTTGCCGGTGTCCGAAAAAGGGAAAAATCAATGAAAAAGGAAAAATTCGATTTTGTAGAACCTAAAATATTGAAGCTTCTAAGCTTGTTAAAAAGGGGTTCAGATGGGTATTACTGTATGATGAAAAAAATGATTATTCGCAAGATTGTAATAAGTTTTACACTAGATAATAAAAGTATTGGATGGCTGCGGTTTGGTGGATGTAGCCCGGATTGGGTGAACCACGTTAAATTTCTGTGTTATGATTTATTATGTGTGTGTATTGGTTTCTCTATTTATTAATTAAATCTGCATTTGATTGTTAGATATCTTCCATTTCTAACCCTAACAAGTGGTATCAGAGTGGGTTGTGTTTTGATTATCGTCTGTAGGAAGGTCTCATGGCTGAGTGGGAGTCTCACAGTTGAGTGGGAGAAATGGCAAATGAGGGTAAGAAGGTTGAGAAGTTTAACGTGTAGAACTATCAGTTATGGAATATGCAAATGGAGGACTATCTCTATCAGAAGGATTTATGGTGGCCATTGGAAGGAAAAACCAAGAAACCTACAACAATATCAGATGAGGACTGGTAGATCTTGGATAGAAAGGATCTTGGCAGTATTCGTCTATGCCTGGCACAATTAGTGGCGTTCAATATTACAACATCAAAGAAAACTCAAGAGTTGATGGAAACCCTAGCGAAGTTATATGAAAATCCTTCCGCTTCGAATAAGGTATTTCTTATGAAGCGTTTATTTAATATGAAAATGGTAGAAGGTGGGTCAGTTACTGATCATTTGAATGAGTTTAATACGGTCACCAATCAATTAACTTCTGTAAAAGTAAACTTTTATGAAGAAGTTAGGGCTCTTTTGATTCTGTGTTCTTTGCCTGAAAGTTGGAATAGCTTGGTAATGGCTGTTAGCAATTCTGTTTCTGGTTCAAATACATTGCAATTTAATAATGTGGTTGGTGTTATTTTGAGTGAGGATATTCATAGGAAAAGCTCAGGTGGAACATCTACATCAGGTAGTGTTTTGAATGTAGAAAGCAGGGGCAGAACAAAGGAGAGAGGAAATGATTCTGGAAATCATGGGAAGTCACGAGGAAAATCAAAGGACAGAAGGTCCCAATCTAGAAACAAGAAGGATTGCTGGTACTGTGGTAAGCCGGGTCATTTGAAGAAAGATTGCTGGTCTCGGAAAAGTAAAGGAGACAAAAAGGAAGGAAGTAAAGAGAAAAATGTGGTAAGTAATGAATCTGATGAGCATGCTTTGATTCTTTCCCTTGATAATGCTAATGATTCTTGGGTGTTAGATTCAAGGGCTTCATTTCATGCTACCCCCCATAGAAGTTATTTTCTTGATTATGTCCAAGGGGATTTTGGGTTGGTTTATTTAGGAGATAACAAAACCTGTCAGATTGTTGGAAAGGGAATAATCAAGATTAAGTTGCAGAATGTGAATCATTGGCTACTACGTGAGGTAAGGCATGTTCCAAAGTTAAGCAAAAATTTAATTTCAGCAGGGCAACTAGATGATGAAGGTTGTGTTGTTACTTTTAGTGATAAAAATTGGAGGGTCACAAAGCATGCCGTAGTGGTAGAAAAGTGTGTGAAAGTAGGCACCTTATATCTTTGTACAGGTCATACTGTTCCTTCTACTTTAATTGTTGTACAAAAAGGTCAATGTTCAGGAACAGTTGCTATGGACTCTGAATCAACACTGTGGCACAATAGACTTGGGCATATGAGTGCAAAAGGTATGAAAGTACTTCATTCAAATAATGTTTTACCAGGTCTAAAATGTGTTAATATGGATTTCTGTGAAAGTTGTGTGTATGGAAAACAAAAGAGTAATTTTTCTCAAGGATGGGAAGCAAAAGAAATATGAGAAATTGGAGGTTGTGCATACAGATGTATAGGGACCAGCTCAGGTATCTTCTCTCGGTGGCTCTTTGTATTATGTTACATTCATTGATGATGCAACTAGAAAGGTATGGATTTATTTCCTTAGGAAGAAATCTAAAGTATTTGAAACTTTTAAAAAATGGAGAAGCTTGGTTGAGAATGAGACGCGTAAAAGGATAAAATGTCTCAGATCTGATAATGGTGGTGAGTATTGCAGCAAAGAGTTTGAAGATTATTGTTCCTCTAATGGTATTCATAGGTAGAAAATGGTTCCAAGGACTCCACAAGAAAATGGAGTGGCTGAGCACATGAATAGAATAATAATGGAGCATGCATGGACTATGAGATTGCATGTTGGGCTGCCTTTAAAAATGTTGGTAGAGACTGTAAACACTGTTGTTTATTTAATTAATAGAGGTCCCTTTAGTCCTTTGGGTTGTGGTATTCCATAGGAAGCATGGAAAGGTAAGAAGGTGAGTTATTCTTTTCTCAAAACCTTTGCTTGTGAAGCATTTGCACATGTAGATTCTAAAAATAGAACCAAGATTGATGCAAAATCAAAAAAATGTGTATTTGTTGGATATGACATATGACATTGATGAATTTGGTTATAGGCTTTTGGATTTTGAAAATCAGAAAATTGTGAGAAGCAGAGATGTCATATTCAATGAGAAAGTGCTGTACAAAGATCTGTTGTTGTAGCACGAGAAGAAAGAAAATGATTATGCAGTGTTGGATGATATTCCAAACAAGATGTTTTAGTGGTTCCTCATGTTGGGCAACAACAACAACAACAAATACCACAAACTCCTGTTAGATGATCTTCAACGATAAGTAGACCTCTAGAAAGATTCTCTCCCTCTTTGTATACTATTTTGTTAAGTGATGCTAATGAACCGGAATATTATGATGAAGCTATGTAGGTGGATACCAAGGTTCAGTGGGAGGATGGAATGGAAGAAGAAATGGACTCCTTGTTGAAAAACTAGACTTTGGAATTATGCAAGTTGCCTGGAGGTAAAAAGGCTTTACCAAACAAATGGATTTATAGGCTGAAAGAGGAGGATGGAGGTAAGAAGAGATTTAAAGCCAGATTAGTCGTAAAGGGATTTGGACAGAAAAAGGGTATTGATTTTGATGAGATTTTTTCTCTTGTTGTTAAAATGACTTCTATTCGTATTGTTTTAAGTATTGTGGCTGTTGAAGATTTGCATTTAGAATAGCTTGATGTTAAAATAGCCTTTCTCCATGGTGATTTGCAAGAGGAAATATATATGGACCAACCACAAGGATTTGAGGTCAAAGGTAAGGAGAAACTAGTGTGCAAATTGAAGAAATGTTTATATGGCTTGAAGCAAGCACCTCGGCAATGGTACTTAAAATTTGATAGTTTTATGGCTAAGCAAGGCTATAGTCGGTGTAATTCTGACCATTGTGTTTATTTTAAGAGGTTGGATAATGACAACTACATTATTTTATGTTTATATGTTGTTGACATGCTTGTAGCTGGGTCTAACATGGATCACATAAGTGAGTTAAAACAATAGTTAGAAAATTATTTTGCTATGAAGGATTTGGGGGTAGCAAAACAAATCCTTGGTATGAAAATTTGTAGAGATAGGAAGAACAGAAAATTGTTTTAATCTCAGGCTAATTATGTTGAAAATGTGTTGCAGAGATTTTATATGGAGAATGCAAAAGCTGTCAGCACACCTTTGCCCAGTCATGTCAAATTGACTAAGGATATGTGTCCAAAGACACAAGAGGAGGAAGAAAAAATGTCCAAGGTACCATATGCATCAGTTGTAGGCAGTTTGATGTGCACAAGACCAAATATTACACATGTTGTAGGAGTTGTTAGCAAGTATTTGAGTCATCCTGGACTTGAGCATTGGAATGCAGTAAAATGGATTCTCAGGTATTTCAGAGGTACATCTAATAATTGTTTATGTTTTGGGGGCTCTAATACTGATTTAAAAGGATATGTTGACTCATATTTGGTAGGGGATATAGATACCAAGTGGAGTACCATAGGTTATGTATTTACAGTTGGTGGGACAGCAGTGAGTTGGATTTCTCGATTACAGAAGGTGGTTGCTTTATCCACCATAGAGGCAGAGTATGTTGCTGCAATAAAGGCGACAAAGGAGATGATATGGCTGAAAATTTTCATGGAGGAGTTGGGAAAACAACAGGCTAGAAATTACTTGTTTACAGATAGTCAAAGTGCTTTACATCTTGCAAAGAATTCTACTTTTCATTCAAAAACAAAACACATACAGTTGAGATATCATTTCATTCGGTCAGTGTTGGAGGATGGACAGGTCAAGGTGGACAAGATACATACAGATGTCGATCCAATGGATATGTTTATGAAGGCAGTGACAAGGGAGAAGCTGAGCTCCTCTTTAGCTTCAGTTGGCCTTCAAGGTTGAATTTAAGTATAACAGAGCAACAGGGTCCAAGGTACTTATTTCCAGTGGGAGTTGTAATTACAACAGTGTCATCTAGGATCAGTCTCCAAGTGGGAGATTGTGTTGGTATGGAGCCTGATCAGTCTCCAAGTGGGAGATTGTTGGTATGTGGTGACTGATCATGCTATATTTTATAGCCCATGGTATATTGTACACCTCGGCCCCTATCCTTTCCGGGGTCCTACTTTTTCGCGTCATGACCGAAAAAGGGAAAAATCAATGAAAAAGGAAAAATCAGATTTTGTAGAACCTAAAATCTGGAAGCTTCTAAGCTTTTTAAAAATGGGTTTGGATGGGTATTACTGTATGATGAAAAACAAGATTATTCGCAAGATTGTAATAAGTTTTACATTGGATAATAAAAGTATTGGATGGCTGTGGTTTGGTGGATGTAGCCCGGATTGGGTGAACCACATTAAATTTTTGTGTTATGATTTATTCTGTGTGTGTATTAATTTCTCTGTTTATTAATTAAATATGCATTTAATTGTTAGATATCTACCTTTTCTAACCCTAACAAATAATACTTAATATTATGACGCCCCCAAACTTCACCCACTTTTACTCTCTAAAACCTTAATTTACCATTAAAAATGCACCTCTCTCAACTAGGACTTCATTCCCAAACATACACATGACCTCCCCAGTCCTTGTAAACCATCAAACACATCAAAACCCACCATATGTCACTAAAACCAACTAGTTTTAGAATTATTTTTAAAAAATTATTCAATCTACTACTTCAACGATGCCTTTTAGGCCTAAATTCATGCATTATATAATTTCTGGTCATTTGAATTGTCATTAATGAAATTATATATTAACTTATAATTTTATCTTATTTTCCTCTTATAGGAAACACCTAGAGTGATCGAGGTACAATGCTGTCCAAACTTTGGAGACACAATGGTAGATAAGGGAAAGGTAATTGAACTCAAATTTAATTGAATTAAGATTTTTAAGATCTTATAGTGATTATACATATGTCGACATAGATTGGTAGTTTCATATACTTTTCATTTTTATGTATAGGTGATTATGAGGTACACATCCTCGTTGACAAGTGTCACAATGCCTGAAGGATTAGGTGTTGAAACACCTCAGGGAGGAGGTATTGAAACAACTAAAGGAGATAAAGAAAAAGAGATGCTTAAAGAGGTATGTGTTTATTTTATTTTTTGTTTGGTAAATATTTTCCTATTACCAACAAGTGTACGCTAACTTGTATCAATTTGATGTTTTTGTTCACATATATAGATTGACATTGCAAAATTTGGTATGATTGGTTCTTTGAGAGGGGCATATTCTAGGACTGTTGACGGTTTGAAGAGACGTATATATGAGGCAATAAAGATTTCAATTTTAGAGTTCAATTATAATTCAATGTATATTGATTTTGATGTTAATTATTCAATTCTAAATTATATAATATAACTAATCTCAATCATGGTTTGAATTTTTCTTGTGTAGTTACCTTCAGAGCCAAAGAGTGCTTCAAAGAGGCTCCATTTTGATGATCCACCAGTAGTTTAGGATGAGATAGACATTTTGGCATGTATATTTTGAATAGATATCAAGATTGAATATGCCACATTTTGTAAAACTTTGTTTGATTTGGCTTTTATTCTATTTTTGTATATGGAAATACACTTGATTATTGGATAATTCGATATATAGAAGTTGAGAATCGAAATAATTTTTTTGTCATGTGCATGTTTAAACTGTTTAGAAATTTAATCTTTAGCAATGGTTAAATATCAATGTACAATAGCATAAAAAATAATGGTTATATTATATAGTTGACAATAAAAAATAATGAATAATGGTTAAATTATATCATATATTTCTTAGTTATATTATGGTTAATTTATATAGTTTAAACAAATTTGAAGATAAGAACAATGGTAAAGTTTAACATTTTAAATTTAAAATTTAAATACAAAAATTTCATTGTCTCACACTACATATTTCATACTGCATTATCATTAAATATTGAAATTTAGAAAATATAATAGTTTTATGTTGATAAACATGCCAAAGTGATGCAGAGTAGGGTGGAAAACTCTCAACTAACCAACTACCCTTTAATATTCCTTCTAGACACAAAACACCATTGGCAGTCATGAGCAGGGTACACAAGCACCAAATCAACAATCATCTTCCAATGAAACACTCACCAACACTCCAAAAATCAAAACCCTCACTTTTGACAAGTTTCAACGGGGCTTTAATGAAAACCTTACCTCCAGAAATTTCCTCACTATTTCAATGCCTCCAACACCTTCAAATATGTCTTCCCTTGGTTAATTAACTCATACAAAGAACTTCCCCAAGTATTTTCCATCACTACCTACTCTTAACTTATAAATTTCACTCAAAACACACATTCTTGACAACTAGGCATCATGAGCAAACCCCCAAGTGGCCACCCCTGCTCCTAAAATCATGCACACATGCCCCCTACACCTAATTATGCCATTCCACCTAGTTATAGTATAATACAATTGGTGGAAAAGAAATTTGGTGGAAATTTCCATGTTGCCCCTATGGATAAAGCATGAATTTAGGCCTATGAGGCATAGCTTGAAGTAGCAGATTAAAGTAATAGTTTTGAAGAAGGTTATAACCTAGTTGTTTCAGTGTTATCAGGTGGATTTTGATGTGATAGAAGGTTTGAAAAGGCAGGGTAGGTCATTTGGATGTTTGGGCTTGACGCCCTAGTTGAACAAAGAGTGAAAATGGGTGATGAGAGGTTTTAATAAGGAAATATTTGAGAAGTTTGGGGGCAGCATAATTTGAAGGTGAATTAAGTTTTTGTACAGTGAAATAAGAGTGTTTGAAAATATTTTGAGGTTGAATGATGTTTGGAGATGGGTTTTTTAATAAACACCAAGAGTAGGGGCACCAAGAGCATTTTATGCAAATATTGACAATTGAGGTCTTTTTGTTGTTTAGGGGTATTTGAGTATTTTTGTTCAAACAATAAGGTAATTTAGACCATTTTATGATTTAAGGAGTCCTTTTATAGGTCTTTAGGTGGTTGGAAGGTCTAAGTTGCAAAATATTGCAAAAAATACAAAATTGTGTAAAGTTGTCAAAGTAGTAACTTATTGTCAAATGGTGGAAGTTCAAGAGTCATCTTGTTGTAGTTCATGGGGAAACTAGTGTGAAGATCTTTATTCATGTTTAGGCATGGTCCTTTTCATACCCAACATGCGGAATCGCTCCGAGCTACAATCAACTGACAAAATCCCTTAAGAGTCCAAAGTGCAAAATGGTTGTAAGCTTCAACATGCTCATATTCAGAAACCGTGATGCTTAGAAACTTCTTTTATGAGCTTATGGGATTACATTAGGCCTCTCTACAACAACCTCTCTTGGTTTTTTCTATCTTGGAGATCTTTTCTCATGGTGGTGAATTATTGCTTGGGGAAAAAGTTATCAAATGCAAGTAGTTGAAAGGTGCAAAGTGGTGCAACTTTTGTTTTGCAGCTCGTGTGACCAAGAAAACTATTCCAATGCATCTAGATGGGTAATTTTATGCTATGAATGGTTCTCTTTCACAAAGAAACACACAGAATCACTTTGAGCTACATTCAACTGACAAAATCCCTTAAGAGTCCAAAGTGTAAAATGGTTGCAAACTTTAGCATGCTTATATTCAGACACTGTGATGCTTAGAAACTTCTTATATGAGCCTATGGGATCCCATTGGGCCCCTCTACAATAAAATCTCCTAGTTTTCACTATCTCGGAGGCCTTTTCCCGTTGTGGAAAATTCTCACTTGGAGAAAAATTGGTCAAATGCAAGTAGTTGAAAGTTATAAAGTAGTGCAACTTTCATTTTGCAATTCATGTGACCAAATGAAGTATTATGATGCATCCGGGTGGAAAATTTACATTGCGAATGGTCCTCTTTCACACTGAAACACACATAATAGCTCTGAGCTACATTCAACTAGTAGAATCCCTTAAGAGTCTAAAGTTCAAAATGGTTGCAAACTTCAACATGCTTGTATTCAGGCACCGTGATGCTTAGAAACTTCTCATCTGAGCCTATGGGATTATGTAGGGCTGCTCTACAATAACCTCTCTTGGTTTTTTCTATCTCAGAGGTCTTTTCCTGTGGTGGTGAACTTTCACTTGGAGAAAAAGTGGTCAAATGCAAGTAGTTGAAAGTTTTAAAGTGGTGCAACTTTCATTCTGCAACTTGCGTGACCAAACAAAATATTCTGACGTGTCTGGGTGGGTATGTTTACGCTAGGCATAGTCCTCTTTACATCAAAATATGTGGAATCACTTTGAGCTATATTCAACTGGTAGAATCCCTTAAGAGTCAAAAGTGCAAAATGACTACAAACTTCAACATGCTCATATTCAAACATTGTGATTCTTAGAAAATTATTGTCTGAGCCTATGGGATCATTTTTGGCACCTATACAATAACCTCTCTTAGTTTTTTCTATCTCGGATACCTTTTACCGTGGTTGTGAATTCTCGCTTGGGAAAAAAGTGTTCAAATGCAAGTAGTTGAAAGATGCAAAGTGGTGCAAATTTTTTTCTGTAACTTGTGTGAGAAAAAAAACTGTTCTGATGCATCTGGGTGGGTATGTTTATGTTGGGAATAATCCTCTTTCACACTAAAACACATAGAATTGCTCTGACCTACATTGAACTGACATAATCCCTCAAGAGTCCAAAGTGCAAAATGGCTGCAAACTTCAACATGCTCGTATTCGGACACCATGATGCTTAGAAACTTCTCAGCTAAGCCTATGGGATTTTATTAGTCCCCTCTACAATAACCTCTCTTAGTGTTTTCTATCTCGAAGGCCTTTTCCCATGGTGGTGAATTCTCGTTTGGGGAAAAAGTGGTCAAATGCAAGTAGTTGAAAGTTGCAAAGTGGTGTAACTTTCGTTCTATAGCTCATGTGACCAAATAGAATTCTCTAATGCATCTAGGTGGGTATGTTTACACTATCCATTATCCTCTTTCACACTAAAACATAGGGAATCTCTCTGAGCTACATTCAACCGGTAGAATCCCTTAAGAGTCCAAAGTGCAAAGTGGTTGCAAACTTTAGCATGCTCATATTTAGACACCATGATGCTTAGAAATTTATCATTTGAGCCTATTGGATCATGTTGGGCCCCTCTACAATAACCTCTCTTTGTTTTTCTATCTCAGAGGCCTTTTATCGTGGTGGTGAATTCTTGCTTGGGGAAAAAGTTGTCAAATGCAAGTAGTTGAGAGTTGCAAAGTGGTGCAACTTTTGTTCTACAACTTGTGTGACCAAATGAACTATTTTGATGCATCTTGATAGGTACGTTTATGCTTGGTATGGTCCTTTTTCACATTGAAACACGCGGAATTGCTCCGAGCTACATTCAACCGACAAAATCTCTTAAGAGTCCATAGTGCAAAATGACTGCAAACTTCAACATGCTTGTATTTAGACATTGTGATGCTTAGAAACTTCTCATCTGAGCCCATGGGATCATGTTGGACCCCTCTATAATAACCTCTCTCAGGTTTCACTATTTTGAAGGCCTTTTTCCGTGGTAACAAATTCTTGCTTGGGGAAAAGGTGGTCAAATGCAAGTAGTTCAGTGTGTAAAAATGACCTTTTAGTCATTCCACCCATTGTATCCTACTGTAACTTAGTGGTATGGAATAATTAGGGATAGGGAACATAAGTGCATGGTGTTTGGAGTAGGCGAGGTGAGTTGAGTGGTTTGGTGTGATGCCCTAGTTTACAATTTGATGAGTTTTGGTGAAATTAAGTGATTTAAGAGTGAAAATGGTTGAAATCCTTTGGGGCAGTAGTTTGTGAGGGAGTTTTAAGCATGCTTGATGCTTTCGAAAGGTATTATGAGTTGTAGGAATAGGATTTTCAGTAAACCCACCTTAAACTTGCTAAAAATGAGGGTTTTGTAAAAGTGGGCTTAAAGGAGTGGTTTTTAGGTTAAATATTGTGGATTTGGAGGTTTTGTGGTGTTGTAAATGACTTTCTATAGTTATTTGGGATGGGAAGATATTTTGGAGTATAGTTTCTTTGAAAACTTGACCTAATTGGCCAATCAGGTATATCTCCTTGGTGTTGTCCTTTCAAATTAGGACCATCAAGGTTTCAAATACCCATCAAGATACTCAACAACATACCATAGCCACTCAATATGTTACTTTGACAAAAATATCTCAAATTAGGCTTTTAACACCAACTAGACCTCAAATTAGGTCACTTTTACAAAGGGACTATACCTTAAACTTTCCCTTTCAATCAAAATTAAATTGGGAAGCTCTCTATAGGTTACCAAACTAAAGATTCCACAATTTTTTCTCAGACATCCACCCTCCAATATTCCTAAACTCAAAACCCTCTTTTATAGCCAAAAATCAAGGGTTCTAATGGAAATCATATTTCTAGACCTCAATCAAACTTTTCACCACTTCAAACTAGTCTAAAAACCTCCACACATACTCAATTCAACAAGAAAAAATGTTTCCCCAACCTATTTCACTCATTACCATATAAAAACCTCTCTTATCCACTTGGAAAACACAATTTTCCACTCTAAGGCTTCATGTCCATCACATTTTTAGGCCTCCCCTGCACTCTCTCAACATTCCCTCGATTGTTTATTGATTTTAAAATCACATTCCACAAGTTACAAGAGCCAAAAAAAGTGGAATGGGTCGAGTTTACATTTTTAAGGCTACAAACCCTTAAAATAGGGTATAAAACTAGTCACAAAAAAATTGTTGAAAATTACACCAAATCCATAATTGGATGCTTAAATCAAATGCAATAAGTGGCCAACTCATAGCTTAAAATTAATTAAACATATATTTAAGACATTATGCAGTTGTGCGGGCTATACAGTCACTGCAAACTTAGAAAATATAGAAAAAGTGGAGGAAAACAGAGTATTATTAATGTTCCAATCTTCAAAATCTTCAAAAATCCAAGTTCCATCGATGGTTTCAACCTTATTTATGATTTTTCCCCCCAAAATAACTATCCTAACACCTAAAACTACCTTTTGAAATGGTATGATCATTTTCCTTCCCTAAAAATGCAATTTTGGAACTTCTTAGCAACTTTACATATTTTTTCAATATTTTAAAGTTTTTGCAAACTTGACCTTCTAAACACCTAGCTATCAAATAAAATGATGCATTACAATAGAAAATGGTTTCATTGACCTTATTTTAGGAAAAAGACCTCAAAACTTAAAGCCTACTCCTTAAAACCTTGGATTGACAACTTATATTCAATGGTTCTCTTGCACCAAAAAATGTGGTAGCATAGAAAAGGCAGTGAATTTGAAAAAATGCCTCAAAAAAATGAGGTCTCATGGTGATGGAATGCCATGAAAATCAAAATCAATTTGATTGTTGTGGCATTCCATCACCTTGAGACCACATTTCTTTGAGGCATCTTTTCAAATAGTTCATTGCCTTATCTATGGATTGTCATGGCATTCCATCACCACATTTATTTGATGCATTTTTTCAAATAGTTCATTGAATTGTCTATTCTATTGCTTACTATTATTATTTTTATATATTTTTTCCAACCATTCATAGCTTGTTCAAAATCACTTGTTTTAGGCTTTGGTAGATATGTATGAAAAATGTGGTAACATAGACAAGGCAATGAACTATTTAAAAAAATGCCTCAAAGAAATATGGTCTCATAGAATGTCATGATAATAAAATGCATTTGGTAACTGCTCCTAGTTATTAGTTACGCAATGTGAAGTAATTGCATAACTTCTTAGGTTGACTTTGTAGAAACTATATTGTAATTGAATTTTTTTCATCTATCATCATCTAGTTATTAGATATGCAATGTGAAGTAATGCTTTGACTTTGAAAGATGTGCAATGAAATTTAATCAACGATTTGAATACAAACTACAAAAATCTATTTTTTACAATTCATTAGTTAAAATATTTATTTTATTTGATCTCTATATCTCTATATGCTATGGAAATACCTTTCAATTTCAAAAAAAAAAGTTTTTACCTCTTGTTCTACAATTTTTTTTCATTTTTTTAAATATGATTTTTCCCCATTTTTTCTACAACTCTTATACTTTTGGTTTGGAAATTTTTTACCCAAAATATTTTTAATGCTATGCATTGGAAGCATGAAGCATACACGTGAATACACAAAATATACGTGAAGTATACATGTGAATAAGTGAAGCATACATGTGAATAAGTGAGGCACAAGTAATTGACGCATTCCAAAGGATACAAACCACCAGGAATGGAGCCTATTTACACAATATGCTTTAGATGGGGCTTATTGAGAAATAGAAAGTAATTAAATAAGCATTAGATGTAAACAAAATCCATGCCTACAACATTCAAGCATAAAATTTACACAATACACATGATAACATCATTCAAGAATGGTAGTAGCAAAATAAGATTTTATTTAATCAAACCGTAAGGCTATACAATGCTATATATTGATAAAAGTATATACAATATATCTAAAAAAGTCATACAGGATTAGTACAAAGGTTCCATATGGACATAAAATGTCACGTATATATTAATAGTACAAAACATATGTTCCAAAATGCCACATAGGAATACAAAAAACAAACCTAATACATAGTCATTTCCCTCTAGGGGGAGGAAATAGATCTTGTGTTGCCTTCAAAATTTGGTTGGATGGAGTGACTATTGGTTCTCTTGTCTTTCAAACATGCTTGCTAGTCCTCCTTTCTTCACTCTGGACCTTCAATTAATACAATAAAAAGTAAAGATGTTAATAAATAGACATTGAATTGTGGAATGACATATAAAAAATAATAATCAAGTGTTTACCACATAGATATAGTCATCATGCACATTTAAAGCATTACCACATCCATGATCTAGAGTGACAACCACTTGTAGAAACCATCAAGATAGAAATTAAAATGCATAAAAGTATCATAAAAATTTTCTATAATAGACCATAAAAGAGTAAGTATAATGTGAAATCGACTAATCTGTTGCATACCTCTCTTAATGGATCAGAACTAGCTATTGCTACAACTACTCCATAGTCCATCATGCCACCAACATCACCAAGTATATCTAATGTCATCGTCTACAAATGAAACAACATATCTAACATCAATATAAATAAGTTTAGGTAGTCCATTTATAATTGTCATAAATGGAAGAGTAAATGGTTGGCCTCAGTTGAGAGTACAATATAGTGCTTATAGATTACATAATGGTGAAAGTACTAAGTCCATTGGGATATTCCAAACTCTTGCAAATGCCAAAGTTTAGTGCTCATTGAGATTCATATTGCATATTTTGATGAACTAATGTTAATGAGGGAATGTTGTCAACATAGTGATAATGGCACAATGAAGTTCATGTGAATGAAGTGAGGATTACCATATTACTAGCATTTTTCAAAGGGATAACAGAACATATGATGAATTATGACATGTATAGGGTTTTACTATAGCACATTAAGATGGTTTTTGAGGTGTGCAACAGTAATGGACAAGACAACTTTGGTCAAAATTGAGTGGAAGAAAATTTATTTCTTCTAATGCTGTATAGGATAAAATTTGGATGGAGATGCTATAGCATAGATGGTATAAAGAAACAAGACCAACAAGGGATAATGGAACATATGGTGAAATAATAGGTGGTATAATGGGATGGAAGTTGAATGCGATAATGGAATATGGGATGTGATGAGCCTATTTTTTGATTTAGTTTTGGGTTGAATTCATAATCTATTTGTTGATAGATGTCATGGACTTTAAAAATAAATGTCAGTATTTTCATAATGTTTCCCTCAAACCATTAACATTTCACAATATCCTATCTTTGCAAGCTTTAATGACATTTCACATATTATGTGGGTTACCTATATTGATTTTTCATGTGGTTAATGAATGATTCTTAGAGTGGTTATAGATGTAAAATTATTATGTGTACTGACATTGCCATGCAAATTTACTATGCTAAGTTGAGAAAGACACCACCAACTAGGCACGCACCATAATGACCAGCCGAGGAATTGCTCCAAGTCAAAGGCAGTCGATGACAAAAGATTCTTCATATAACTGAACGTAATTGCCTTGTAGTGGACTTTAATGATCGATCATGCACGTGTGTTAATTTTGTGCTAAGTCTATGTCTGACCGAATTCCATGCATGAATAACCACCATCACTCCATTTCCTCTATTTTCCCTAAATGGAATCCTCCTAGTCATGGAGTTGATTGCCTTGGTTAGATGTTAGCATAAATAATAATCTGATGCTCCTTCCTTGAGGTTAGAACATGTTAGCGAGAGGAAGAGGTTGCATGATTTGATATTGTATTCTAGTTTTAGTAATATAGTACTCTTTTGTATGCATGATTTATAGTGCATAAAATAAATTTATGAGTTCAAGCATTTATGTTCTCATTAGTTTAGAGGATACTTATCCAATGGGGCCCACTTGTTGAGTAATCCATCTTATTTTAGCATTATTTTAGTAGTACTTTTTGTTTAGCACTTAGTTAGAAATTTGGCATCGACTGTTCCTGCAACCACTAGAAGTCCATTATGTGTCTGTTCATGTAGCCAAAGAAGATAGAGTAGTTTCCTATTTTTTGCTTAGATTTTTATTCTTGTTATGCATTTCAACTTAGCATAGCCATTGATTGATGCTCAACATTTGTCTCTTTCCCTTTCAAGCAATTTACTTTCAGTATTATGTGTTTCTTAGCTATAGAATAGAAATGGCTACTTAAGAGTTCCTAGGGCACACACTGTGCTAGTCCATTTCAAGTTCACGTCCCTGGGTTGACAATTTAAATGCACCTTCATGATGATTGAAATAGTTATTAAGGTTAGTGTGTGATTGAAAAATAAATGCGTAAATGAATTGAAACAACTATTCAAACACACAAATAGGACATTATATCAAAACAGAACATAAGAAGTAAAGAAGTGCAAACTCAGTATTCTACTTTCATTGGCGTCCTATTGTCCTCTATCTTTAGTGTTTTTGTCGATTCCAGCTTTGTGTTCTCAGATTGTAGGCTAGGCTCAACAAACTGTCTTCCTAAAGAACGAGATTTTGATATGATGTATGATGCAAGATTAAGCTATGATAATGGTTTGAACTAATAAGCTTGAAATAAACATGATGCTATGATAAATGAATACTAAATGAATTAAATGCATGAACTCTAATTAATTGCCTATTACCAATGCTTGGATTCACACATGTATTTATAGAGTTTTTTGAATGATTTTGATTGGTTGTCTTTATTGACGGTTGTGATAATTCCTGGCAGATCGAATGGCTGAAGAAAGATGAAACTGAAGAGAAAATAGAAGAAACCTAAAAACAAGATTTTTCTATTTTTATGAAAGAGGAAAAAGAAAAGAAGATAAGAAATCATCTTTCTTTAAAAGAATTAAAAGAAAGAATTAAAGCTGATAAATAATGAATTAAAAATTCAAATATTTATTTGTGGAGGATATTCAGCTTTTCTTAATTAAATTAAATATTTAATTAAGCTTTTAAAAGCAGAAGAAAGTTTGTGATAAGAAAAGAGCTTTAATCAGGTTTTTATTGAAAAAAAGCAAAAGATCTCATAATTAAATAAAATATTTAATTATGATATGAGAAGATTGCACAATTAAATAAAATACCTAATTGTGATTTAGAAAGAAAGCATAAGATATTTTTAATTAAATAAGATTTATTTAATTAAATCACTTTTATGAAATTAATTAAATGAAACGTTTAATTAATTAGAAGAAGAAATTAAAATAGAAGAAAAGGATATTTAAATTTAATTAAATCAAAAGATTTAATTTAAATTTAGACAATGATAACTAATTTAAATAAATAGACTATATTTATTTAATTAATTAAGTGGACGTATGAAAATAATTAAATAAAATAAATTTATTTAATTATGAAGGAAGAATAAGATGAATGAACAATATAATTAAATTATTTAAATTTAATCATATGTAGAGGATTTTAGAAAACTAATTAAATAATAAATATTTAATTAATTGCCAGGATTATAGACATGACCTTTTTTATTCATATACATTTTGCCCCTCTTTGAAGTGATGTGTGAAATGCATTGCTTAAAAGAAAATTAAAAAAAAAATTGCCCCTGATATGTTTATGATTTTTGATGTCGATGATGCCCCCTCGGGAGGTAAATTACAAAAGATGAGGTTGATATTGGTAGGGGAACTGTGATTTAGCTCCTGATAGATGCTGATTATGAAGGCCTAATGAAATATAATATGGAAATGAAGGAAAATGTCATTAATGCCCACCCTAAAAGGACCCTTATAAGGTAAAAGGGGTAAAATGAAGTGTCATTCTCACCCTGCTGCTATAGTAAAAAGTGAGCTCTGATAGTGACTTGGCGAGATGGAGATCCCAGTGCACAGGCATAGATTTGAGTGAGCGCGACGATACCAGAGACCAGCTGCATATGGACCACCGGTGAGTGATCTCGGTCATTTGTGATTTCGAATTTTGCATTTTGGATCAAATTTGTAAATGTTTTAGATCGACTGTCATTTTTTTTGCACGTTTTAGCACATATATGAAAAGTTTTAGCACATTCGATAAATTCTGTAGTGCATATAGAAATTTTCGTAGCGCATATAGGAGCAGGGTGAAAATTGATCTTTTAGCGCATCCGATAGGTAGAGTTGCGCATTTAGGCGAAAGTCGGCTTAGTTGATCTTGTAGTGCATCTAGGGCACAAAATTGTGCATCTAGGGTTAGGGTTATGCATTGGATAGAGTTGCGCATATGGGAGTTAGAGTGGCGCGTTCGCGAGATAGAGTAGCGCATCCGAAGTTTTAGCGCATCGAGGAAATAGTTTAGTGCATATGATAAAAACTTTAGCGCATCTGGGTTTTAGTGCATATGGGCAATAGAATTGTGCATTTAGGAAATTTTCCCTGGAATGCTTGTGTTTTGAAAAATGATGTTTAAAATTGCTTCTGTAGTCAATAGATAGATAAATTGTAAGACCATCATGCGGATATGATAGAAAATCTGATAGAGAACTGATAATTTTGCTACCACAATAGAAAAAAAAGAGTAGATAGCGGATAACTTTGTGACGAATCAATAAAGAGGAAAAAAGATTGATTAATTGAGGTGAGTTTCATAACATTGCTTCTCGCGATTGAAAAACAAAGAGTACATGTTTCGATAAATTTGTTTTCTGCAATAGAAATCAAATATTAAATGAGGATACAAATTTGCATTCATGCTTGAAGTACACATAGGAAATGATTTGTGTGTTGATAAATTTTCTTTCTGGAAAAGAAAAAAACAAATAGTAGAAGATGATAGAGTAACTTGATTTGATATTCAGATAGATTGATGTAGCACTTGATATGGGTCTTTGGTATGTTTTGTTGGGTAGATAGATCATGTGATATGGGTCTGATTGATGTGTTCCTTGTTATGGTCAAACAAAATAGGAGGCTTTTAAAAGCCTCCAGGTTAGAGAGCGGTTCCCACTATGTTGGGAGCGAATAGGAGAGCTTACTCTTACTGAGTTACAGTTGATAGCAGATTGTGGATTGGGAGCGTTGTTGGCTATGCCACGAGGCATTCAGGCCAACAGGGGACTGTTGACCACCTTGGCAGAGAGATGGCATTCAAAGCATAACACCTTTCACCTGCCAACGGGTGAGATGAGTGTGATGCCCGAGGATGTGTACAGGATTCTTGGAATTCCGGTTGTTGGTGCCCTTGTGGTGTATGACCATAAGGAGATTGGTGGTACCATGGCGCTTTAGCGGATATGTGGCGATCCGGGCATATATGGTTACTGGATAAACTGGGAGGATTTTAGTAGGTATCCTGCGTTAGTGGCTGTGTTGGCTACATTTGTCAGAGGTTTCCTTGGACCGGACCATCGGTCGAAGGGATTCACAGTTGGTTGGGGGAGGATGTTGGAGTGGATGATTACATAGCCACAGAGGTTTTCCTGGGGGAGTTGTGTCTTGGCTGATATGTATCACGATCTCCATCGGATTGTCTACAGAGGATCCACTAGCTTGGCGAGTGGAGTGGCATTGCTACAGATCTGGGCATGGGAGCACATTGCAGTCACGAGACCACTATGCACGAGAGCAAGACCAGCAGGGAGGCCGTATGTGTATGCCTATTCTAATGCAGTTGTCCAGCAAAGGTTGGGCAAGGTAGAGTATTGGCGACGGGTTTTGGATGATGTCGATGTAGTGGTATGGAGACCTTACACAGACTGCGAGGCATGGGCGACTGATCACCTAGAGATGCCTTTTGTTTGCAGACCACGTTATCTGATAGGGCGGACACCCTTTATCATTGAGAGATTTCTGGCATTATGGGTCCTGAGGCAGTTTGGATTCACACAGGGGATGTCCCAGGGCATTGCTCATTATGGGCGGCGCAAGGGGGATGTAGGATAGGGACCATGCATTGCATATCAGGCAGCATATACAGAGTACTCCACCTTACAGCAAGAGGTATGGACAGATAGGCCAGAGGTACAGGATGCAGGGATGACGGATGATTATGCACAGTATTTTCATATGCATCCATTTACATGGTTTACAGTGCCAGATGAGCCACGGGCGATCGGGGTAGCACCACAGCCAGGAGCAGGGATACAAGGGGATGTGGCTGGTGGAGAGCAGGCGATGGGTGGAGGAGGGGAGGAGGGAGAGGAGGGGGAGGGAGAGGAGAGTGGAGAGGGTGAGGAGAGTGGAGATGAGATGGGAGACAGATCAGATGATGGAGATGATGGGGGGGATGATGGAGATGAGGAGAGACAGCAGAGGTTGGACAGCCTGGGCAGAGCACAAATTCTTTGATGAGCTAGATCTGGTGGCAGACCGCGGACAGTGATTAGGGTGTCATCCTCGTCTCAGCAGGCATAGATAGATGCCCTGGAGGGTTAGGTGCAGACCTTTCAAGGACAGCAGGCACAACTACAGAGTTAGCTAGCGCAGGCACAACATGCACAGGCCCAGACACAGGTTCAGGCTCAGGCATAGGTACAGGTTCAGATGCCTGCCCCTGATTCCCAGGTGGCATAGTTGATGGCAGAGAGGGATGCCCTTAGACAGCGAGCACTGGAGGCCGAGGGTGTGGCCCAGAGACTTATGGGTACCGTAGAGAGTACCTCATTGTGGGAGGCCATTGCAGATGGATTTGAGGCAGCCAGAGAGGCCGAGTACTACAGAGTTTGATACGAGGAGCTATGCCCTCCCGAGCGGCGAGAGCCTTATCCCAGATCTCACAGCAGGACCAGGACCCGATCATGGACATCGACACATGGCAGAGAGGTTACAGGGCCTGGACGGGATCCTGATGCAGGTAGGAGTGGCAGGCCGCCGCCTTCCAGACCAGCTCCTTCGGGGGCATCCACCAGTTAGCTGTTTGGGACCGATTTATTATGTATATTGAGTTATTATCATGTCGTATGTATTATGTTTTGAACCTTTTAGTTTCATTTGGACATTGGACACTTGTATTATTTTGATGAGCGATGATATGCAGCGGTGATGGTATTGATGATGATATGTTGATGCATTTGTGATGTGATATGGATGTTACTTGTATGTATGTATGATATGAGATGGATTTTGGTATGTTTTTATTATATATGTGGACTAATCTTATGATGCAGGATGGTTTAGTGATTATGATGTGAATGCAATGATTTGTGATGATGTATATATGTGAGATATTTTTTTTTTGAATTTTTCAATGTATGAAATGCATCGTGACATGATAGATAATGAAGGTGATATGAAATAATGATAGTGGTGAAAAGATAAATGATATGTTTTTGTAATGTTTATGTAATGAAAATGGTAATGTGATGATAATGAAATAATATAATAACAAATGATAAATGATAAAATGATAAAGGATAATGGTAATGAAATGATATGAGATGATAAAATGATAAAATGATAAATGAGAATGGTGATGGAATGATAATGAATAATAAATGATATGGTAATGATAAAAATGAATGGAATGAGAATGATAATGATGAGGATAATGGTAAAATGAAAATGATACGGATGAAATGATAATGATATATGAAAATAATAAAATGATAATGATAATGATAAAATGATAATGACGATGATGAAATGAAAATGAAATGATAAATGATAAATGATAAATGATAAAATGATAAAGGATAAAGATGATAAATGATAAGGATAAAATGATAATGATATATGAGAAAAATAAAATGAAAATGATAATGATAAAATGATAATGACGATGATGAAAATGAAATGATAAATGATAAATGATAAATGATAAAATGATAAATGATAAATGATAAAGATGATAAATGATAAGGATAACATGAAAATGGTACTGAATGAGATGCATGGAAAATGGGAATGATAAAATGAACGAAAAAGACCAGGATAAATAATAACAATTAAAGATGAATGAAAGACATGATAAAGGATGATGTAATGAAAAATGAAGGAATGGAATGACAAAAAAAATGAAATGATAAAATGAGATGATGAATCAACTGTCCAAATGTCCTCCACAAAAAGCTCAAAACTACATGACCACCGTTAATGCCCTCATTCAGCCTTTCAAGACACTGATGTGAATACAATATGCAAATATATACAATGATGTAATAAATATGCAACTAAAAAAAACTAACCAGTTTGTTGAGCCTGCTATAAGCCTTCTTGCATCATCCTAGAACATTTTAAAATGTTGGAAGTATGTACAAGCATCAGAGGGGAAGTTAGCACCAATGATGACCAGAGTACGACTTGCATGATTTTTGATATAGCAAGCGAACACAAGCATCAAGGTATAATTTAACCGAGATGACCTGAGCATTTCTTGCGTAAACAGACAAAGATTAACCACCTTTCGGATGCAAATGTGGAACTGTCATCGATGATATTGCTGTGGTCGTCATGTCCTGTGACATATTTGCATTAGATTGACTATTAACCTCAAGACAGCAGACAAAGAAAAAGTCATTCTCGTTCCTTGCCACTCTAGTTCAGTACATCATCGAGTGTGCTCCAGAGTAATGATATCGAAAATCAAACAACCTCTATTCAAAATGTAATACTGTTATTTCATACATTATTCAGATTTTTGAATCATCCAATAGACAATGATATGATATCTACTGAAAAGTGTTTCATGAGAAGGCTCGATGATCAAATGATGTTTCAAGTGAGTTGATTGTTTGTTCGTATGCTCGGATCCTAGGACATAGTCTAGTTGTTTTGGTATGCTATGAAAGTTAAGTGCGCCCAGTTAAATTTTTGCCCCGTTTGTTGGCACGACTTGGGGAAAAGAAATCTGTACAATAGTCAAGCCATGGTGAGACATTTTATCACTCTGGGAAAAATGACGGCAGGATGATGCAATTTATGACCCTAAGATGCGGAAAAGGATGCGAAAGAAAAGAAAGCTTGAAAGGAAAAAGTGCAAAACAGGAACTAATAGATGGAGAGGTACAAATAGCATCTATTTGCCAGATTTTCACTGTCTATATTTATTGCATTTTTCTTATTTCTTTTTGATTTTTTATTTTTTTGTATTTTTTTTGTCAATAGACTCCCTGATTGCCAGGTTTTCACCCTATGACATCTTTTTGATTTTTTTGATTTTTTTCTGTCAATAGACTACCTGATTGCCAGGTTTTTACCCTATGACATCTTTTTGATTTTTTTGATTTTTCTGTCAGGATTGTTTCTGATTTTTGGATTTCTTCAGGACTTTTTTTTCTGTTTGTGGATTTCTTCAGGACTTTTTCTGCTATTTTTGGATTTCTTCAAGACTTTTTCTGCTGTTTTGGATTTTTTTAGGACTTTTTCTGCTGTTTGTGGATTTCTTCAGGACTTTTTCTGCTGTTTTTGGATTTCTTCAGGGCTTGTTCTGACTTAAACATAATATTTCTTAAGATGCATACTGTTGATGGGTTCATCAAATAGGTCTCCTTCTGGCGTTGATAACTTGTATGCTCCCGAACCGTAGACTGCAATAACCACGTAAGGGCCTAGCCAATTTGGTTCAAACTTTCCTTTCTTTTCTCTGTCTTGCTGATTGTGTGGGTTCTCTTTCAGAACTAGATCACCCACCTGAAAGGTACGTGGCTTTACTTTATGATTATAGCTACGAGACATCATCTGTTGGTATGCTTTCAAATGGTCAGTTGCTCTCTGTCTCTTTTCATCTAAAAATTCTAACTCTTGTAGTCGAGAAATTCTGTATTCATCATCTGTTATGAGACCTTTCAGTGATACCCTTAGTGAAGGTATTTCAACCTCTAAAGGCAATATGGCTTTTGCTCCATAGACAAGGGCAAAAGGTGTTGCTCTTGTTGGTGTTCGGACACTAGTTCTGTAAGCCCACAAGGCGGGATTGAGTTGAACATGCCAATCCTTTCCTAAGTCATTGACAGTCTTCTTCAAAATCTTTAGTATAGTCTTGTTTGAGGCCTCTGCTTGGCCATTCCCTTGTGGATAGTAAGGCGTTGAATATCTGTGTTGAATATGGAATCTTTCAAAAAGTTCATCGACATCCTGATTTTTGAAAGGTTGACCATTATCTGTAATAATAGCATTAGGAATACCATATCGACAAATAATGTAGTTGAGTATGAAGGATGAAATTTTTTTTCCAGTGACTCTAGAGAGAGGTACTGCCTCAATCCACTTAGTGAAATATTCGGTCACTGTGATGATGAACTTATTCCCATTTGAGGAGGAGGGATGAATTTTCCCTATTAGATCTAACCCCCATTGAGAAAATGGCCAGGTTGGTGTGAATGAGTGAAGTTCTTATGCAGGAGCATGAATAAGATTCCCATGAATCTGACATTTTGAGCATGTTTTAACAAAAGTGAATGATTCCCTCTCCATTGTAAGCCAGTAGTAACCCATTCTAATCAATTTCTTGGATAATATTAGTCCACTCGAATGAGTACCACAAATGCCCCCATGAACTTCTTGTAAAGCTTTGTCAGATTCGTTACGCTCAAGACATCAAAGTAAAGTACCATCAAGACCATAGCGATAAAGGGTATCAACGATAAGGGTATAGCGAGAGGATTGTCGAATAAAGTTACGTTTTTGGTTGCAGGATAAGTTAGGTGGTAGAATTTCATCTTTTAGGTAGGCATAAATCTTACCATACTAGGGTGAATTGGATCCTACCAAGTGGCAGATAATTTGGCTTTCAGGTGTGTCATAGGCAGGTGTAAATAATTGTTCCACTAGAAATTCATAGCGAGTATGTTTTTCTGGGAGTTGTGCCAATGAGGCGATCATAGCCATAGCGTCAGCCGCTTTGTTGTCAATCCTTGGAATTTGTGTGAATTGAATGTCCACAAAGTACTTTTTGAAGTCATCAATCATCTTCTTGTATGGCAACAACTTGTCATCTTTAGTCTGATAATCATCATTGATTTGGTTAATGACTAGTTGTGAGTCACCATAAACTTGTAGCTCGGTAATCCTCCATTCCAATGCTATCTTTAATCCAATGATTAGTGCTTCATATTCGGCTATGTTATTGGTGCATGGAAACATTATCCTATATGACCGAGGAATGGTATGTCCTTGAGGGGTGACGAAGAGAATGCCTACCCCCGATCCATGTTGAGTAAAAGAACCATCAAAGTATAAGGACCATAGCTGCTTAGATTCTGCCATGAAAACATCAGCATCTGGAAAGTCAATGTGTAAGGGGTGCTCTGTTTGTAGAGGAGCATCTGCTAGTTGATCAGCAATAACTTTTCCTTTGATTTCTTTGTGATCAACGTAGTGGATGTCAAACTCACTCAAAATCATGACCCATTTTGCTAACCTTCCTGTTAGCAATGCTTTACTTAGTAGATACTTGAGTGGATCAATTTTTGAAACAAGATTGATTGTATGAGTTAGCATATAATGTTGGAATTTATGTGAAGCAAAGACTACTGCTAAACAAGCCTTCTCAATGAAAGTGTAGTTAAGTTCATGACTAGTTAGTGTTCTACTGATGTAATAGATTTCACGTTCTTTCCCTTCATGGTCTTCTTGTGCTAATAATGCCCCCAAGGATGTCTCGGTTGCAGCAATATACAGGATCAATGGCTTGTCTGGATTTGGTGGTACGAGCACTGGTGGATTCATCAGGTACTACTTGATTTGTTGAAATTCCATTTCACATTTTTCATCCCATCTAAAGGGAACATTCATATGTAGGAGGTGTGTGAACGGTAGACTTTTGTCGGCCAATTGGGCAATGAATCTTCTGATGGACTGAAGTCGCCCTTGTAATGATCTCAATTGACTGATGTTCTTTGGGGGAGGCATCTCCATGATTGCCTAAACTTTAGCAGGGTCTACTTCAATTCCCTTTTCTGAAACAATATAACCTAAAATTTTTCCCGATGTGACCCCAAAAACACATTTCTTAGGATTTAGGCGAACTTTGAATTTTTCCAATCTGGTAAATATTTTTGATAGTATCTCCAAGTGTCCTTCTCTAGTATATTATTTTACCAATATGTCATCTACATAATCTTCCATGAATGTGTGCATCATGTCATGAAACATCGTAGTCATAGCTCTTTGATAAGTGGCTCCAACATTCTTTAGAACGAAAGGCATGACATTCCAACAGTATGTTCCCCACGGACAAGTGAAAGTTGTTTTCCCTTGGTCCTCTGGTGCAATCTTGATTTGGTTGTAACCAGAGAAACCATCCATTAATGAATACATGGCATGGCCTACTGTCAAATCAACTATAGTGTCAATACTTGGAAGCGGAAAGTCATCCTTTGGGAAAGCTTTGTTAAGATCTCTGAAATAAGTGCATACTCTTACACGTTTGTCTAGCTTTGCTACTGGTACAATATTGGAGATCCATTCCGCATAGGCAATTGATCTTATAAAGCCTACATCGAGGAGCTTCTTAAGTTCTTCCTTAACCAGTACTGCTACATGAGGATTCATCTTTCTAAGTTTTTATTTTACTGGTTTAGCTTCTGGTTTGATAGACAAATGATGCATTATGAGATTAGGGTCAAGACCTGGCATGTCTGTATATGATCAAGCAAAATTAACTTGATTTTCTTTAAGAAAATTCATGAACTCTTGGATTTCTTTATCTGTCATTGATTCAGCTAGCCGTAGAATCCTTGGATTATCTCTAGTTGCAATATTGATTTCCTTTGTAGGATCGATCAAGATGGGCGATCGCAAATGATAGTGCTCTAGGAGAGTGTCAAGTTTCCCATCAGCTGGTGCCTTGAAAAGGTTTTCACCATCTGATACGCTCTTTATTTTATCTTTTGTCTGATCTAGTACTGCCAGATTCTGGTTTTCACCACTAGATCATTTTTTTTATGTTCATTTTTGTAGCTAGGAGACTTGACACTCTCCTGATTAAAGACTTCATACCAAAAATCGCTAGTGGAACAATCATTTACATCATCAGTGGAAAGGAAGTTTATGATAGCTTCATCATTCGAAAAAATAGGTATATCAATAGGTTCGACTAGATCCCAGTCAATGAGATCAGGATGGATTAAAGGTAACAAGTCATTTGGTCATGTGAAATCGACAATGGTTAGGGTCAAGACAGAGTTATCGGTAGGATCCGAGGTATGAGGTAGGTCAATGATGGTACTATTCTCCTGATAGTCTTGTTCATTAAAATATGACTCACTATCACTAGACTCATAGTTGCGTTGTGGTTCAGATTCTTGTAGTTGGGACCCTGAACTTTCTCCTTTGATTACAGTGGGTGTATACTTATGTATCACATCTACCCCTTTGTCGCTCCAAAATTTATCATCATGAATGGTATCCCATTCATATTCAGTAGAGTCTGTATCAGAGTTATTTTCTATGAAATTCAAGGTTGCTGCCAAACATGTATCATTTTTATCAGAATCCTCCTGTAGTGTAAAAACATTCCCCTATGATTGGTTGGATGGGGTAGTGTCATAGCCTAGTTCAGTTTTATCATATGCAGCAAGCCCTGGAAGATGGATAGGCTCAACTACGCCTTCATTTCTTTTTCCCAGAGGACCCTTGTCATATCCCATCTTTTGCATGATGGAATATCCTTTCCCATATCTGTCAGTTGGTAAGGTGACATTTAGAACTGTTTCCTCTTCATCCTTATAAATCCAATTCAGAATTGTTGTATCTCCAAGATCCCCCATAGGGAATTTCTCTTTGATAAATTGTCCATTGAACTTGGTAGTTGGTTTTGCTTGTACTTGTGCTGATGTTGATGCTGCTGATATTTGTTGTTGTGTAATAGAAGGTTTTCCGTGTGATCGAGGAGATATAGGTAGATTAGCAAGACAAAGAGAATATTCCCCAACACCACTTTCCTTGAACTGCAGTTTCTTGTTAAAGCTTTTGGTTAATTGACTGATTTGTGTATCATATGGAGAAGAAGTATTAGCGAGTGCTTCTTGATTGTTTGGAACCAAAGTATCCTGATGAGCTTTGACGTTGGCACAAGTTTGGGTGTTTGAATTATCAGCTGGTATAGTGATTTCCTGTCCGTCATATGGAAACTTAAGACATTGATGGTAAGTGGACGGAACAGCTTGCATTTCATGGATCCAAGGACGACCCAACAAGATGTTGTATGCAAGATCCCAGTCTAAAACTTGACAAAAGGTATTTTTGATAATGGGTCCTACTCTGATTGGTAGCATGATTAGACCTTTAGACGTTCTCTCCTCATCATCATAGGCTTTCATAGTAATCTTCCTTCTAGGATCAATGGAGTCTTCTGTAAATCCTAATGCTTGAACCACCTTCAAGGTACATATATTTAAACCAGCCCGTCCATCTATTAGAACACATTTAACATGAAACTTATGGATCATGACCTCTAAGTGTAATGAAGAATTATGGGGATGAGTCATGGAAACATCATCTTTGTCAAAGAATGAAAGACATGTGGGTGAGGACAAATGTCCTACCATGGCTTGAAATCGATTCACATCCAAATCCGTGGATACAGTCATTTCAAAAAGGGCTTTGTCTAAAATTTCCTTATGTGCAGGGGAAATCTTCAGGAGTTCTAAAATGGAGATTTGAGCCAGAGTTTTTCGAAGTTGGTTAACTAAGTCATATTGATGTTGAGGGAAGGTCTCAGTGGTTTTTGAAGAGGTACCCTTCAAGACAACTTTAGCTTGTGCTCTTGTTGTGACATTCACTTGTCCATTGTCCACTTTCTCTTTGATTTTTATAATGTTGACTTGCTCATCATCCATATAGAGGTGACGAATTACATTGTCATCAATTTGGTTCACATTTTTGTCAGAAAAATCTCCCTTTTGATAATTTGGTAGAGGATTGCGAAATGCTTGGTGATCTTCATTGGATTTTTGTTGTCCTTCTACTGTGATAATGCCTTTGTCAGTTAGGTCTTGAATAGCATATTTCAAAGCTTGGAAGTTGTTTGTACGATGACCTCTACACCTATGGTAGTCACAAAAATAGGTTTCATTCCATGATGGAGGTTTTACACTAGGTTCATAATTGCGTTGCGGTGGTAACATAAGGACATTCTCTTCCATAACCTCTTTGAAAGAAGATTCCAAGGATTGCCCTAGCGGAGTGAAAGTTCTTCTATTAGAGAAGAATGAAAAGTGTTGTGGATTCATGTTTGAGGTATTCCCTAAAGTGTTGTTGTAGTTGTTCCCACGATAATTTTGGTTGTTGACAGTCCCCTGATTGTTGTTTGTTGGAGGAAGATTATTTCCTTGATTTGCGACTGAATTGACATTGTTGTAATTATTGTTACAAGTAGTATTTGGAGTATTCAAAAAAAATTGCCTAGTCGTGATATGATTTGCATCTACAACACCATCGTTGACAATTTTTTTGTTGCGGGTCCAAAATTTAGACTTGTCTTGATTGTTGTAATGGTTAGATGAGCTAGGAATGTCCCTGTCAAGTTTTATTGTCCATCTTTTGACCAATGCACTTTTGATGGTGATGGCATCCTCAATAAATTTCTCAAAGGAGGGTGGACAATGTAGATTTAAGTGATAGCTCATTTCTGAGTTGAGGCTATTGATGAAAGTAACCATTTTTTCCTTTTCTGGGACATGCCGTGGGTACCTAGCGAACATTCTTCTCCATCTTTGAAGAAAGGTAGTGAAAGGTTCACCAGGTTTTTGTGCAACTTTGCAAAGATCAATCATGGTGATTTGGTGCTGAATGTTGTAGGCGTATTGTGTTATGAACAAATTGATCAATTCCTCAAATGATTGAACAGGAGGTGTAATCTTAGATAACCATTCCATAGAGTTAACTCCAAGGTTCCGAGGGAATAATCGTAGTAAATAAGTATCCTCGTGGGAAAATTCCAATGTCATGTTTCGAAAGTCTCTAATGTGGTCAATTGGGTCTGTTTTCCCATTATAACAATCAAATTTGGGAATTTCACAGTGTTTAGAAAATGGAATCATGTTGAGACTTCTATCAAAAGGATAAGGACATATGTCATCCAAAGTGTATTTCTTGGTTGTGGTTCCCCCTTGTAATTATTTGACTTGTCCTTGGAGTGCTTTAACCTATTGTGTAAAGATAGCAAAATCAGATGGGGATGTTTCTTCTTCTTTGCTTTTTAATTTCTCAGTATCAAAATCTTTAGGCAATTTAGCTCTTTGATCTGCTAAGAAAAGAAAATACTTTTCTTTGTCATGTTGTAGGATCTTTTCAAGGGCTTTAAGAAACTTGGGGTCTTGTTCAGCCTCTCTAAGTTGAAGTTCTTCCTCTTGCTCACCATCACTATCTACGGGAGTTTTGTTCATGTTTTTGTTCTTATGAAACAAATTTTCCTCTCTATTAGCCATATTGTCATCACTGAAAAGGGGATTGCGACTCACTAAAAAGAGGACTATCACATTCACCTTCTTCTTGAATGTTGTGGGTGGGAGTTTCTTGTTGAGATGTTTCTCCTAGTTTGTTGTGTTGAGATCTTATAAAAATAGGCATATGTAAGAAATCCTCGGATATGATCAAAGATCACTGAAGGATTTGACTAGGATACGTTGAATATTCAATTGAAGGTTGTGGTATAATCTCAAACTCAAGAGGTTGATTAAGATTGTGATATTGAGACAATGCTAATCTTTGATAATAAGCTTGGGTAGCCTAAGGCTCTACAACGTAATCATTGGTGAATCCTCTAATGTAGTCTTGGTACCTATGGAGAAATGTGCGATAATGGAGTAGGACGTTTCAACTCTTATACAAGAATTCTCTACAATCTAAAGTCCTTTTGTAACTTAAATTTGTTTTGGGCTTCTTGATCCTATTGAAAACTGACTTTTTGATGAACTTGGTTGATTTCCACTTCCTCAACATGGGAGAGAAATTTCAGAGATTCGGGTCTGTGTACAAATTTTGATAGAAACCTAGAAGTGCTATTCTATTTCCTAAATGCGCTGCAGAAAGAGGTATATGTGCTGGAGAAATAGTCAAATGCACTGCAGAATACCTTAAATGCACAGAAACAAAGGATAAATGTGCTAAAATAGGTCCTAAATGCACCAAAAAATAATTCAGATGCGCTAGAACAGAGTTTAAATGTGCTACAGTTTTTCCTAGATGCGCTAAAATAGTTTTCTAAAGACAGTTTTTGACCTGTTTTAGCTGAAGTTTTTCATGTTCGTTTTGGATGATCCTTTATCTGAATTAATGTTCTTGAAAACACAACAAACAGTCTAATTTAAATTGATCGTAACCAAGCACAGAATAAGACAAGCACAACCTAGGTTAGGCCAGGACAATATCCGCTAGATTCCACGTAACCGCATATCTGTAGCATGTGAATTCAGAAGCTTGGCTGCACATGCTCCCCCTTACAGTGCACTCTCTTCTCAGGCCAACCAAGCTTCCAACTCCCATGAAACTCCCATGGCGAGCTGATCACCTCTACTACAAATTGTGAAAGTGTGGATGCCTTCACACCGACCGGTGTTGCACTAGCAAATAGAAGGATTTTGGCTTACTACACAAGAGTTTTTAGTTCAGGACCCCCGTTCGAGTGGCCATACATGGGGCAAGAGATTAATCACCATTAAGGTGGCACTCCAGCCTGAAGAGGTTAAGCTCAACAGGGTTTAAGGGAGTACAACTCTGTCCGTATGACACATCCACACAAGCAACCTTAGGTTTTCCCTTAAGATTTACATTTATATACCGGTTGGGGGTAGCTTGGCCTTAGCTCCATTGCCGGTTTGAGTCACGTTGGGGTGATGAAATCCCTAGGTAGGCCCAATTTCTAGAGTCAATAACCATTTCTCTTACACCTAGGATCATACAAGTGCGTAAGGGGAGAGGATACTTCGATTATCAAGTCAGGGTTACACAGGGAAAAGTGGGTCTAATTTTTTTATCACCTAGTTTGCACAAGGTGAGAGCATAATCACCTACCACTTTCAAGCACAGTCAAAAAGAGTAGACAAGTTCATTTTAGATGCACCAAAATGAAAAGTGATTTAATCTAAGTGAAGATTTTGCTTCACAACATACATGGGGTTCATTTTAACTGGATGATAAAGGTGTGGTGACTACCCTAGATTGATTCATTTTAAATCCAGCAAGAAAGAAGAGAAAGAAATTCTGTCTGCGGAAGGCGTCAGACTCAAAATCCCTGTTACAATTCGGCTGCGAAACTTTGTCACTCAAATGCACTAAAAAAAAACCCAGATGCACAACTCTGTTACATAGATGCATGAAAACAGAACTCAAATGCACAACTTTGTTACCCAGATGCACGAAAATAGAACCTATATGCGCTAATCTAGATGCAATTTTTTTAAAAAAATTTCGAAACATATTTAAATGCGCCAAAGAAAGTCCTATATGCGGTAACTAAATTCCTAGATGCTCTGCAGAACTTGTCAGATGCACCGCTCTGTTTCCCAGATGGGTCGCAGAAATTCCCAGATGCGCCGAAACAGTCTTTAGATGCGCCGAGATACCTGCAAAATAAAAATTTTTGGTTCTTCCAGACGCACTGCTAAATTCCAGGAAAACCTGCAAGGAAAACCTACAAGAAAGAAGTCTAAAATGGGGGCATAGGCCCCACGGTGGACGCCATTTAATGTGTGATTGAAAAATAAACGCGTAAATGAATTGAAACAACTATTCAAACACACCAATAGGATATTATATCAAAACAGAACATAAGAAGTAAAGAAGTGCAAACTCAGTATTCTGCTTTCATTGTCGTCCTATTGTCCTCTATCTTTAGTGTTTTTGTCGATTCCAGCTTTGTGTTCTCAGATTGTAGGCTAGGCTCAACAAACTGTCTTCCTAAAGAATGAGATTTTGATATGATGTATGATGCAAGATTAAGCTATGATAATGGTTTGAACTAATAAGCTTGAAATAAACATGATGCTATGATAAATGAATACTAAATGAATTAAACGCATGAACTCTAATTAATTGCCTATTACCAATGCTTGGATTCACACAGGTATTTATAGAGTTTTTCGAATGATTTTGATTGGCTGTCTTGATTAACGGTTGTGGCAATTCCTAGCAGATCGAATGGCTGAAGAAAGATGAAACTGAAGAGAAAATAGAAGAAACCTAAAAACAAGATTTTTCTATTTTTATGAAAGAGAAAAAAGAAAAGAAGATAAGAAATCATCTTTCTTTAAAAAAATAAAAGAAAGATTTAAAGCCGATAAACAATGAATTAAAAATTCAAATATTTATTTGTGGAGGATATTCAACTTTTCTTAATTAAATTAAATATTTAATTAAGCTTTTAAAAGCAGAAGAAAGTTGGTGATAAGAAAAGAGCTTTAATCAAGTTTTTATTGAAAAAAAAGCAAAAGATCTCATAATTAAATAAATATTTGATTATGATATGAGAAGATTGCACAATTAAATAAAATACCTAATTGTAATTTAGAAAGAAAGCATAAGATATTTTTAATTAAATAAGATTTATTTAATTAAATCACTTTTATGAAATTAATTAAATGAAACGTTTAATTAATTAGAAGAAGAAATTAAAATAGAAGAAAACGATATTTAAATTTAATTAAATCAAAAGATTTAATTTAAATCTAGATAATGATAACTAATTTAAATAAATAGACTGTATTTATTTAATTAATTAAGTGGACGTATGAAAATAATTAAATAAAATAAATTTATTTAATTATGAAGGAAGAATAAGATGAATGAACAATATAATTAAATTATTTAAATTTAATCATATGTAGAGGATTTTAGAAAACTAATTAAATAATAAATATTTAATTAATTGCCAGGATTATAGACATGACCATTTGTATTCGTATACAGTTAGATGTCCAATGTTTGAATCATGGTTGTAAGGGTTGAGTTATCAGATCATTGTAGGATGTCGGCATTTTTGGCACTGTTGTGGGGGATGGTGTCAAGCTAGGGCGTATTTTGGAATAATTGGTAGTTTTCCTTGTAGTCTTTCTGGAAGTTGGTCTCAGTATATCCTCATTTAGGAAGTAATCATCCCCTTATTTTTTACCATTTCTTTGTGTGAGTTGACTAATAGTGAGTGATACCACATGCATAGAGGAAGGAGAAGGGATGATTATGGAATATTCCTTCCTAGCAATGCTAATACATTCCAACTAGTTGACTATCAGAGTCTACTAGAACAAGAAGAAGAGGATTCATGCCCCTTTGTTGATGCATATCCTGATCTGACTAGTTCTTAAGTCTCCTTTGAAAATCAAAATCAGCTTGAGAACCCCCTTGCTTTGGAACAACATCAAGCAACCATGAGTGATGTAAATTGGAATAGACCCAAACCACCAACTTTTCTTTTCCCCATTGCCCATCAAAATGAAGTTGACAACATTAAGAACATCCCTACTTTAGCACTCCTAAAGTTTTATGGACGTGTCATAGAAGATCCTAATACCTTTTTATTTTACTTTGACATACTCTACAAGAGTTATGATTACCCTACTAATTCCCATAGGCTTAATCTATTCCCTAGCACATTGAAAGAGGCTACATTAAGATAGTTCATGAGCCTAGGTAGAGATACTGTGAAAACTTGTGAAGACATGAAGACAAATTCCTTGAGAAATACAAGGAATATTGTGAAGGCAGTGACATGAGAGGAGGTGACATTTTTAGGATGCAACAAAAGAAAGATGAGAGCTTGGAAGATTACATTGCAAGGTTTCTATTTTTCCTAAAAAATTCTCCACATCATACGCTTAATGAAGACTCAAAAAAGTTGATTTTCCTAAGAGGAATCAATGATAGTTGCACTGATTCCTTGGACCTCATGGGAGGAGGGGATATTTCCCAAGTCCCTTGGGAAGATATCAAGAAAATATGCCATAAATACTCTAGGGAAACTTTAAAGAAAGGGAGAGCTTACCAATCTTCCATGGGTAAGTCAACTACCAATGGAGTTTCAAGAATGGAGATTACTCATTTGCTGGCAGAGTTCAACAAGCCATTATCAATAATCTAGCTACTTAGCTAGATACACTTCAGGCCAAGAAGAAGCAAGAGGAGGTAGAGACAATGTTCACAGAGTATTGCCCCCACTGTAGAAAAAAGAAGAAGCACTATAGATGCAAGATGGTAGCTAACCTAGGAAGAAAGTAGATTCCACCTGAGTTCAAGCCAATCTATATTGAAGAAGACCAAGTCTACTATGTTGCACAAAGGAAGCCCTTGGCTCCAAGCCAAGGTATGCCACCAGACCCACTATCTTATGTTGGGCCATATTTTAATTCTTATTCATCTGGTAATCAATGGCAGCGCCCATATCCATACAATTATGGAGGATATCCATCACAACCTTCAAATAACCCTCCAAATGCTTGGCCCAGTCATCAGAGTTCTCCACCACAGTGGCAGCAATCTTAGGGGAATTAACAACATTTTCAAGGGCATTGTCAGCCACCTCTAGGAAATTGGCAACAAACGAATCAATGGAGAGGAGGGAAAAAATGACCTACTCAGACAACCAATTACATGCAACCACCTTCTTAGCCCCAATAGCTTTCTATAATTCCACCAATAGCTAATCGAAGATCAAATGCACCTAAACCTACTCAGTTACTAGCTCATCCCACACTCGATCCAAATAACAAACCACAACAGTAGTCTGCATACTCTGTTGATTCAAATCAATTCCATGCATATGTTGTGAGTGTAAGTGATATTCACCTATGTTCAAGAACCACTCTACCAGCCCCTTCCAATCCCATTATCACTGAGCTTCCTATGGAAGAGGAGGAGGAGCCTCTGAATGATCTTGTTCAGCCAAATGTACCTCTAAATCCTAAACCAATCCAAGTCAAGTAGACTAAACAAGAACCACCATTTCCTCAAAAATTGGAAGCTTCCAAGAAGAAAGAAGAAAATGAGGATATTACCTTTGATATCTTCAATCAACTAAAAGATATATGTGTTCAGATACCCCTATTTTAGGCCATAAAATATGTTCCAATCTATGAAAAATCAATCAAAGAAGTTTGTCTCAAGAAGAAAGGTAGGGAAAAGAAGGACCCAACTACAATTCATGTGGTGGGATAGCTAGCTAATATCATGCTGGGAAAAGTGACTATTCCCAAGTATAATGACCCAGGATATCTTGTGGTAGTAGTTCTCATAAATGGGATCTAAGTAAAGAATTCTCTGATTGATTTAGGTGCAACAATAAATGTAATGACCAAGGACATCCTACAACAACTAAATATTGCAAGTATGAGATCTAATCCTACTATCTTGCAGCTTGTTGATAGCTCTATTGTTAAGCTTGATGGTGTAGTGGAGGATTTTTTTGTAGTTCTAGACTCATGGGAGTACCCAAACAAATTTATGATTCTTTCTCCTAAGGTTACACTAGACGGGCATCCCATCATTTTTGGAAGGCCTTGGTTAGCAATTGTAGATGAATACATTGGATGTTAGTCAAGTGACATGACCATTTCAGATAGGATGAATACTAAAAATTTTGTTCTTTATCCACCTGCTCAGCCATCTCATGATGAAGATGATACTGTATGGCCGCATGTTGGTGATGAGGCCAAGGAAGTTAACTCTATGGCACAACTTATGATGCTAGGTAGAAGCTCTTTCATGCAGCTCCATGATGAGGTTGGAGTGTTGGCTAACATCGTTCAAAATCATTATGAAGTGGAGGAAGTATTATCTTCTACTTTGGTTAGGGAGTATTTTTTTTCTCTTCTTGCAGCCACTATTCCTATAGACATTCTTCCTACAAACGATCTTCCTACGACCGTTGTTCTTGGAGATGTTCTTCCTGGAACCACTCTTCCTGCAACCACTGTTCCTATAGACAAATTTTCTACAGCAATAGGTATGTTCCATACATTCCTACCATATGAACTAAAGATACCAAGTGTTAATGAAGAAGCCATGATAGAGTTGACTACACAAGTCTAGGTGTCAGAGGGAAAATATCTGAATGTTAATAGTTAATTGAATGAAGAGCAATAATTGTTATTGGCGAACCTATTAAGGACCCATCCACATGCATTTTCATGGGATTATTATGATATGAAGGGACTGTATCCTAAACTTTGTGCACACAAAATTTACATTAGAGATGATTGTACTCCAGTAAGATAGCCACAAAGAAGATTTAACCTTGCACTAAGAAAAATAGTGAAAGGAGAACTACAAAAATTACTAGATGTAGGATTTATCTACCCCATTTCAGAAAGTCAGTGGATGTCTCCATTACTGATTGTACCCAAGAAAGGAGGGAAATGGTGAGTTTGTGTTGATTACAGGGAACTTAATGCTGCCACCAAGAAGGATCACTTTCCTTTACCCTTCATTGATCATGTTTTGGACACACTTGCAAGAAAGCAATACTTCTCTTTTATAGATGGATTCAATGACCAATACCAAATCCAAATTGCACTTGAGGACCAGGAGAAAATTACATTTACCTATCCATGGGGGACCTATGCCTATTTGGGACTCCCATTTGGCTTGTGCAATGTACCTACAACTTTCTAGAGGGCAGTCATTAGCATATTCTCAAAAAAATTCTCATGATTGCATGGAGATTTATATGGATGACTTCACCACTTATGGTGCTGATTTTAATCAAGCATTGGAGAATATCAGGAGAGTCCTACAAATATTTGAAGATAAAAACTTGTCCTTGAGTGGTGAAAAGTGCTTCATGATGATGCAAGAAGGTGTAGTTCTCTGCCACTGCATCTCCCACAAAGAAATTCAAGTAGATCTTGCAAAGATTGAGGTAATAAAAAAAATTTCCACACCTGCAAAACAAAAGGATGTTAGGAGTTTCTTAGGTCATACAAGATATTATAGGTATTTCATCAAAGATTTTAGCAAGGTAGAAACACCATTGTACACGCTTCTCACAAGAGATGTTGAATTTCAGTGGATTGAAGCTTGTGACAAGACATTTTCTAACTTGAAGGCATCTTTAACTCATGCTCCTATACTCAAGGGACCTAATTGGGAGCTTCCTTTCCACATCCACACTAATGCATAAGATTATTCCATAGGAGAAGTCTTAGGACAGACAAAGGGAGCTATTGAAAATGCTATTTCCTTTGTCAACAAAAATTTGCAAGGAGCTTAATTCAATTATACAGTGACAAAAAAAGAGATGTCGGCAGTCATCTATGCACTGAAAAAATTTAGACATTACATAACAAGTGACAAAATATTTGTACACACTGATTATGCAGTCATTATATATCTCATGAATAAACCATTGATCACAGGTAGATTGGAAAGATGGTTATTGTTGATGTAGAGTTTGATATAACCATTGTGGATAAGCTAGAGAAGGCCAATGTTGTTGCAAATCTTCTTTCAAGGTTAACTACATCAGAAGACAATCATCCTATAGATGACTCTTTTCCTAATGATAATCCATTCTCCCTCAATGTACAAACACCCTAGTATGCTAACATAGAAAATTACTTGGTCACAAGTAAAGTTCCTTCTCACTTCTCTCCAAAAGAGAAAAGGGCACTCATTGAAAAATATTTTCCTTTCTCTTGGATTGTTGGATGTTTTTTTTATACTGGAGCTGACCATGTCATGAGAAGGTGTGTGAGAGAAGATGAGACATATGAAATTTTTCATGCATGCCACAATGAACCATGTGGAGGACACTTTGCAACTAAGAGGACAATAATGAAGGTTTTGAACATAGGGTATTACTGGCCAACACTCTACAAGGATGCATGAAGGTATAGTAGAAAATGTGATAAATGTCAAAGAATGGGCAGACCAACTAGGTCTGATGAGATGCCATTGTTCCCTTAGGTAGTAATCACTCCCTTTGACAAGTGGGGTTTGGATTTTGTGGGACCAATGGAACCTCCATCAAATGTTAAGTCTTATATATTGGTATGCACTGATTATGCGACAAAATGGGTAGAAGTTAAGGCCATGAAGCATGCAAGAGATAACAAGGCTGCATAATTTCTTTATGAAGATATTTTCACAAGATATGGACTCCCAAGAGAAATAGTGACTAATCAAGGAGCTCAATTCACATCAGCTCTTGTTGCAAAACTAGTGAATGAGTACAATATAGGCACAAAAAGTATACTCCTTATCACCTGCAGGCTAATGACCAAGTTGAGGTGACCAACAGATAAATTGAATTCATTCTAACTAAAACAATAGTTTTCCATAGAAAGGATTAGGAAAAAAAATTACCAGAAGTTGTTTGGGCCTATAGGACAACTTGGAAAACAACTACAAGCTTCACCCCATTTGAGTTGTATGGAAAGATAGCTATGATACGAGTTGAATTTGAAGATAAGACTCTTAGGAATGTAGTAAATTTGTTGATGAATATTTCTGATGCAGAGAGAGAAATAATCATGCAGCTAAATGATTTGGATGAGATAAGAAGAGAAACCCTCCAACATATAGAAGTAGTGCAAAATCAAAGAATCAAGTGGCATGACAAATTTATCAAGGATAAGAAATTCAAACCAGTAGATTGGCCCTTCCTCTTTGATTCAAGATACCAAGACAATGTAGGACAATTGCAGACAAGGTGGCTAGGACCATATGAAGTTGTTGAGGTCTTTCCTAATGGAGCTATTCAACTTACAACCATTGACCCTGTCAAGTTCAAATTACTTGTCAATGGTCATCGCCTTAGATTATATACCACAAGCTAGCTTCCAAAGAAGAGCTCTTGTAGAAATTCACCCAGTATTCAGAGGTTGAAGTGAAATGAGGGTTTGAAACACATTTTTTGGTTTTAATTAACTTTTTAAATTTGGCGCACACCAAATGACTTCAAGTCATTTGGCGTGTGCCAAATGGCCAATTTCAACCTTTTTTATGATTTTTTTCAATTTGGCACCAAAATTGTGTCACAGATTGGTGCAGTTACCCTAAAACAAAAGGGTAACAACAACATAAAAAAATTAGAAAGTGAACAATAAATGCCAAAAAATGTAGTGCAAAATGTGCAGAGGGACTAATTTTCCCAAGATGGAGAATCAACTCTAGTGATAATTTTTTTGAATTTTTTTTTAATTTTTCAATTGAATTTTATGCTTTTTATGTTTTATGATCCATATGTGAGATGCAAATGTATATTTTTACTATTTTTTAATCAAATTGGATGCACAAATGCAAGTTATATGAGCTTTCACTAATGCACAATTTGAAACCCTAGAATGAAAATTAACCAATGCAAGTCCTAATCTAATGTTAATGTGAACAAGCTAATGCACTCCAAATAAAAAAAGAAAGTATTCTAAATGCAGGTTCACCAAAATGAAAGGTGGAAAATTGTGGTCTTTCTTCACCTTTGATGGTTTAGGGTTTAGATAGGACAACTTTCACTAACTTTCACTCAAGAACAAACCCTTGAGAACTCTTTGCAAAGGAGGAGATCTTGCTAGAGGGTTGTTATAGGGATTGAAAATGATCTAATGAGGAGTTCAATACCAAGTGTAAACCTGGAAAAGAAAATGGAATGTAATATGAAATTAAAAACTATAATTCAATTCAAACTAACACTAAATTACCTAAATCCATGAATAAAATGCAATAGAAAACTGTAAAATAGAGAGTGTGTACCTGGGAAACTTGAAAAAGAAAAAATGGAGGTCTGAATCACTAGAAAATATGTTTTTAAGGCTGACTGAGACTCATTCACCAAGTTGGGTGAATCATCTATGTTTATGGGAAACTGTGCAGGAACATATATCTGCCAAAAGGGTATCTAGATCTGCAAAATCCTCAAATTGTACTAGAACTAGTAATCATTTTCCAAAAGTGGTGAATCAATCTAGTTGGGCTTTTAGGGAGAGAGGGACAAGGGTAGAGGCACAAGATGGGTAGAGTTGGGTTATAGTAGATCCAATTACTGGATTTTAGTCATAAGCGAAAGCAGTTCGCTACCCAACTATAGCAATTTGATCAACCGTTAGAATGCTAATGGTTCTATGAGGTGGATAACTAGATCAACAACACTTGAATATCCAATGCGATTTGCTTCTAGTAGATCCACTTGCCTCTCTATCATTGGATATGGATACACTCAATCTGCAAACATTAGCCTCGCACCAACCCCCTATGAAACTAACTCTACATTCGTATGTACAACTAGAGAATCTACGGGTGCCCCCACTCCTCTTGGCTCTGTACTTGGACACACTATTGCATTCATTCATCCTATAGGTACCTTTTCCTTTGTATCTGCTCAATCAACTAGATCACCAGGCTCTTCCTTTCAAACTTTTGGATCTAGCTTTGGACCAAACTATTAACCAACCCCACCATCCAGGGAACCAACCCCATCGACCAAGCCATCTACCACCAGGGGGTGTGGGAGGCTATAGAGTTACTCTTCCACCCAAGCTTCACTACTGAGTGAGGCTCCACTAAATTTTTACCATGCCCTTTGGATTCATCCAAGCAGGTGGGTCAGGCCAACCCATTTAGGTGGGGGGAATTATAGTGGTCCTCTGGTAGTCAGGCCCTTCAGGCCTGACCTATTCATCTTTTCATGGGAGGATATAGATACACCTTAGGTTAGTCTCAAAGGGCACCCCACCGAGGGGGTGCAAGATATAGGGTCCTTAGGTCGTGAAGCACACCCCACTAACCATATTCACCTTATCACCCCATTGACTTGGGCTCTACCACCACCTAGCTTTGCTACCCACCAAGCTTCACTACTGACCATGCCCTTTGGGACTGACCTATTCATTTTAGGGCAGTAGGCAGAGCCAACCCCACCACAAACCCCATCAACCTATTGGCCTTGGGGTGGGAGGATATAGAGATGGGGCTTAGGTGAGCGAAGCTCTTTCGAGCAGTTAGAAGCATAGGTTCATTGGTGGATGAAGCCCTGGTGGGTTTGTTCATATATAGTATGGTCGTAACCCCACTTCCTAGGCTCCACCCACCCTACATTGCGCCACCACATAGGCTCCACCACCGCTAGGGCTACGACTGCCAACCAGCCCTTTGGGACCGGCCTATATTCCTTAGTGGAGGTGTCCCACACCTCTCTGTAACTATTCATTAGAAATATAAACTCCTTTTTTTATCCTTCCATAAAGAAAGGGGTGATCCCACAATACTGGTTTACAATTTTTGGCCAAACTGGACACTAAACTGATTTTTTCTAACTAAACCTTCACTTTCGAGCACCTATAGTGGCTAAACCATGAGGAATTTGAAGATGATGCAAACTAGTGATTTATGAAATTTTGTTTGTAGATTCTAAATATATTGTTTTCAAAAAAATTTGAGTCAAATTTCATTTATTTTTCCATCTCCTTCGAAAACTAGTTTTTTCAGTAAACACCATTTTTAAGGACTGACGTTCAGCATATAACACAACATTTTTTCCATGAAGGATAAAATTCTAATTTTTTCAAATTTATATTTGTAACTAAGATATATAATGCTTCCAATTGGTTTCATAGTGTTTTATTGAATGCTTTTTCCTTAATAAAGATTCAAAATCAAACCAATTACAACTCAAACATAGGCGAACTGTATAACACAACTTTTTTCATATGTATCAAAATTCTTCTTTTTTTTTGGATCTAGGACTTCAATATCTAGTGCACTCATATTTTTTATTTTTATTTTTTGATAATCTTCTATTTTTCCACATGTGTAGAACAAAGAGCTTTATTTTTGATGAAAAACCTATATTCACAAGAAATAAAAAATAAATATAATAATTAGATTAAATTTATTTAAAATTATACTTTTGGGAAGCTTATAATAAGGACTACATACTTAAAAAAATTTAAATTAAATGAATTCATTTGATCCCCCAAAAGGTAAATCAAAAGTGGTTTTTTATCATCATTTTGATAGGTGTAAAGGAGACTCTGTTGTAGGTATGGTTTAAAACTAGCAGGGTTCTATCCAAGGGGATTTGATCAAAGGTAGTTTGATAAAACCCTCTTCAATTGGAATGCTTTAAATTATGGAACTTTTTAAGGATTAAATGGAATGCTTTATATATGTGATTTAGCAAAAAATAGAATCTCCCAGAAATTGTAAACCAACTTTGTGGGATCACCCAAAGTTGTTACTTCCTTTGTTTTCCTTTCCATCCTTCCATTCATTTGACCATCCATATAACCATCTAACCATCCAACCATCCTTCCTTTTTATGTTAGGGCCATGATACCGGGGGGCTTGTTTCATAACAATAGTATCAAAGTATCTCATTTCACTTCTCCCCTTGTACCTTCCTTCCATAAAGAAAGAATGGTGTGTGGGGTTGTCCCACCTTCCTTCTGATGTTAGGACCATGATATCAGGGGGATTGTTTCCTAACTCTATTCACAAATGTATATCCTTTAGATGCCCCTTATCCTACCATACCTTCTTGCAAGAAATAAAGAATGTTGTTTCCTATTCGACCTTCCCCCACCCCTTTCCCAATCCTCCCTTCTACCTAAGACAAATATGGTTGATGGGGTTGGGTTCGAAGGAAGATAGAAGTTAGGTTGGGTTGAGTTAGGATTCCTAACTTTCCATCCTTCCTTGCGCCTAACCATCCACCTTCCCATTTCTATCCTTCCTTGGGCATTTCTACCTCCCATGGCCTAACCATCCATCCATCAATCTAACCATCATTTCCACCTTCCCACCATCCATCCAAAGAACCTTCCTTCAGACCTTCTTCTCATTGTTGCAATCATTGGTCAAATATCTAGAAGCCAACTAGTCATTATAAAGTTCAATAAAATATCTTGTTTGTTTGTTCCAACAATAAAGAATGTTTTTTCCTATCTTGCAATCATGGGCTGGAGCCCTGATAGGGGTGGATATGTCCCTTACCTAGCAGCCAACAAAAATATCCATTGATTCCCATTACATTTCCATTCTTCTGACTAATTCCTTCCTTCTAACCATCCATCCTTTCAACTTTAGATGTTAGGACCATTATACCAGGGGGCTTATTTTGTTACAAGAGTATCAAATTATCTCCTTCTTCCCCTTATCCCCCTATACCTTCCAAAAGGAAAGAAATAATGTATCATCATTTTCCAACTGAAACCAATCCTCCCTTCTACCTAAGGCCTATTGGTTGGTCCCAACCCCACCATCCCATTCATCCTTGGTTGAAAGCCCAAATAGAAGGAAGGTTGGGCATCCGTTGGTTTTCCTAACTTTCCTACCTTCTCTCTCCTCATCCTTTTCCTTAAGCCAATCCCACCTTCCCCTTTCCTTCCTCCCTTCATATTTTCCATCACCTCTCGCCTAACCATCACCTCCCATCACCTTTCCATCCTCCCTTGTTTGGAATAACCATTCTACCTTGGTTGGCCTTTCTATCCTTCTATCCCACCTTCACGCCTTCCATCCATGAAGTACCAACCACCCATACATCAACCTCCACCCAACTATACAACCTTCAGTCCATCCTTACATCCTTCCAAGCACCCATATAAAAATCCATCCATGCATCCATCCATCCATCCCTGCCTCAATTGACGGCCCCTCCACCCAACTATGGATCCATCCACCAAAAGGAAAATAGACCTACCCTCATGACATCAAATTAAACATTTTTCCACTTTTTGATTCAATGAAATTTAATTAGTGTGGATCATGGCCCTTTGTAGTTGGCTAGGAGGGCCCTTGATTGGGTGGGGTGGTCCTTTACCTTGATAGGGTTCATCAGAGGGCCCTTTCCCCTTGATGGGGTTCATTGGAGGGCCATTTCTTCTATGGGAGGTCCCTTTGTTGGGGGTGGGGGATGATGGGCGGTGGCCTGTCATCACCATGTCCATTTTCCATCACTTTTCAGGGTTGGTGAAAGTAGGTGGGTTTGGGGCCACTATGGATGGTGGGGTTGGCCCCTTCAACAATGTGGGAGGGCCCTTTCCCCTTGGATAAGGTGGGAGGCTATACTAGAATTGGGTGGGTGGGAAACTATAGTCCTAGGAATCAATATTTGATGTTACTCCACTATATCCTCCTAAGTTCCAACCCCAAAGAAAGAAAGTTTGAGAGGTAAGGCTCTGAGGGATTGTTTAACTGGCGATGAAGTAAGGATGGAAGGAAGGTTCTTTCTCACTCTAGAAGTTAGGTGCACTCCCAGAAGTTAACATTGGTTTGTCCATCCTAGATGTAGTGTTGTGGAGAACCTATCTAGTATTGTCTATCTTCCCAGGACCAATCCTACTTTTGTTTCTATCCGTACACTCCCGGTCTCACTATCTACTATCCAATCGAGTTCATCATCACCACCTTAGTATAGTCATTAGAGTTGAGGCTCGTCTAAAGGGTATTTCAGTCCACCCCTATTAAGGGATCAAGATTTAATCAGGTTGGATTCACCCCCAAAACTTATTTCCTCCCACCCAAGATGAATATGGTTGGTGGGGTTGGTTTTGAAAGAAAGAATGTTAAGCCAGGGGCTTTGTCCGTCAGATGAGTATACTAGTTCATTGACTTTATTCCACTCTTGACTTAAAGAAAGTATTCTCCGTGGGAGGACCAGGGAGATGAAAGCAATATTTATTGTTCTGCTCCCAACTATAATACTCTAGGGTGGGATGGGAAAAAATCCCAATATTTTCCTTAGTGTGGCAACCTTCCCTAGAAAATAAGACATTTACTTTCTCCATCCTAGCTATCGAAAAGTGCACTTAGCAAGAAGGCCCCCTCTACATTGTGGGATTGTTTGGAAGTTAGGTTGAACTCCTGGGAGGAAGGGAGCAGGGAGGGGGTGGAGAGCCTTATGAGGAGCTAACAAAGTTGGTGGGATGGAGCTAGGAAAATCTTCTCCAATTAGAATAAAAAATGAGGGGGTGTAGGAAGGGCCTTCGTGTGGTGTCTGGCCTAAAGTTCAACAATAAGTTAGGTGAAACTTGCTTTCCTGCTCTAGCCTAACATTCTTTCTATGGGAATTTTTCATTTGATTTGATATCTAGATGAGTTGGTGAGATCATAGTAGTTGTTCACTCTCCATACAAGTTGGATAGTTGATAGTTCCTCCCACCCATAGCTGCTTGTTCTCCTCATTTCACAATAATCTATTTTCCTTCATTCCCAATATCACCATATTCTTCATTGGATTTGTAGTACTTCATTAGCCTAACATTCTTTCTTCCCTAATAAACCAGAGTTACCAGGGTCATTTACCTGAGGTTTCCAGGAAAACCCTTAGTACCTAACTAATTATTGAGGGACCAGCACTAACTAGAGCATGTTGTGTAGATAGTCAACACAAGATTATATACGTAACATGGGATTTCTTGGTATATTAGTTGCATGATAAATAGTCTAAGGATGGTCTTGTCCAAAGTGAAGGAAGGAGCAACGAACAATGGACATAGAAGCTCACCCCCTAAGTTAGTACTTAGAAGCTGTGACCACCCATCTAAGTGAAGAAGGAGATGAGAACCATCCAGGAGAGTACTTGAGTTTAGAGATTGGAAACCAGCTTCAAATGAATAACCACAACCAAATTCAAATCAATAACCATGCATACAAGGGTGACTATCTTTGTTCTTTATCATCCCCCTAGGGTTGAGCTAGCCCTCACCCCTGACAGCTCCTCGTTCCCTACTAGGGTTCATTGGGAGGGAATTATAGCTTCTTAATTCTTGAGCTACTGATTATAATCCATCCTTAGGTTAGAAGTTAGGTTGGGAGTCCTTGTTAGAACCATGATACTGGGGACTTGTTTCCTAACATGATGAAATAAAGTATCTCATTCTTTAACTTCTCCCCATACCTTGTTGTCAAGAAAGAATGAAGGAATGGTCTTTCAGTGGGGTTGCATTTGTTATTCCCATGATACCAAGGGGATTGTTTCATAACTCTATTCTCCCAAGTCTATCCTTCCTTCCCTTCTTCCCTTGTACCTTACCTCTAGGAAGAAAGAATGTTGTTTCTTTCCTTCTGACCTAAGATGGATAGGATAGTGGGGCCGACCATCCATCCGAGCATCCAAAGTTTCTATCTATTGAGAAAACTGTGAGGAGAAGAAAGAAAGCAAAATTTTAGCTATAGTTCCCTCCCACCCACTCTAGAAAGGATCATCCACTAGGTTGGCTAATCAAAGAAAATAATACTTGCTTGAGGAACTAGAACTTGGGGCTAGCCCACAGTTCAGTTAGATTAGCCGATGGCTAGATAGCGACTGGAAAAAAAGAAAGAGGCTCACGAGACTAATTTTTAAAACAACACCTATCCTAATGAGAAGCTCACTCAACCCCTATTCTAGCCTTGCAAAACAAAGGATGGACCCCTAGGAGGAGAAGTTCAGTCGGGACCTGATTTAGGATGGTAACACTCTCGCTCCTACCATAGGGGTGAAGGATGCTCCTCCCATTACTCGCTTACTTGAATTGAAAAATGAAAGAATGCTCATCCATCTTTCTAAATTAGTTACATCCACTCACTCCTCATTAATTTAGTATGGAGGGAGCTGATACCATCTTCACTACTTGGAGTTCATTTCTTGCCTAGGGCTCCTCTATGTTTTGTTTGGTTCTCATAGATTATTTCCTTCTATCCTTGGTCTAGCTGAAAGCTAATACATAGAGTTCAAGAAAGTCAACCAACCATATTCTTTACATAACATGCCATTCCCTAGGCTCCAGTTCATTTATCCGAAAGGAAGGGAGTTGAATATCCTACAAACATGAGTAGTTGAGATAGATTATAGCATAACTGAGAACTCCTCTTGCCCCATCCTATAGGGGACCCACCATTGAGGGTGTATTAGCTCTTTGTGTTTGGTGATTTGGAAGTGGGGGAAGGGCTTGATGCCTAAGAGGGTGATTCCTAAGAGGGTCACTTCGAGGATCATCGACTCTATTGGAAGGTATATTTATTCAAGTATCCATCCTTCACCCATGATTGGAAGGTATAGTTATCTAAGGTTTCAATTGTGGGTGAGGGCAAGGAAGACTTCTTCACCCTTAGTTTCCTATTCGAGCATCAATAGCTGTAGTGTTAGTTGCTAGAGCATCAATGGTAGTAGTTTTGGTTGCGAGATCATCAATCTAGAACAAGGGGTGTCTAGTTTAGGCCCTCTTCCCTGAGCATCAATCTAGTTTAGTTGGAGATAGAGTTCTTTCCTCCCATCAGACCTAGTCCATATAGTGGGTTATATAGGATGGTAGTTCAAGATGGTGGCAATAACTATTGGATGGTAATTGTAGACTAACTATCTAGGAACAATCTAATTACTAGGGCTGGAAAAAATTTAACTACCATAATCTCTTGAACTCTCAGGTTTAAAATTTATCGACGGGATCATCCAAATAAGGTAGCTCGAGCTATCTAGATAATGTTAACTCCCACTAGTTCATCAGGGATTCAATCCAGTAGGTTGTTGGAGGATGAGATTGAGCTCCATGAGATCGAGATTGAGTTCCCCCATAATACAACTATCCCTTGGAGACTACCTTTATCAGAGGCAAGCAATTCTCTATCGAAGGTGGATGTTCTAAGGAGGAAGGAAGGAACTACCTTGGAAGGTGATTGGTTGGCCTAACTAACTATAGTTATAACAAACCAATATGGCCCCTTGAAGTTCGGGGTGGGTAATAACTTACTTTCTTGGGTTCTATCCATTGGATTTTGGTCCTTTGCTTGGTTTCCTATCTAAAGGGGGTGTAACATATACAAAGTTGAGTCGATCTTTCAGAAAGAAAGAAATTAGTCGTGGATGGGAGCTATAATTCCCTCCTTCCCTTGAGTTCAACTAGAACTCCTTGGCTAGTTGTTGAGGAGAGCAAGATTTTTCATCAGGTCAAGTTAGTGCTACTAGCTAACGATTGTCCCTGAATGGGAGAATTCACTCGGTGGTGGGGGATGGAGCACTCCCAATTGGGAGGACTAGCTCAAGTTGTTTCTAATAAAAATAAAAATTCAAGTTGTTGCTATGTGGAAAGACTAGTTCTATTTCTCCTCCCAAGAGTTCAATCGGTGGCTACCCACTAGTTCTATTTCTTCTCCCATGAGTTCAATCAATGACTACCCTTCTTGGTAAAAGGAAAGGAGTTCAATCTTGCTTTAGCTACGAAAGGATTTCAATCCTTTTTTAGATAGATAGGGCAACCATTGGTGTGGAATAATGGAGTCCAAATGAAATAGCATCCGATAGTAGCTAGCGATGAGAAAAAGATTAATTTTCTTGGCTGTCCTACCTAAATTTTTTTCTATCCTACCTAGAAGGTAGGTGACTGGTTGGAGGAGATACCAATTGGTCTAACTCACTTGATGTTGGCCTAACTAACTATAGTTATCTAGGTATACAATTACAAATTATTTGAGGAGCCTACCTCTCTCTTGCTTCCACGAAAACTTCATTGACAAGGGGCTTAATGTCTAGCCTTCACCCTTCATTGATTGTTTGGCCGAGGTTGGGATAGTTACTATTACCGATTGTTTTTTTCCATCCAGAAGAAAGTAAGAGAAAAATGGTCCTCCCATTACCCAGATTCAATGAAGGCGAGCTTTCAAGGTAGTTTGGAAGATGCTAACCAGTGAGCATGGGATGGAAGCTCGTTCATTAGGAAATTAATGTTGGTGTAATTAATTATTTAATTACACTTTATTAATTTTACTTAGGTAATAATTAGTTTTCTTAATTAATAAGTAAGCTTTATTTTGTTGAGCTGATTTTAGGTCAACATTAGGTTTTACCTTTAGGGTTATGCATACATTGATTTTATAAAGAAATTCATCTCTTGTAATTTTTGAATTCTTTAATATTATTCATTTGCACATCTTCACGAAAATTGCTTTTCTTTTTCTATTTTTCTCTTGTGGAAGGTATTTTATGGTTTGCATTTTTTATCTTGGTTTATAACAATTAATTCAACAAGGATCTCATTCTAGCTATATCCAGAGGAAAGATAAGTATCATCTAGTCCAGAGTAAACAAAAGGTAGGAATGGAACACCCTACCTGACCCACAAAATATAGTTTTTTTGGTAGATGGTTAGCGCTCCCCTCAAGATTCACGACATGGACTATCCACCTCCCATGGATTTTTTAACTCTAGCACTTGTATCAAGCATTAAGAGGTTGATATTTTGGTGCAAAGACAACTGTGGGGCCAACAATTGGTTTCAGAGCCAAACTTGCCAGGTTTGAATCCCCTTGAGTAATGTTGAGGGGGAGTTTGTTGGTAGATGGTCAACGCATCCCTCAAGACTCACAACATATAATAACTACCTCCCATGCATCCATTAACTCTAGAAGTTGTATAAGGAACTAAAAGGTTGATCTCCTTGTGCAATGACAACTATGGGGACAACACGTTTAACTCTATTTCCTCCCACTGGTCCTCATTCATTTTCTTTCTTCTTAGTGGGGGCTCATTAGGCTAGGGCTCCTCATTTTGCATTCTCTTCATCTTCCCTCCTGGGGTGTATGATAAATTTCAAATTAGTTGATGAGTTAACATTATCCTATTGCCTAGGGCCACAACCTTCACCTCTAGGTAACTAGAATTCCTGATAGTATTAGCTTCCCACCTAGCTTGGGCCCTAACTTTAGGATGGTCTAGTTCAACTATCCCGAGTAACGAGTGAGATTTATGAACTATCTTGAGTGAGGGGTTGAAATCCTTTCCTACCTATCTTGCACCATCATTTTAACTCCTGGGAGTGAACGATCATTCTTCTAATAAGTATTTCTTGAACTCACATAGGTATTTCCTCCCACCCACCCTATTAGTTGAGGGATATAATTCCCCCCCACCCTTTGTCACATCCTCACCCCCAAACTATAGTTGTGAAAACTCCAGGCTAGTTGTTCAAATGGATGGTTGGTGAAGGATGGATAACTAGAGTGAGAACTCCAAGCCGATATAACATATGTAACCTCCCAACTGGGGGTGGAGATTAGACTACTATTACCATCCCAATAGAATTCAATTACTACTCCTCGTTGAGCTCAACTATAGCTTTCCTTCCTCCACCCATAGTAGATTAGTTGAGGGATAGAACTCCCTATGGGAGGGAGGTAATTATAGCTTGTTAGGTTAGGGCTCCTCGTTAGGCTATAACCACTCCTTACCCTATAGGTACTAATAAAAGCAACAATATGGATGGATGGGTTAGCATCTCTAGTTAAACAAATGATGCTCAAAATTTAGGACTAGAGAAAATGAAAGCATGCTAAAGTATTAGTAGTAATTCATTGGAAATAAAGAATGCTCGACCTATCCAATAACTACTCAACCTATACATCAAGACAAACCCACTAGAATTCCCTCCTAGGTGGGGGGAATTATAGCTATAACTAATTCTCCCACTCTTGTTAGTTGAGGGAATCAATGAAAGCTAGTAATGTTCTACTATCCACAAAACATATAACATCAGTCCTAACTTTCTACAATTAGGAAGGAAGGAAGGAAGCAACGACAATTAGAAGAGAATTCAACTAGTTCGCTTAACCGACCAATAAATTCTTGCTAGACTCTAACACTCCCTCCCTCCATCACATGAGAGTATCCATTCTCCATCTTTTGTTTGGGTTGGATTCTTGAGTTAAGATTGGCCATTTGCCTCAATGAGGAGAATTAACACTTTCTTTCCTACTTTAGATGGAGCCTAAACCCCCTCTTTCACTCCAATGCCTATGCTTCATGACTACCCTACACTTCTAACCATCAACCCCACCAAGGAGGGTGGGAGGATAGCTGAGATATTCCTTGGGAACATAGGAGGATATAGATATGCCTCAAGTCATTGGCGAAGCCCGGGTGGTGGGGTCTTCCCCACTTGGAGGCCCTTCATTGTTCATAGGGACTTAGTGAAATGAGTAGATTGTCCCCTCTCAAGAAGTTGCAATGATAAAAGATGTCTGAGAAATGTCCTTTCGGTATGCACAGGATCATCATGGAAAAAATAGGTCCTTAAGTGGCAAAAAAATTAGAAAAATCAGAGTTAGGCAACTTGAAGTAAAAATTTGAATAAGTTATCTATATTATTTCAAAAATATGAAATAATAGACTCTTTAATAAATTGAGTGTAGCTTCTAAACTATTAGGTTTATTTAAAAAAAAAATCTATTTGGTGAAAATTTAAAATTTCAATGCAAGAGTACTTAAAGTTTAGGGAAAAAGTAAGTAGGTGTCTGTCTGACCACCCTAGCCACAATAAAATGATAATATTTTTTATAATATTTTAGACATATGTAGAGGACTCATGTCTAGATATGATGCATATTTTTTTGTAATTTTCTTCCAAGTAAATAATTAATTATGATTTTTTTATTACAAATTTTAAAAAATATAAAAAACTTGTATGTTTGACCACCTTAACTTGGTCAAAACATCATGAAATCCAATTTTTATTTTTTTAATCCTATAGTATGCAAAGCATAGAATGTGATGCATGTTTTGGATTCAAAAAACGTGATACTGTTTGAAAGCTATAGATATTTTTCAATTAGCCTATCAATCGGAACTTTAGTCGTAATTCAAATAGAAAATGAATAATAATTATTTATCAAATTCAAAGTAAAGAATAATTTATATTGGTGGAAAGATGATAATCTCCTTTAAAAACCCTTTTTCATTTCATCAATTTTGGGTTCAAAAAAAGTCATCAGTGACATACCCTACAGATACCCATCATATTGCCACTTTTTGTCCCATCATGATCCTGTACATACCCCTTTCTTCACTGTCCTTCCCCCCCAGTTAGCATCTTTCTTTCCTCCAGCTAGAGTTCCTATTGACAAGGTCGGATAGTCAAGTTGGTGCACAATAATATACTGGGGGTGGGAGGAAAGATCCAAAGTTTCAATCCAGAAGGAAGGTCTTACCATCGGTAGCTCCTCAGGGACCCATACCACTTTCAACAAGACGCGTACTAGTTTCAAACGAGGGAGATTATGTGAAGGATGTTGGGTTGAGACCACTCGATAGGGAGGCCCATAGACTACCTAAGTTGATTAGCCTCAGGAACTACTAATCCATATTTCTATCCAGATGGAAAGCCTATCCTATTTCCTAATGAAGGAAGGCAAGACCAGAGAAAAATAATTTTAATACAGTAGTTGGCCCTACCCTCTTTTCTAGGATGGAGCCCATCCATTTTATTACCTAGTAGCCAACTAGTCATTATAAAGAATAAAATATCTTGGTTGTTTGTTCCATCAATAATGAATGTTGGTTCTTTGCTTCCAACCTTCATTAGCCTTCCAACGTAAGGTGTAATAGTATAAAACAAACAACTAGGACTATCCAACCAAACAATAATATAATACATATGGAAGTTTAGGATGTTAGATGATATTTTTCTTTCAGGATGGAAGGCTCAATGAGCTCTTTCTTGAACTCCCTTCTATTTCACCCTAGAGGTTTATTAGTTGCACTGGGGACACAAGAGTAGCTATCCTTGTTTATTCTAGAGTGAGTATGTATTAGCTAGAATTTGAGTTAAAGTTTCTCTTCCTGGGTCGGTGGAGACAAAAAATGTTCCCATTTGAGCAACCCATGGGGTGGGGTTCACCCATGAGGATATAGAACACCGAGAAGCAAGAAATGAATTCCCAACCTGTAGGATGGGGAATGACATGTTATGTATAGAATATGGTTGATTTTCTTGAACTCATTGATCTAGGGGTGAAGGACCCACCTTGAGTTGTTAATGTCTAGTTTGGTGTTGCCTCCTATCCTTTGTTTTCTACTATTCCCCATCCAACTGTGGGCATGCTCCTTGCTCCCTAATTTTATTAGTTTACCTATCCTCACCCCTAGTGAAGGATGGAGTAACCTTCCCTTCTTCTGCATTGGCGAGAAATGGGTAACCAAGGATGAAGGATGGCTAAACAATCCAACTTCTCATTGCTTATTATTGTCAGTTCATTAATTAATGGGTAAGAGCTAAGCTCCTATTTTATTGTCTTAGCAGTTGGAACAAGCTATCTGATAACCTTCCAGAGCTATGTCCAGTTAGATAGCTAGCCATTGACTAGATTATATTTTGAGCTAAACTATCCTGGTTTTTTTCATACTTGTCTTCCTCGAGGGAGTAGACATGTATCCAAATGGGTATTATTGTTGGGCAGAACCAAAGAGATTAGAAGGAGATGTGGCTTCTATCTCAACATAAAACTTCCAAACAAGGGGTGAAGGATGGAAAAAACTATTTAAACATTAGCTTTATCTTTTATCTCAGCCCCCCATCAAGCATCAATCTAGTTGAGTTTCCATCCAAAGTGACTTTCCTATTCTCCTTGTTTGGTATCAAGTTAGTTGTTTTATTTTCTTAGCTCCATATGGAACTCAACGAGGAGTAACTACTGTTCCTTTTCCATGAAGAATGGAAGTCACCCTTACATCTTTGAGTGATGCAGCCTTCGATGGTGATCTAAACTATCTAGCCATTAAACTCCCTTGGCCAGCTATGGGAGGGTAGTTTCTCAAAAACTATTTCTTCATTTGGTCCATGTGAGGATTAGAAATTCTCATTAGTTCAACTGGTGTTACAACATTTTAGATGTTTTTCCTATTGCAACATGGTCAAATGGCGACGTTTCTTTGTCCATGGGGGCCGATGACCTTCCTTCCTAATTTTATACTCTTCTAGTTAGGTCTCCCTCCCAACCTTGTGAATTCTTTGACCTGACTATTTTTTCTCTCGGGTTTCCCTCAACAACTAGTTCATCTCAATCATAGCTCAACAACTAGTTCACTCGACTAATAGAAGGCTCACTTGACTCCTCACCCAACAGAAAATAAAAATAGAACTACTATGGAAAGGGAATTTTTATTAGACCGATGGAGAGTCACCCTCCTAACTAGTCGAAATAGCATAACCAACCCAATAAATTAGGGATGTGGGCCAACTTGAATGAACAATATTTATTCCTTTCAGGTAGCTCCTTAACAGAGGGTAGGGCCAACTACTGGTTGGAAGGGTTCATGCTCCTTCACACTATATTCGAGTTCCTACTGTTGAGAGAATGCAATTAAGTGTGAGCTTCGGTTGAGTCTGACGACCGGTCCCAAAGCTACCATTCTCATGGGGCACTTTGACAGTCATATGAGCCAGGAAAATGATCTAATTAGAGAAGGTCCTAAAGTGGGGAGGGGGACGAGTCCCTTTTTAGTCATATTACCAAGAATTTTGATCAAGAAAGAGATGGTCCCAAAGCTCAATATTGTTTGGTCAGTTTTCTAGTCATATGGCCTAGACTTTGTTTTGAGCCCCTAAACTATAGATAGATAGTAGAGGCCCACCCAATCTGAAGCCCAGTGGGGGCTAAAGTTCCTTCCACTATATGGATGCATGCATGCATGCACTAGAATGCAAGGTGGGGGTTTCCTTTTGGCATGGGATATATCCCCCACCCTCCAACCCCCCTATGCCCTACTATTCTAAGGGGCCTTGGGCGGGCCCCTACAAATATAATATGCCTCCTTGGGATTAATTAACTTGCTAGAGTAGGGAAAGAAGGCTAATTAATTAAGAGGGGTTAATTAATTAGTAGATTAATCATCCCACTAGAATAAGCTAGCATAAGGTGGGAGGAAACTAGCCTATAGAATAGTAGGGGTCATTTCCCACCCACTACTATAGCTGGGGTAGATGCCTAAGTTGTTGACGGGTTGGAAATGTTAGGGTTAGAAGGTAGATATCTAACAAGTTAAATGTAGATTTAATGAATAAAATAGTGAAATAAAACACACAAAAAATTAACACATGGAATTTAACATGGTTCACCCAATCTGGCTACATCCACAAAACTGTAGCCATCCAATTATTTTATTATCCAATGCAAAACTTATTACAATTTCGCGAATAATCACCTTTTCATCCTGGAACTCCCATCCCAACTACTTATAAAAATATTTTTCAAGGCTTCTAGAATTAGGGTTCCACAAAGTCGATATTTTCCATTTTTTGGTGACCCATGTAGCATGATAAGTCACCACATACCAACAATCTCCCATTTGGAGAGTAATCCTGCATGACACTGATGCACTTACAGATCCCACTAGAAATAAGCATCTTGGACCCTGCTGTTCTGTTATACTTGAATTCAACCTTGAAGGCTAAGAGAAACTAAAGAGGAGCTCAACTTCTCCCTTGTCACTTCCTTCATAAACATATCTACTTGATTGGAATCTGTATGTATATTTTCCTGCTTGACATGTCCATCCTCCAACACTCACCGAATGAAATGATATCTCAACTATATGTGTTTGGTTTTAGAGTGCAAGGTATAATTCTTTGCAAGATGTAAAACACTCTGGATGTCTATAAACAAGTAATTTTCAGCCTATTGTTTTCCCAACTCTTCCATGAAATGTTGCAGCCATATCATCTCCTTTGCCACCTCTGTTGCAAAAACATACTCTTCCTCTATGGTGGATAAAGAAACCACCTATTGCAACTGAGAAATCTAACTCACTATTGTCCCACCAACTATCAATATATAACCTTTGGTACTCTTCCTAGTATCTACATCCCCTGCCAAATTTGAGTCAACATATCCTTTTCAATCAGTATTAGAGCCCCCAAAACATAAACATTTATTGGATGTACCTCTCAAATGTTTGATAATCAATTTTATTGCATTCCAATACTCAATTCTAGGATGACTCATATACCTACTAACAAATCCTACGACATGTGCAATATCCGGTCTTGTGCATACCATGGCATACATTAAACTACCTAGAATTGAAGCATATGGTACCTTGGACATTTTTTCTTCCTCCTCTTGTTTCTTTGGACACATATCATTATTCTATTTAAGATGACTGGGGAAAGGTGTGATGATAGCTTTTGCAGCCTCCATAAGAAATCTTTGCAACACCTTTTCAACATAATCAGCCTGAGATAAAAAAAAAAAAAACATTTTTTTCCTATCTCTAGTAATCTTCATAACAAGGATTTGTTTTGTTTCCCCCAAATCCTTCATAGCAAATGAATTTTCTAACTACTGTTTTAAATCTTTAATGTGATCTATGGTAGATCCCACTATAAGCATATCATCAACATATAAACATAAAATAATGTAGCTATCATCATCTAACCTCTTAAAGTAAACACAATGGTCTGAATTACATCAACTATATCCATGCTCAACCATAAAACTATCAAATTTGATATACAATTGCTGAGGTGCTTACTTCAAGCCATATAGACTTTTCTTCAATCTGCACACTAGTTTCTCTTTACCTTTGACCTCAAATCCTTGTGGTTGTTCCATATATATTTCCTCTTCCAAATAACCATAAAGAAAGTTTGTTTTAACATCAAGCTATTCTAAATGAAAATCTTCAGTAGCCATAATACTTAAAATAGTGTGTATAGAAATTATTTTAACAACTAGAGAAAATATTTCATCAAAATCAATACCCTTTTCTGTGCAAATCCCTTTACAACTAATTTGAATTTAAATCTTTTCTTACCTCCATCCCCCTCTTTCAACCTATAAACCTATTTATTAGGTAAATCCTTTTTACCTCAGGCAACTTTCATAATTCTCAAGTCTGATTTTTCAGCAAGGAGTCCATTTCTTCTTCCATTCCATGGTCCCACTGAACCTTGGTATCCACCTGTATAGCTTCATTATAAAATTTTGATTCACCAATATCAGTTAATAAAATAGAATACAAAGAGGGAGAAAATATTTTCGAAGGTCTACTTATCCTTGAAGATTGTCTAACATTCAGTAGATTTTGTGGTATTTTTTATTGTTGTTATTGTGGAGCATGAGGAACCACTAGAACATCATTGTTTGGAGTATCATCCAACACTAAATAATCATTTTCTTTCTTCTCATGCTGCTGCAACTGATCTTGTACAATACTTTCTCATTGAATATGACATCTCAACTTATCACAATTTTTTGATTTTAAAAATCCCAAAGCCTATAACAAAACTCATTAATGCCATATGTAAAAAATACACATTTCTTTGATTTTGCATTAGGCTCAGTGGCTCTATTTTAAGAATCTACATGTGCAAATGTTTCACAACTAAAGGTCTTTAGAAAAGAATAACTCACCTTCTTACCTATCCATGCTTCCTCTAGAATACCACAACCTAAAGGATTAGAGGGACTCTATTAATTAAATAATTAGTAGTGTTTGCAGCCTCCACCCACATGTTTAAAGGTAGACCAGCATGCAATCTCATAGTCTGTGCATGCTCCATTATTGTTTTATTCATATGCTCAACTACTCTATTTTCCTCTGGAGTCCTTAGAACTGTTTTCTTCATATGAATACAATTATAGGAACAATAATCTTCAAAATATTTACTTCAATACTCACCACCATTATCAAATCTGAGACATTTTAACTTTCTACCCATCTCATTCTCAACCAAGCTTCTCCATTTTTCAAAAGTTTCAAATACATCAGATTTTTGCTTAAGGAAATAAATTCATACCTTCCTAGTTGCATCATCAATTAATACAACATAATACTGAGAGGCTTCAAGAGAAGGTACCTGAGCTGGTCACCATACATTTATATGCATAAGCTCCAATTTCTCATCTTCCTTTTCCTTCCCATCCTTCAGAAAGCTAACTCTCTTTTGTTTTCCATACACATAACTTTCATAGAAATCCATATTAACACATTTTAGACCTGGTAAAGCATTCTTTGAATGAAAGACTTTCATACCTTTTGCACTCATATGCCCAAGTCTATTATGCCATAGTGCTGATTCAAAATCCACAACAACTATTTGATTTTCTACCTATTGAACTGCAACAACTATTCTTGAACATTGATTTTTATCTACAATAGCTAAAGTATAAGGAACAATATATCTGATACAAAGATATAAGGTTCCTACTTTCACACCTTTTTCTACCACTAAGGTAGCTTTTGTAACCTTCCAATTTTTATCACTAAATGTAACAACACAACCTTCATCATCTAATTTCCCTGCTAAAATTAAAAAATTTCTTAACTTTTGAAAATGCCTTACTTCATGTAGTAGCTAATGATTCCCATTCTACAACTTAATCTTGATTCTTCCATTTCCAACAATTTGACAGGGTTTTTTATCTCCCAAATAAACTAGCCCAAAATCCCCTTGGACATAATTAAGAAAATAATTTCTATGGGGCGTAGTATGAAATGAAGCCCTTGAATCTAACACCCAAGAATCATCAACATTATCAAGAGAAAGAATCAAATAATCCTCTTCAAATTTATTACTTACCACATTTTCCTCTTTATTTCCTTCATTTTTGTCTCATTTATTTTTCTGAGACCATCAATCTTTCTTTAAATGACCCGGATTACCATAGTAATAGCAATCATTCCTTTGTCTAGATTGGGACCTTTTGTCCTTTGATTTTCCTCATGACTTCCCATGACCTCCAGAATTATTTCCTCTCCTTTGTTCTGCCCCTGCTTTCTATATTCAAAACACTTCTTGATGTGGATGTTCCACCTGAGCTTTTACTACAAATTTCGTCACTCAAACTAACACCAACAACATTGTCATATTTTAATGTATTCAAACTAGAAACAAAACTAGTAATAGCCATGACCAACCTATTCCATATTTTAGGCAAAGAACATAGAATCAAAATATTCCTAACTTCTTCATCATAGTTTACATTTATAGAAGTTAATTGAATGGTAACCATATTAAACTCATTTAAATAATCAATAAATGACCCAACTTTTTCCATTTTCATATTAAATGAATGCTTCATAAGGAATACCTTATTCAAATTAGAAGGCTTTTCATATAACTTTGCCAAGGTTTGCATAAACTCTTGAGTTGTTTTTACTATTGTAATATTGAATGCCACCAATTGTGCTAGGCATAAATGAATAATACCAAGTGCCTTTCTGTCCAAAATATCCTAGTCCTCATTAGAAATTGCTAAGGGTTTCTTGGTTTTCCATTCTAATGGGTGCCATAAATCCTTTTGATAGAGGTAGTCCTCCATCTACAACTTCCATAACTGATAGTTCTTCCCTTTGAACTTCTCAACCTTCAACTTACCCTCGCGTGGAAAGAACAAAATCTAATCCTACTTGAATCCAAGCTCCTACCCCCTCCCTAAATCTAATCGGGTAGGGAAAGGGAGGGTTGGTAAATATTCTCAAAGGTTCACACCTCACCTAAGGCCTTGGAAAAGAAAAAGAGAGTGATGGTAGGGAAAGACACTCTTTTTTTCCCGACACCTATACACAAGCAACCAAGATGAGATAAGAGACGCCAGATACAAGTAGTCTAGTATCTTATTGGATTGTTTGGAAGCAAGATTGGAGGCTTAGGAAACTATCCTCATGAATAGTAGGGGTTGGTCTCACCTATTTATTCTTACTCCCACCCTAAAGTCCTACTCCCCAATCAATATTCATTCCCAATCTAACAAGAATGAAATGAGGGGACCGAAATGGGGAGACTGAAGTGTTGGGTAGTGATTGGTTGGAATGAGACGCTTCCTAGAGATTGGTATTGGTTTAGGACTTCTTGGGCTTGGTACCAATCCTAGTTAGCTACCTTCGGGCGGGATAGAATGCACCATCCTTACTAAAGTGGTTTATGCCAAAGGCCAATAATAGTTTGTACTATAGCTAGAATTAACTATGAACATGATAGGTATCACCAACTACACTTGGAAATGCTAGTATAACAAACTACCTTTTATTAGAACTAATTTCTAGCTTTCAATCCCTATCTGCAATCATTCATTCATAGAGATGCAGCTCCATGAACTGACACTCAAACACAGCTACTGACTCTGGAACTAGGAAGGAAGGAAACATTCAAACCTACTGAATATAGATAGATTCGTCGAACCATTTTCTCTTTTCAAGAAATCAGATTACAGGTTGCTGGATATACCATGCTCAATCTACCAATCCATGATGTGTCTCACTCAATTGTTCATCAGAGTATGATTTGTGAGGGAGAGAGTATAAATGCACTCAACCTATCAATGCATGTTGTAGAGTGTTACACTCGACCAGTCTTACTAGTTCTTATCTGTTGCAGTCTTGTTATAGAGAAGTTGACTCAAAAGAGCAACAAGTTCAAAATGTCAAGCATAAATCTATCATAGCTATACGGTTGCATCACTTGTGTTGCATGATTCTTGCTTTCAACAATATCAATCAGAATGCTGCATCAATCTTGTAGCAATCTCATCTAACATTGTTAATACCTATTAAAAGAAAGTTGAACAAGAGCGACTTAAACGCATTGAACCTATTGAAGTCTATACGTCGCACTTAAACATTTGGAAGAGTTATGCTACTCCTCCCTTAGAATAGTAGGAATTTCCTATCTTTTCTATTATAGTGGAAATATTGAATATGCTGCTTGACCTGATATGCGCTGCTTGACCCAGTTGCCTATCCATTTTGCATAAAGTTCACATCGATTAGAGGACCTAGGGAGGATTATCTTGATCCAACAGGCTAGATAATTATGAGAAAGAAAATACCCACAAGATGATAGGGACTGCTTAGATGCTTTCAGCAAGTCTTGTTCTTCCATTTATGAAACATCGACAAAAATTTTTATGCCTCCTACCTCTCTTCCAAACTAGCGATTTGAGGATCAGAAATATTATTGAGGCCTTTCGGTAACTAGAGAGAGAATAAAGAAAAGTGAACTATGATTGATAGGGCATAGATAAGGAAATGACGTTATAAAGATGGTGGCTTTTAAGGCACTTGATTCTAAGTCACTTATCTGGTAGAGGGCCTTGGCCATGAGCTCGTATACTATCGGTAACCAGAGAAATAATAAATAGAACATAACCCACCCTACTATCTATAGGTAAATAGTCTCTATTTTGATGAGCGATCTCTTTAACATATTGACTTGTATGATCTCGACAACTAAAGATAGAATAATGAAGAGTAGAAAATATTTTGTACTATTCTAAGGGCCCCTCTACAATTCTATGGCTCACTGAACAATAGAAAATCTAAAGCATAATCTCATATATTTCATGACTGACAGAATTTAGCAATCAAAAATTGGCCATCAACCCCCCTACCCCCTACTATTTGTGAGGGTAACGGCCCCCCTCACCCCCCAAGCTATAATTGTCAATAATAATTCTCCCGATCAACATCAACACCATTTCCTTGAGAAGAAAATGTGGGGTGGGTTGCATATGGAAGCTCACATTGATCATCTTTTATTAATATTATTGACACACAGGGACACTTGGCTATGGGTAATCAATCACATTTGTTTTTTTCTCAATCCAATAAGTGATTTTGTGTTGTTGGCAAGAAAGAAATAGGAAATCGGTGGTTTATTCACCAGGTGGCCCCTCAAGACTTGAAACAACAAATGAATGTGGGGATTCTAATCTATCTCCTATTTTTGATCTTTCCTTTCCACTCTTCTATCTAATAATGGGGGCGCTCATTCGTTGGGTTCTTCTCAGTTGCCTTATTCCTAAAGGAAGAAAGTCAAAATCCTTTCAGATTACATCACCAATCAAACAATAATCGAGATGCAAGGCTCACTGGCACATCATGCCATTTCTAAGTCTATGGTTATCCTAGAAGAAAAGGGGTGAGGTATAGGGGTAGAGATATGCGTAAAAAAGCCCCAATAGCTTCCCAAATTCAGGTACCTTAGAAGATAAGAAAAGATTTCACTGCTATATCCTCCCACTCTCCCCACAACAGGGTGGGATAAGCCCTAATATCTAAAGGAGGGTAGGGACTATAGTTGTGGGCAAGAAAGAGACTCATTCATTCATTAGGTTAAGATCGAGCTAATGATTGGAAGATATAGATGTAACATAACACATGCTTTTGGTAATGCTCTTCATCTACTGATACAACTATATGGGTAACCCAACATTCATTAGGATGGAGTACCTTCTTTGCTTGCTTTCAATCCAAATGGATTTGAGGAATAGGGCCCCATAGAATTGTAGGGGGGGAAAGTGAATAAATCAATCAAGCTATTTCTATCTCCCTAGGTTTGAAAAAGAAATTGAATCAATAGAAAAGGTAGCAGTTGATATTAGGTGGGCCTAGAACCATTCTATTGTTTTCTTTTGTATATAGAATTACTTCCCTTCAGTACTAAGTTAGGTCTCAGTAGCACAAGAAAAGGCCCCTACAGGGAGGTAGATATAAAACCTTCTGCAATTTCTCACAAAAAAGGGTAAAAACAATGGAGGTTCGGGTTCATCGAAATGTTTTTCCCCTTTTGAATAGTAGGGCCACATAATAGTAGGGGCCCTCTCGCGCATAATTTTCCTAAGACTACCCTTTTGAATAGTAGGTTTAATTAATCAGTAATTTAATTAGCCAACTAGCCCTTTAGAATAGTCATAATTAATTCATAATGAATAAACCAGCTTCCCCTATTGGATTAATATCACTTGCTAGAATAGGGAAAGGAAAGTGGCATTAATTCTAAGCTAGAATAATCTAGAATAAGGGGGCCTTAATTAATTAGCTCTCTATCAAATTAAGAGGTAGATTAATTTGTGGGAGGCCCCCTTAACTAATTACCCTGCTAGAATAAGGAGGTAGATTATTGTTGATATGCCTTAGGTCAGAATTTAGGGAAGTTTTGGGAACTTAGGAGGATATAGAGATGGGCCTTGGGTGGTGGGGTCTACAAATAGTTGGGTAGCTAATTACTATCTTGGGCGGTGGGCCAATTACTTTAAGTGACATAGTTGGGGTGGGGGGTTAAGGTGTCTAGTTGGGTGGGGCCATCCATCGGTTCATCGGTGGGTGGGGCTATCCTTTAGTCCATCAGTGGGCCGGGCCATCCTTTGATGGGTGGGGGATGGGAAAACCCCACCAACTTGAGGCGTATCTATATCAATTTAATCTACCCCCTTGAGAGGGGGCCCCCCGGTGGGGAGATCCTTGGGTGGTGGGGCCATCCATTAGAAAGGAAGGGTGGGGTCATCAATCAAGTACAAACCAACCTTCTGTACGACCTAAGGTCTGCCTTTGGTAGCCGACCATGCCCCTTCGGCACCAACCTATTAGTCTCAAGTTCCTCCCAAAGGGTCAGACTGTCTAATAAGAAAAGGAGGGTTGGGCTCAACTTCACCCTCCCTTAAGGGTTGTCAAAACCCCTATGCAAGTGAGAGGGTTGTTGGAAAGGAACATGAACCATCTTTGGGGGGCACCTCAATGTGTCACATTTATTTTCCTTTCACCTCTATCCAAGTGCTCTCTTATGTTGGGTTACCTTATAACCTAGGTATGGTTGAAGTTGGAATCTGACCTCACTGAAAAATGATAGCCAAGTGAGGTGTCCACCATAGTACTATCATTTCATCATGTTTACCCTATGGCTAGTGAGGTGAGGAAGGATTAGAATGTTAGCTCTGATAAGGAGGCCACAAACAAATTGATGGAGAAATTATAGCCTCCTAACTTAACCCACATACCAATTTTAATGGGAGGATGAGACATATTACCTATATATTAGTTTCCTTTCTTGATTCTATATGTAACATGACTACAACTAAGAATTATAGGGCTTGACTAAAACCTATGGTGAATAAGGGAACTATATCTACCCTGCACCAGCTAAGACTAATATGGTTGGTGGCTAAGGCATATATGGTCAGTCCTGAAGGGTTGGTTGGTAGGGTTGGGTAGGGGTGTGGGATGGAAACTATTTTTTTTTAACTCAAGACTATTCTTGAGCTATCGAATAAGAATTCCTAAGCTTCCTCCCTCAACAAAATAGAATTTATAATCTTCTCATGAGAAACTACTGCTTATCGTGGGTGAAGGATGGAGATCCCCACTGAGGATATATGGTTGGTCCCAACTCCACCAGTTCATCAGGTTGGTTGGGCCCCCCCACCTTGCCCTCTATAGTTCTCTGGTAGTTGGGCCATTTAAGACCAACCTATTCATATTTTCCTAGGAGGCTATAGAGTTGAGTAAGTATGGTTGATGGGTTACTTTGGGATTGAGCATATATTCCTTGGGATGGAGTTCTCTCATTAGTCCTATGGGTGTTGGATAGTCCCATCCATTTTATTGACAAGGTACCATGAGTGAGGCTAATTACCGATTAGTCTAATAAGGGAGGTACTAACATTAGTCTAACTAGAAGATGGGACCTGAGAAGAAGCTAGTCGATGCAAAAAATGGAAGGTGTTAACTCAACTAGAAGGAAGAGGCTTGGGCTCCTACTATTAACAAGGTTAACTACAAGTAATCATAATTCAACTAAACATTGCCCACTTCATTCCACATCATTGTTGGGGAGATGAGCAATAAACCTCAATTGGATTGTTGGAGTAGTCTATGGGAGGAAGGCTTGGTGGAGTGCTCTATGGTAGTCAAAATCCATTACTACCATAGATGGGAGGTTGCATCAGATAGAGGGTTGTGACCAAGAGCACTGAATGGGAGGCTATGACCATTATAAGGAAGGATCAAGTGGGGATGGATCTTCTTAGTGAGGTCTAAACCTAGGAAGGGGGATGGTGGGATGGAGCACCGCCACTACAATGAATGTCAAGGGTAGGAGCACTGGGAGAAACATAGGGGAAAGATCTGATCCGTATCGCAAAGTCAACAAATAGTATCTAGCATCTCTTTAGATGTTATGTTGAAAAATTGATCCTATTGATGGGTGAATGTGATCACAAACATCCCTTCCCCTTTGTGAGAGATCTGGGTGGGATGAATCCATTTGGCTATCTTTGATGGTGGTGCTTCATGAGACATCTAGGAATAACTTCTGGATATCATCGATGCTGGTGCTAGGAAAGACTTCATCTGGCTATCTCTAGTGCTAGGAAGGAATCCATCTGGCTCTCTTCAGGCTCCCCCAATCAAGAAACAAAAGCCTAATATAGGCCCCCAATAGAACTATTGATTTCCCCCAACTCTCCAACTACTATTCTGGTTTGAAGATCCAATGTGGTATCAGTTATGGGTGGGATGGAAACTATAGTTTCTGAGAATCTAAATAATTCAAATTGTGGATGGAAAAACTACTCTCTCATCTTTTCCATTATGCGGTAAGACCAGTCTGACTTATACATTGGGTATCGAATAGACTTGGACATTGGGGGTTGTTCTGGCTCCTAGGAGATATGATGTTGGGTAGAGGTTCCAATGATTATAGGGAATTTATCTATTGATTGGTGGTAGAGAATGTTTCTATCGATTGGTGGCAGGAAATGTATCTATACCAAAACAACTTTAGGTCACCCCTACAAAGAGTAGGGCCCTCGATCCAGCAATGTCGGGCATGTTACGTGTAGAATGTAATCTCCAAAATTAACAATCTGAACTACCTGCGCTTTGTGATTGACCTATTCACATTAGAGGCCTGAAACTATACTATTCCCTCCCATCCAATTCTAGCCTAAAACCCCACTATCCTGGGCACCAACCCCACCAACCAAGGCATCTGCCACCACCCATAAGGACTATAGGGTAGTGGTGAAGCAACTCTATAGCCTCACATCCAAGCCTATCCCTATATCCTCCCACCTCCATAGTGGGGTTTGTGGTGGAAAAGCACCGATTCATCAATGGGCGAAGCTAAGATGGTGAGGTCTTGCAAACACATTGGAAATAAGTGTTTTTAGGATTGTAGTTGGCTCACCCCAACTTAAATTCCCAACTATACTCTCTAGTTCCCACTTGGGACCCTAGTCATTCCCACCCACTCGAACCTACATAATTACCCCCCATAACTACCAGTTGAATTGGGTAGGGCCCTCCCATCCACCTATAGTTCCATCGAGACCAAATGTAGAGTCTAATTGTTGCATGAGCTCGATTAAACCCTTTCCCCTGGCTAGAAGAAGTGTATAGTTTTCCAGTTCCTGATTAAATCAATCATAGATTCCCCAACAGATAAGAAGACTACCTCCCAACTAGAGGGAATGAACTGCTTCATTTCCTTCTCCTTTCCCTTCAGCTAACTCACTAGATCGAGGGTAGAAATAAATTTCTCTAATGGATGATACCTGAATCATGAGAGAATAGTGCCATGATCGATTTGTGGGAAATAGGTGAATCATCATCAACTATAATTCCCATATTCTAGTAGGTTAATTCCCAGTTGCCTCCTCCTCCCACCTAAAGCGTGCCTTCAACACCAACCATACTGGCCTTAGGTTAGGTTGGTGGGGAAATTCCTATTTCCCTCCCAATGGAACTATAACTCCCACCCACCCTCAAGATGTGTGGGGATGGGGCCCAGGGTGGTTCTATTGCCACCCTAAGAATTGTAGTTCTCCTTCTCCACATGCATGGGTCTAAGAATAGTGCGGGATCCCTCCACTCAAGAAGCAAGAAAGATCCATTCAATCAAATCCAGTTGAAGAAATAAACCTAACATGGCCCCTACTATCATTCATTATTTATAGTTGTGATTGTGTAAGCAATTAAGCAACTGATTTCCTACTCATTTATCTACTTCCAAATTAATCCCTTTAGTTCAATGGATTCCAACAAAGAAATTGAGAAAGGAACCTAATTCTCTGGTATTATTCCATATGCATGATAATGAAATCTACTATTGCGTGTGACAGATATGGATAGGGTCTGATAGTCCACCAATGAGACATTAGATGATAGGTTTCCTAGTATGAGAGTAACCCAGGGAATTAAATATTGTAAGAATTAGTTCAATTCCATACTACTAATAACATGACACAAGTATGGGAACCTTGTGTTCAAATCCCATGTATAGATGGGCTAACAGTAGAGTGGCCAAAGTGTTGTGATCTTGTTTAGATCTTGTCTTAACCCTGACAGTCCTCCCACTCGACCCTTTGGAAGGGGTGGGTGGGAGGCTATAGAGTTGGGCGAATAGGTCAATCCTGAAGTGCTGGTACCAATGAACCCATTTTCCCTTGGTTATGGCTTTGAGTGAGCATGCACTATCACAATTGGTAAATGAACTTCATCCAAAAGTATCCCTCAAGGACCTATGATTCCTTATTCTAGTAGGTTTCTTAATAACCACCCGGGTGGGAGGGAATTAGTCAAGGGGTAAGTGGGAGGAATAGCTCTATATCCGGGCATAAGATTGCCCCTTAGAATAGTAGGACCCATGAGAATAGTTGTGGGGGGTTAGGGCTATTATTGTGCAAGTGGTATGTGCTTCAAAATCAAGTCAAAAATTGTGCACTCCATAAATGAATGGGTGGGGCTGAGCATTTCATGGGGACAAAGGAGAGATATGGTATTGGAATAAATATCCAAACTAGAACCAAACTAAACTAAACGTCGACTATAGTCAGGGGTGGGGGGGCATACGTATGTAATATGACTTGCCTCAATCGATCGTATTACATATATGCATACATACATATGATGATGTGAAACTACCAGGGAGACACAGATGTGAGCGCACAAACCACTACAAGCAGGGTATTGAATTTCCCCCCAACCCTATCCCCATCCCCAACCCCCTCTCTATAGTTGTAGAGCCTATTTGGAAGGCTCTATCCTAGGGGGTAGTAACCCCTCAGTCCCTGAACATATATAATTGTATAGCCTAGTTGGAATTCAATAAATCTATTCAATGAGTCATCATCACAAACATACATGTCACATAATTGAGTTGATTCAGAAATATAGTCCGATGGGAATGGGGGCCGGGCGGATATATTGGCCATTCCATTCATTCCCTAGTGCCTAACCATACAAGGGCCATTGTTTCTATAGGCTAAGGGAATTCCAATAATAGTTTTCATCTACCGGTTATCTATCACATAGATCATTTCTTCAAATGTTCAAGATCGATCTCAGCTACCATACAAGTTTAGGGGCCCTCCCAGCCAACGCTAGGTTGAATATCAATCTGTGATGGATGATGGTAGATGGATGGGTAGGACAAGTCATCAGTCATATCACGTATGTAGTAGTATGATTTGTACCGATAGGGAGAGTTTGAGCCAGTCATCAATCGCCTATAGGGCATATATTCATAGATGATGCACAAAGAGTTAGATGCAGAGGGGCAGCTTAGGGTGGGAACTTAGGAGGAAATAGTTAGGATGAAGTGGTAGAGAATCAATAGCCCTAAGGTGAGGCCCCTATAGAATTTATAGGGGTTTGGATAGGGCAATACTGGGGCTTTCCTGATGCCCTATCCACCTATCCTAGCTATAGATGTGGGTGGGGATGAGGGAGAGGTGCCTGATTTATTTGTGTTCCTTCTTCATTTCGAGTGAGTGAAAAATAGTAAGTGAAAGATAGGCCTCATGCTTTGGAGTACAGTTGTCCCATGATTTTTATCTCACATGCTACGCAATGGACATGCGATGGAATTATGGAATGAGATTTGTTCCTTTCGGTAGAAACAAAATGAGCCACTTAGGATTTAACACTATGAAGGTAGTAGCTACATCATGACATGGGGGATCAATGGCTTGGTCCACAACTCGTTGAGGAAGAATATTTTTTATTCCTTTTGGAATTTTGTTCTCTTCCCCCAAGTCCTCTAGTCCTGAGACTGAAAGGGTCATAGGGGAGAATAGATAGTGCATGCTTCCTCGCCAATATAGTTCCTACTGTGGCTACATGATGAATAGTATGATTCTTCCTCCTTTGGATTTGCAAGAGGGAGAGAGATTGATTAGTTTTGGGAAGAAGGATGATCAAAATTATGTAGGTCATTTAGGCACTAATAATTCTTATTGAACAATAATAACCACACTAGTTGTGGAGTTGATGAACTACTATGGTTGTGGAGTTTTCATTCTATGCATCCATACCATGGGATGAATGAATTCATAGCAACACCCCGCATCTTCCTAACCACACCCAACCTGCCCAAACAAGGAAACTAACCTAGCAACACCTTCGTCCTACTCTTCGCTTTCGTGTCGAACACTAAGGCCTATAAGGACTCAAATAGTTTTGAGGAACCCTATGCATAGTAGGGCTTCTCTTGTTATCCCCGATGAATAGATAGGAATTGATCACATGAATTTGAGTTGAGGTCCTAGGGTTAGAATGGCTATTTGGTCATCTCCCTCTTTCTCTGATCAGTCAAAGAGTACTATAGCTATTAATCACGGGTATAAATAACCATTAGTGGTGAAATACCCAAATCAACGTGCTCTCCATATCCATATCTATGTTCTACCACTAATGAGGATTTCTTCCTCATTGATGGGACCTAGGGGCCCATCACTGGAAAGAAATGATGGTTCCAGTCAAGATGGTTCTTGGAAAAAATGATCTTCTCCCCTCCTTCCCTCCTTAAAATGCCATAAGAGGTATTTTAGGGTTGGAAAATTCATTTGGTGTGATCCGTACAATCTGCAGTAAAAAATCACTCCCCTCCATCATCATCTATGAAATTTCTTTTTAGTTAAAGGCCATTTTATTTTTCAAAAATAAATAAATTGGATTCATTTTATTATAGTTTGGCAAAAAAATAATATTCGGGCTTTCAATAGATTTGAAAATTTTATTTGGGCAACTGTAATTATATTTATTCGTAGGCATTATAGGGGTTTAATTTTTCTTTTTCCCCAGCCCTAATATTTTTCTTAATTGACATTCATATCAGGCTTCTTAAATCCATCAGAATCAAAGTTTTGTGCAGATATATTTTTATAAAATAGTCAGTATTCAAATTTTTTGAATTCATTTTTAGTAACATTCAAAAAAAATAGTTTTGGATTTGATAGTTATTTTTTAGTCTATAGCACATACTTTTGGTCGATATCTTTTAAACCATCTATAGGATATTCTTTCTCGGCTTGAATATTTAGATTTGGCAAGGGGAGGCACTAAGCTTGTTATCTACTTGGATGTCTGCCGATGTCACCTTGCCGAGCTTGTGCTCCATTTTTGGGTGATTCACCATCGGTTCCTTCTCTTTACTACTCATTTTTTCATCAACGATCACCACTCATAGCCTCGTTCATCTGCCATTCACTATTTCAGAGGTGAACTTGGTTCTATCCATGGTTAGGAGTTCTATTGTGAGCAACACCACTCAACTTAGGACTGCTCCGCCCAAGAACCCAGCTTTTCCACTGCTCTAGGACAGAGCACTTTTTTTTCCCACTATATTACCCATGGTCATATTAGTGACCTAGGTGTGACCTTTTTTAGATCGGGTGCTTATATTTTTGCACTTATTTAGTATGTAGGCCCTCATAGGAATTTATTTTTCAAAATGCTATATCTTCTCACCACAGTCTCAAAAATTGACAAACGAGATACCATCGAAAGGGTAATTCAGTGCCCTATCTAGTGGTGCAATCTATTTTTTAGAATTTCATTTCCAAAAAATCTATAGTCAACTAAAGTCAACCCTCCATTTTGGACTTAAAAGCCAATATATTCTCATCAGATTTTCAAAATTCGGTGATTCTAGCAATATCATGAAGGTATTACATTCATCAGTCTTTTCCTTTCATTCAATTTCAACACAACATGATTTTCATTAGTTTATTTCCATTTTTTGCACTTTCATCATTAATTAGATATCCTGAATATTGGAGGAAGGTTTCTTGCATTAAGGGACATCATTTCAACTGCATATCATTATTTGTAAGTTTCTATTTGATATTGAAGGTCATTTTCTTTGTCATCTTGGAGAAATTTTATAGTACATTATGGGGCTTGCATTATATCCTTCTCTGGTTATGTTGCACAAGGGAAACTATAAACAATGGGGAGATGGCATCATAAAACATCTCCAATCACTTGAATTATTGCCACATTTGTATAGTATTGTACCCCATCTAAGTGAAGGTATTCAAGAATTTTCTTAGAGTTGTAGCAGATATACTATCTTAGAGATCATTGTAATGCATGTTGCTAATGATGTTTTGAAATCTATTGATCATTATAACTATCGTCACATTCTTTAGACTAAGATTTGGGAGCTATATGAAGATCCTGATACTCCACCATTCCCTAATGGTCATGATTCAAAATGTCATATGCCTATTCATCCTTTAGATCCAGTACCCCATGATGATATTATTGTGTAGGAGGTTGATTGTTTGGAATTCCTTGAATCTTCCAAAGATGTTGACAAGGTTTCTTCATATGCTCCTTCTTCTACATTAGAGATATTTGATATACCTTCACATTCAGGGATTCCTTGTCTAGATTCATTAATTGAGGCTTCCATCATTCCCATTCATTAGGACACATTCAGTTTTCCAAACTTGGCATCACATGATTGCTTTGTTTTAGGTATTACATAATTGGCTATTTCTACAGGTTTGGAAGATATTCTTGAGGGGATATCTCTCCTTTATTTAGATTCTACTTTGGAGAGTTTTTTTGATTCTCCACATTCCTTTGTCTCGACCTTGATTGGGGAGCCAAAGACTTTCTTGGAGGCACTTGTTTCCTCTACATATATTTCATATATCAGATTTCTTCCCTCACATTTCATTATGGAGTTAGAGTTTCTTCAACATCTACCATTGGATTGGCTTCAGTCTTCTTTCAGTGGTTTTGAGGACACTTCATTTAGAGGGGACAATCCAATCTCCATATATTCCTTCAATGAAAGGATTATTGTATTGTTGTATTTGGATCTTGTTCAACATCAATTTCCACATTGTCCTAGTTTTTCATCTTTTTGATTGATTGGGCATTTACCTGATTTGATTGTGGCATCTTCATCTTCCTTGGGAAACACATGAGAATTTTTTAGAGACAACTTCCTCATCATTCACAATCATCTTTCTTCCTTCAATTCATATCTAGAATTGGAATCATCTCTACTTTTCTACTTGGTTTTGTTTCTTTCAAAAGGGAGACAAGTTGTTTGTCAACATTGGATCATGTTTTGTCTTCAAGAACTTACCATTTTTACAGCTGATCACATTTTTGGACGGGTTACATAGTCTCTTCTTTCCCTCCTATGGGGAGACTATTGATTGTATTGTATCCATGTGATAGATGGTGTACTTTGGGGTATAATAGAGTCCTCCATCCTTCCTAACTTATTTGCATTTCATCTCCTTTTTAGGAGAGGGGTTTTTTTCACACTGTGAATTCCCCCTTACTCCATTTGTGGGAGATTAGTTGCATTTCATGCTCATTTGCAAATGGATACCTAAAATGGCCATCATGTAATCAGGACCCATCATCCACCATTGCATAATCATTGCATTTTAATCTCCTCCCTAAGTTGCACTTATGGGGGGGTGTTGGTGTAATTAATTATTTAATTACACTAGCATAAGTTTATTTAGGCATTATATTTAATTAATTCCTAGGTTGCATTATTAGGAAAATCATTAATAATGGGGTCATCCCCCTTTCCATGTATTTAGGAGATAAGGGTATGTGCAAGATTTTCATGGAAAAAATAGGCCCTTAAGTGGTGATAAAATTCAGAAAAAAATCGGAGTTAGGAAACTTGACATGAAAATTCGAATAAGTTATCTATATTATTTCAAAAATATGTCCCGCTATGATGCATATTTTTTTTTTCAAAGTAAATAATTAATTATGAATTTTTTTATTACAAATTTCAAAAAATTTCAAAATTCGTATGTCTGACCACCTTAAGTTGGTCAAAAATTCATGAAATTCAATTTTTTTTAATCCTATAGTATGTGAAGCGTAGAATGTGATGCATGTTTTAGATTCAAAAAATATGATACTGTTTGAAAGCTATAGATTTTTTTCAATCACCCTATCAATTAGGACTTTAGTCATAATTAGAATAGAAAATGAATAATAATTATTTATTAAATTCAAAGTAAATCATAATTTATATTGGTGAAAAGATGAGAATCTCCTTTAAAAACCCTTTTCGTTTCATCAATTTTGGGTAAAAAAAAGTCGTTAGCCACATACCCTACACATACCCATCATATCGCCACTTTTTGGCCCATCGCAATCCTACACATACCCATAAGATTCCATCTAGAATATCATCTTGAACTTATGTCAATTAGTTCATCACTCCCTAGGTAGTTAGTTAGGGTTTACATGTCACATGTTGTTAGATCAAGACACATGGAAACATCATAATGCATCTTGTATCTCAACCTTTTCTATATAAGGAATGGTTGTTTACATTTGTAATCATATTCTAGATCAATTAGATAATCTCAATTTGTAAGAATTTTTGTGTGGGTGAATTTCTTGGAAAAGGTCCTCTTGAAGGATGTATCTTCATAGGGACATTGTGCATCCATTATTTAAACAATTTTCTCAACCACTTGCAAAGATGTATGAATGATAGAGTCCACCTTTAGCTTACTATATCTAGAAACTCAACATTTAGACTTCACATTGATCTGCCACAATCACATCATATACATCCACTTGATTCACATCTTCTTCACATCTATCCACTCTATTTCTTTACACTTATCTCCTTGTACATCTTTCACCACTAACTAATCCTATATTTATACCATCTTCAAATTTGACACCAAATTTTTCCATCCATCATTAAATTACAATTAGGTCAGTTCCAAAAAATCCTAAGGTGGAATTAGAATGAGGGCGACCCAAACAAATGCTTGATGAGGACCCAAATAGGTTCCAACATGTTTCATCAATTCTGAAGGTAGTTTTGAACACAAGGTTGACCAAACCATTGTAAAACACATAGAACAATTAAACACAATCCTTCTAGATATTGAAATTATCTTTAACACAATCATAATAGCTTGACACAAGAACTATAATTAATAAGACTTAACCAAAGAGAAATCTGAACCAACAACATTTCTCCCACACCTCAACCAAAAGCACAAAAAACCATAGTTCACAACTGGTGAACATAACTCAAAATGTATAATGAATCAAAAGAAAAAAAATTGGATATAGTAGCTTCCAACAACTATGATCAACATATCTGAACCACACACATAGAGGAAAATCCCAGAGAAAAACTTGGAGCAACCACTGAACACCTGCAATCTTCCTTCAATATAGATTTCTCAATATCCTCAACATATGCAACCAATAATTTGCGTCCATGACATTAATGACAACAACAACCAATTGATAACCAATTGAGTAGTTGACATAAATGACAACACCTTGCAATAAATTCTTCATAAATTTAAATTCCAAAGGTCAACTTGTAATGTTTGAATTTCAAGAAATTAAGGATAAATGACTATAAATAAAAGATTATTTTAACAATTAAAAACATCTAGCAAGAGGTGAACTTAAACAAAGTCAAGATTATTTTTAAGAACATTCAAGAGTAGATTTATCAAGGGTTTATTGTAGCATTCAATATCTCAATCATCATGTCAAAGTTATGTTTATTCATGCATGTTTTTGGAGCTAACATTGTGATGTAGGTCTCAAGCATTCAAGTCAAAGGTTCAAAGCAAGATTCAAGTATCAAGATCCAGATACATTGAGGGCATTTCATGCAAGATCAATATCAAGCTTTCAATCCTTCAAAGGTTTAATCAAGGGTTTGGTGAGTTGCAACATTGCATTTTTCATTCATCATTCCTCTATGTTTGATTGTTTCATTTCAAGGTTTAATTACCAAAAAGGGGTTTGACCAATCCAAACCCCCATTTATCCAAAAACTATTTTTTTCCCTCTCTCTTTGTGTGTTTCAAATTTGTAGGTTCATAGGTTGAAGGAAAGTTGAAGATCCCAAAAGTGCAAAATTGTAATGTTGCATTTCTTGTCACCTTTGTTGTCATCTCATGGAAAATTAAATCCCAAATTTATTTTTGACTGTATGACATTGAAACCCAAAGAATATGGAAGTGCAGAAACATGAGAAAAGGACCCAAAAATCAATTTTGGAAAGGTGATCAATGACCCATTCACCAATGGGCGAATGAGTCTCAAGGTCTAGCTTCTGGAAACAATGTTTTCTAAGAGGTTCACAAAATTTTCCATTCTCAGATCTATCGAAAGTTTTATTGTTTCTGTTAATATTATTTTTAATCTATGAGATCCAATATTTACATGTCATGAATTAATTCATTTGGTATTTTTAATCTTTCTCCCAAAAACCTTGTTCGGTCATTTTTGTCAAAGAGTTATCTCAAGACAATTTGCAACCAACAGGGACACTTTATAACTATTTTTCAAATAATTTGTAAGTGTTTTCCACTCATTTTATTTACATGAAATAAATTGTGTATGTTAGCTCTATGTTTAATCTATTCAGATCTGGTTTTAAATTTTTGATTTGAGTTGACTTTCTATTTTATTTTCGTCTCCCAAAAGTGTTCATTAGTCCAAATACACACATAAAGGGAATTTGCAAGATTCCTCAAAGAATTCACTCACCTAACGGTTGAAAGTGGATTTTAACTTGAGGGATCTTATATTCGGAATGAAATAGAGAAATAGGAGGTTCAGTAACCCCATTTTTCCCTTTCTGTTTATAGTAAGTTTGGTGAAACATCCCTAATTTAGTATAAGGCCCTATGTGTTTGAACCCTAACCCTATTTTTCTATGTTTCATTATGGTGAACCCAACATTTTTACCATTCTAATTTCTAATTTGGAGTGCATTCAAAACCTATATCTAGGATTGGAAGTAGTTCATTGCATTTAGGGTTTCTAAATTTGGCAGAAAGTTACAATGCATTTTAGGTGTAAACTTGCATTTTTCATTCATTTTAAATCTAAAATTTTGACAAAATTACATCATGTTGTATTGATTTTGCATACTATTTACATAACAATATACTTTCAATCACTTAAATAAAAATATTAGAGAAAAATTGCATTTCAAAGAGTGTCATATAGTTCATCATTTGTCAACAATTTCACTTGCATTTAGATAAATCAAAATTTATAAAATTATGTTACAAGAGTACATGTCTGAGACTTGGAACAAAGAACACACATAATCACTCAAAAATTGCATCCTTCATTTTTAAAACCCTTGTATAGGGATCCATTCGCCCATGGGTGAGTGAATCCTTCAGGGCCTATAAAAACCAACTTTTCTGAGCTATTTAGTGGCTTTTTGCACTTTTTGGTTCTCATGGTAACTCACTCTTTCAGTTTGGAAACTTTCTCAAAATTTTAAGCTATGCATTAAGTTCTAATCATCCATTTAATTTAGGTATATAAATTTTGAAATATTGTTGCATTTTAGATTTGTAGAGCAATTATTACATCATGTTTTCATTAGAAATGTCCATTATTATCACACTTCGTTTCCTATTTTCATATTTTGTTGAATACTCTAAGAAATTGATGTTACAAGCATATGAATGTGAAGTCATTTCTCCTCTTTTCTTGTTCGTCATTAATCCCTCTTCTATGTGTGAAACTAATTTAGTAAAAGAGATAAAATCCTTGACAATCATGAAAATCAAATTTGTTCTTCTCCCAATATCTCTCATATTTGTGTAGAAGAAATTTGGTGTTCAAAAATCCAAACAATGAGAGTCATCAGAATCATATTTGGGAATGTGTAGGATTATCATGGAAAAAATAGACCCTTAAATAGTGATAAAATTCAAAAAAATTAGAGCTAGGCAACTTGATGTAAAAATTTGAATAAGTTACCTATATTATTTCAAAAATATGTAACAATAGAATCTGTAGCAAATTGAATGTAGTTTCTAAACTAATAGGTTTATTTAATAAAAAAAATCTCTTTGGTAAAAATTTGAAATTTCACTGCAGTAGCACTTAAATTTTAGGGAAAATATAAGAAGTAGGTGTCCATCTGACCACCCTAACCACAATAAAATGATAATTACATTTTATAAGGTTTTAGATATAAGTAGAGGACTCATGTCCTGATGTGATGCATTTTTTTTGTAATTTTTTTCTGAGTAAGTAATTGATTATGAATTTTTTATTTCAGCTTTAAAAAAATATAAAAAATTGTATGTCTGACCACCTTAACATGGTCAAAACTTCATGAAATTCAATTTTTTTAATCCTATAGCATGCGAAACATAGAATGTGACACATATTTCAGATTCAAAAAATGTGATACCATTTGAAAGTTATAGATGTTTTTCAATCAACCTATCAATCAAGACTTTAGTCATAATTCAAATAGAAAATGAATAATAATTATTTATTAAATTCAAAGTAAAGAATAATTTATATTGGTGCAAAGCTAAGAATCTCTTTTAAAAACCCTTTTTGTTTCATCAATTTTGGGTAAAAAAAATTCATCAGCCACATACCCTACACATACCCATCATATAGCCATTTTTTGGCCCATCATGATCTTGCACATACCGATTCGTTTCTCTTCTCCTACCTCTCCTACTTGGAAAAATATTATTAAACAAGAGGATTCAATTATTGATAACTCCCCTACTTGTGATGAAGTCTTTTTAGAAGAACCAACCATTGAATTCCATGAACGTCTAGTTTCTTGCTCTCCTAAAAGCTCTCCTATTAGGGAAGATATCATGGTACAAGAAAATGAAAACATTGACACATGCCTTTCAAACAATAGTAATGTGGTTTCATTAAATAAATATGATGAGCATAAGGATAATTCTTTTGAGGTTATGAAAATTATATCTCCCTTGAGGGACTCTAATTCTTAAATGTCCTACAAGTCCATTAATTATTGGATCTCCTAAGTCTCAACTTATTCTCTACCCACACACACACCAACACCAAGTTCAAAATAAACCTTTGCTTATCCTAAGCATACCTCAACACAATGTTTTGCAACAACTAGGTTATAATACCATTTATCATATATATAACACTAGAAACAATCAACAACCACAAACAACTCCAATGTCCCTTCCATTACCTCAACCATATCTCCCACCTACACCCAATATCTTGCACCGTAGTGGTAAAGAGTATGATCTTGTTGAATAACTTAAAACAAATACTACTAAGATATCCTTATGGGAGCTTATTCATGCCTCCCCTAATTAACTTAACATGATTCAAAGTGATTTACAACAAGTTCCTATCCCTCCTAATGTGCAACCAAATGATATAGATATTATATTCCACCAAAGTGAGCTCCCTCCTTTGGAAGTGCAAAACCAAAATGAAGCTTTCATGATAATAGCTATTATTAATGGGAAGGGGATAAAGGGAACCCTTGTTGACAATGGGTCAGCCCCTAATGTGTGTAGCATAAACCTTTTAGATAAGATTGGAATAGAAAAAATCCAAATTCAACTTGACTCTTTATCTATTCGTGGATTTGATAACATAGGAAAACAACCACTTGGTGTGATCACATTACCTATTATATTTGTAAAGGATACATTGTAAACTCTTATTCATGTCACACGTGATAATATTTCATGTAATCTTCTCTTGGGTAGACCTTGGATTCATGCAATGAATGGGGCTCCTTCTACTCTTCATCATAAAATGAAATAAGTATACAACAAAAAAGTGTATACAATCAAATCTGACCCTGAACTTGAAAGTTTGCACATTGATAAAGACAAGGAAAATCCTTTGAAAACATTATCAACAACTACACAAGTGGAATCCATACAAGAGAAAGAAAAAGAAGAGAATATTGAAGAAGTTACAAAGCCACTAGAAGATGATTGGGGCTCCTTGTATTGCACACCTACATTCATGGGAAAATACAAGATTACACAAAAATTAGGAAAAGATAAAGAAAAAATCATAGTATAAACACAAGATGAGTCATCAAAAACACATGAGCCTACAAACTTTGGAAAAGAAGAAGAGAACAACAATTACACATCTACATATGAAAAGTGTGATCATGAGAAACCACCAAATCCAAAAGAAATGGAATAAATTTATGGAGGAGGTTATGAACTTATGAAACAACTTGGTTACAATGGAAAATGATGTGGTGCTAGAGAACAATGTATATGTGTCCCTATACAACCTAATACATGATAAATGACTACTAGTCTCAGTTATTCTCCATCAAAAGAAACAAAAACATCAAAAAATCCTTCACTCAATACCAAAACTATTACAAAAGATTCTTCTAAGCCAACTTGAACCTTAGTGCATCTTGAACTGATAGAAACAACTAGTGGTCTTGGTTATTGTGCATTGAAATAAATGAAATAAATAAATAAAACTTCACTTAATATAAATTTTATCACATAAAACACTCCTAGGACATCTTCAAAAAAATGTCTTAGTAATAATTGGGGGTCATTAGATTTTACACCCTCCTTTAAGGGATAGTATAAAATCTCATAATCTAAAGAGTCTTGTGTATGCATGACACCTTGTACTAAGTAAGAGATATATTTGTCACAAAAGAAAGGAACATATCCTACCATTGGTCAAGAGGGCTCTAGGAAAATTCACCGCCAGCAATTCACTGATGGAAAATTCACTGTTTTCAATTCATCACCATAGAAAATTCACTGATGGAAAATTCACTAGCAAGTAAAATTCACCACTAGCAATTCACCACGGCCAAAAATTAACTACATTAATATTTTTTAATATATATTTGAACAAATTTGATTGTATTAAAAATATTAATGCAGTTAATTTTTCACCATAGTGAATTGCTGGTGGTGAATTTTACTTGGTAGCGAATTTTCCGTGTGTGAATTTTCCATGGTGATGAATTGTTGACAATGAGTTTTTTGTTGGTGAATTGTTGGCGGTGAAGTTTCCATATTCTGATAAAGAGAGTACCTTGTCAAAGCTTCTCCAAGATCACTTGATATCTCTCCCTCCAAGAACACGAAATAAATTTTATAAAAAATATTCATTTTATGCATATCATAGAGTTCATGGTCATTCTACTAATGAATGTAAGGCTTTAATTAGTAAAACTAAACATCTTACGGATTGTGATGCTCTTCCTTCTATTGATGCACCTATTTCCTCTAATTAATATTGATTTTCATCCTATCAGATTGCTCATCACTATGTGGCATTGGTAGCTTTATGTGTCTTTCTCATTTCCATTCATTGTGGTACAATTTAAGGTGCAACCATATCTCTCTTGGTAGCAACATGATAGTTCTTTGTTGTTGTCTTTTTCTGTATGATTTTGGGGAAATGATAACTAGTTTTTAGAGGAATGCATTCTTTTCAAGGATCACCTCTTCCTCTCTTTCTACTTAAAATACCAACTTAGCAATTATGTTTTCATTTTAAGTGGGGGCATATGGTCCCTCTTTCATTGTCTGCATGTTCCCTTCTTAGTGAAAATATTATAAACCTCCTAGGATGTATGTATTATTTTATTCAAAGTGTGGTCTTCTAAATTCATGTGATGCGTCCTCTTCTTGGTGACATTGGGTTTTATTTCCTTCAAGAGTGTGACTTTTCTAATTATATGATATTCCTCTTAGTGTTAATGTTGTGGATTGCATTCCCTAGGTTGTGAATCTTTTATCCTCAACTAGTCCTCTCTTTGAGACATAAGGCATGATATTCCCTAAGATAATAATTTCATGAACTAAGAAAAACCCATTTAAACATGTCTTATCCTCCTTGCATTTTTTTCATGAGTTCTTAGCATAGTGAAGCTGGTTAGCCTTATGAAGCTCAAAGTTCATATTGTGGTGCCTTATTGAAGTTAGTATGATGAGAATCCTTTAGACCAGTCATGAATTTCTCATTGTAGAGTGAGATTCTATAGACCTAACATGAATTTATCACTTAGCCACTCTTTAGGGTCTCACCTAGTGGATAACTTGAGGTTCCATTAGCCCGTGTGAGTGTGCATTATTGTTTGCATAGTGGACAAAAAGTTCTACTTGTGAAAATTTTTGGACAAAAAGATGAGGCTTGATCCACATTGAGTAAGAAAAATAGTCGAGCCTTGATCCACCCCCATTTTGTTTTCATTTTTATCTTCTTTCTTTTAGTCTTTGACATTGTATGTGTGTGTGCATCTTGTCTTGTTGTTGCATATCATACATCTTGTGTGTGTCATTTTGTGCTTATGTTGGTTTGACATAGGATATTAGATTCTTAGGGATTGGCCACCTCCTTGACCTCTTTCATCCTATCCCATAAACATTTGTACACTTGAAACCCTCTTGACTACTTTAGTGTAAGTTTGATGCAAGGTCATCCTCTCACTAAAGTGGGGGCTGAATGTGGTGTTGAAAAATGTACCCCTTTACATTTTATCACTTGTGTGGAAACTCCTAATTAAAATGAACTTAATAATTCCTTAATTTAGTGTTGTAAAATGTATCTCTTTACATTTTCACACTTATTTGGGACCTCTTAATTTAAATTGACTTAATTGTGCCTTAATTTAGTGTTGTAAAGTGTATTCCTTTACACTTTTAGACTTATTTAGGTCTCCCTAATTAATTGAGCTTAATTAGGCCTTAATTAGCCTTTTAATTCATTTACAATCCCATTAAATTACATTTTTTGAAGGGGAAACCTGACACCAATTAATGCCAATACATAACACTTCACATTGACCAATGCGTGTTCTAGGTTTTGGGGCATGGGAGCCATCCGCCCATCGGCGAATGGGTCCTCCCTAAGAGTTGAAACCATTTTTTAAATATGTTTTTGCAAGTAGTTTTATCATCCTAAATTTAAATTCCAAAGGTCAGCTTGTAATGTTTGAATTTTGAGAAATTAAGGATAAATGACTATAAATACAAGGTTATTTCATCAATTAAAAACATCTAGCAAGAGGTGAAATTAGGAAGAGTCAAGATTATTCTCAAGAGCATTCAAGAGCCAATTTATCAAGGGTTTATTGTAGAATTTAATATCTCAAGCATCATGCCAAATTTATGTTCATTCATGCATGTTTTTGGAGCTAATATTGTGATGTAAGTTTCAAGCATTCAAATCAAATATTAAAAGCAAGATTCAAGTATCAAGATCCACATCCATTGAGGCCATTTCATGCAAGATCAACATCAAGATTTAAGTCCTTCAAAGGTTTAATCAAGGGTATGGTGAGTTGCAACATTACATTGGTTTACTCATCATTCCTCTATGTTTTATTGTTTCATTTCAAGGTTTAATTACAAAAAGGGAGTTTCACTAAGGAAAACCCCCATTCACCCAAAAACAAAAAAAACTCACTTTACGTGTTTCAGATTTGCAAGTTCATAAGTTGAAGGAAAGTTATAGATCTCAAAATTGAAAAATTGCAAAGTTGCATTTGTTGTCACATTTGTTGTCATCTAATGGAAACTCAGATCTTAGATTTATTTTTGACTGCCTGATTGTGAAGCCCAAAGAATCTAGAAGTGGAGAAATAGGAGTAGAGGACCCAAAAATCAATTTTGGAAAGGTGAACAGGAACCCATTCACTAATGGGAAAATTGTAAGGAAGCTAAGGTACTGGAACAATTTCCTACACTAATCTTGAGACGAGAATAATGAAAAAATTTACAAATATTTAACAATTATAGAAACTTAAGTAGAAATAAACACAAATATCCTCCATACCATGACACAATAATTTACATGGGGAAAATCCTTTCAGGAGAAAAACCCCACACTCCAAAAGCCACCCAATATATTATTCAGCAATCACAAAGATTACAGTATACTTGCATAACAAGCTTCTCACAGGAGTATCACCACTCAAAGATCAAGAGATAGCACAACCACTATTAGTCTCTTAGAATACATCACCATCTCTCTTACACAACCATATACAATTCCCTCATAAAATAGGGCTACATTTTAGGGAAAGACATGCCAACAAAATATCCACCATTAGATGTAAAACCTAATAATGTATAGGGTCCATATTTAAAATATATCATTATTTAATGTATGTTAGTCATTTTAGAAGTTTCATGAAAAAGTTAATATGCTCACAATTTTCTCTTTGTTGCCATTGTATACACCTATTGATGTAACTAGGAAATGTATATATATATATATATATATATATATATATCCTATCAACAATAAATCGTATATAATTTCAAGGTTGAGACAAAATTTCCCAACAAATCCCCCACTTGTAGAACACCTTTCAAGAGCAACGTGATGGTGTAAACATCATCTCTTTAATTGCAAGGGGTCGCAAGGACCATGGTCTTTGAACACGATCTGAAATTCTCTATGCTCACATTCTTAGTTAAATAATCAACAACATTCATCTAAGTCTCTACCTTAAAACTAGATTCACCTTCCCATCTTCAACCATATCTCTAACAAAATGATATTGTACATCAATGTGCTTGGTCCTGTCATGAAATGTTGGATTCTTGGCTAGACATATCACACTCTAACTGTTGCAATAAATTGTCACAACACCTTGTTTTATTTCATTATCTAAACACAATCTCTTAAGCCAAATGGATTCTTTACAAGCATGATTAGCTACCATATACTCTAATTCAATAGTGGACAAAGCAACCACAACATGTCACTTACTCATCCAACTAATTTCACCACCAAATAAAGTAAAAACATAGGCACTGGTGGATATTCTGCTATTAACATCTACCCAATTTAAATCCACATAACCATGAATATCAAGGTAAATATGGTCTTAAGTCATATTAATGGGTATGTGCAGGATCATGATGGGCCAAAAAGTGGTGATATGATGGGTATGTGTAGGGTATGTGGCTGGCGACATTTTTTTTACCCAAAATTGATGAAACAAAAAGGGTTTTTAAAGGAGATTTTCAACTTTCCACCAATATAAATTATGCTTTACTTTGAATTTAATAAATAATTATTATTCATTTTCTATTTGAATTACAACTAAAGTCTTGATTGATAGGTTGATTGAGAAGCATCTATAGCTTTTTAATGGTATCACATTTTTTGAATCCAAAACATGTTTCAAATTCTATGCTTTGCATAGTATAGGATTAAAAACAAATGAATCTTATGAAGTTTTTACCAAGTTAACTTGGTTAGACATACAAGTTTTTATATTTTTTAAATGTTGTAATAAAAAATTCATAATTAATTATTTACTTGGAAAAAATTACAAAAAAATGTGCATCACATTGGGACATGAGTCCTCTACATATCTAAAATCTTATAAAAAAATTATTATCATTTTATTATGGTTAGGGTGGTCAGAAAGACACCTACTTCTTATTTTTTCCCTAAAATTTAAGTGCTACTGCATTGAAATTTAAAATTTTCACCAAATATATATATATATAAAATAAACCTAGTATTTTAGAAACTACATTCAATTTGCTACAGATTCTATTCTTACATATTTTTGAAATAATATAGATAACTTATTGAAAATTTCACGTCAAATTGCCTAACTTTGATTTTTCTAAATTTTATCGCCACTTAAGGGCCTATTTTTCCCATGATGATCCTGCACATACCCTACTATAATAACATAAGGAATAATCTAAGGTACCGCATAAATATCTAAAAACTCTTTTAACTTCATCCCAATGAACTCTACCGGGTTTAGACCTATATCTAGAAAGAACTCCCACTACTTGGGCAATGCCTAGTCTATTACTAACCATAACATACATAAAAACTTCCAACTGCACTTTGGTAAGGCACTCTACTCATGTCTTCCATCTCTAATGGAGATGTTGGACAATTTGACATAGATGGCTTTGTTCCAATTGAAACATGAACACACAATGGTCTACAGTCCTACATGTGAAACCTCTGTAAAATTGAATTCACATACTTACATTGGGAAAGCAATAGCTTTCTATTCACTCAATTTCTTTTGATAGAGGTCATTTTGTCTCTAGATCTCTAGTGGAGATACTCCTATGAGAAGCTTTCTCTACAAGTATATTGCAATCTTTCTACTTTTGAATAATATATTGGGTGAATTTCAGAGTGTGGGGATTTTCTCCCGAAAGGTTTTTCCCCATGTAAATCACTGTGTTGTGGTACACATGATTTTTATGTTTATTAATGTTTAATTTTCTATAATTATTGAAAAAATATATAATTTAGTTTTATATTATTCTCCTCTCAAGATTAGTGTAAGAAGTTGTTCTGCTACCGTATCTTCCTTGAATAAATTAGGTTCATAAGAAAAAATAATAGAGATTAAAAGAAACTTGAATATAAAAGATGGTGCCTACTATAAAGGATGTTGCCATAATGTATTGATGTCTAGAAGATATGATATTTATTGTAACAATGGAAATAGCATGCTCCACCTTTTAGGAGATGAAGCAAAATGAGGGGTTTCTATTTCGCTATTCTTACATTCAAGGAAACCCTAGAGATCTCAATCCAAGAGTGAAAGGGAGAAAGAAATCTACTAAAGGGAATCCTAGGGTTTGATTAATGAATAAAAGAGGGTTCACCACCAAGCTAGGGCTTGGAAAGATAAGAAATGTGAATGACATGCAAAGTACTATGCAAAACCTAACTAAATGACCTAGTAAATGAAACTAAAATACAAAATAACAAACTGAGAAAGTACAACTTAGGTGCACTTGGAAGGATGACATTCCAACAAGCTTCAAAACCCTAGAATCTTGTTGTTTAATTACCACTGGGACTCATATGCTATTCTAGGCAATTTAGTCCTAGACTAGGGTTTCTAGGTGGAAATAGGAATGTGATAGTGGTGAATCTGAGTCTTCTAAAATCTAGAAAATATTCTATACCAGTACTCGTATGCCAAAAGTGGAATATCAATCCCACTTTGCTTTATTAGAGGGTTATGATTTAAATTAGGTCTCCAATCTCTACTCTTCCTCACACGCTTTGTTTTTGGGTCTAAAACATTGATTTGCAACTTGTAGGTGTCTTTCCATGAAGATAGCAACCTTGTTACAAATTGATGACTTTCTTCAACCTTGTAACCTAATCTTCAAAGAATATTCAAGCTCCAAGACACCTATATTTTCTATCACACAACAAAGAGAAGAGAAACTTGTTGACTATTAGGGAATAGGAGTTTTCCTTAGTCAAACCCCTTTTAGGTAATTAAACCTTATGATGAAACAATGAAATATGAACATGAAACATGAATAATGATACCTTAAATGATTTATTGAAATTTAAATCAACAATCTAACATGAAGTGACCATGTAGAATGTAGATCTTGATCTTGAAATTTGATATGAAACAATTTTTGTAAATGGATCTTCAATGCTACATCACAACACTATCTCAAAAACATGCTTGATGCTTGATGATCTTGACATGATGATGGATCTTGAATTGGTGCAACAAATGATGAAGAATTCTTCACTCGAATGCCTTAGAAATGCTCTTGTAAACTCTCTTGACACTCTTGTGAAGTCTTGGAATTCTTAAGTCTTGATGGCTTATGATGATACCACGAAGGCCTAGGTGAAATAATTATTTGAGACCTTGTTTATATAGGCAGTCCATCCAATTTACCATTTATTAGATCCCAAATGCCCACATTCATGAAACTTGAACTTAAAACCCGAATTTCCTACTCAAAGCCCTAAAAGGGGCCAATCGGGACTCATAAGCCACTTGTGGTGTATAGGTCCCATCTAGATGGGAATCATATGTCCAAGGTGGCATATGGGTCCCACCAAGCCTTTTTAGGTGGAGAAAATGTTGAGGAGTTAAGAAATTAATTTTATTTGATGTCTATGTTAGGATTTCGATTGAAATAAGCTTCGAGATGCATAATATAGGGTCTTAGGGGCCTATAAATGATGATATGAAGGTCATAAATGCAAGAGGGCACAAAAATAAATGTCAAAGTATAAATAAATACACTTTACAACATTAAATTAAGGAAAAAATTTGTCTATTTAGCTTAAAAAGGCCCTAAATCTAATGTGAATGTGTAAATGAATATAGTTTACAACACTAAACTAAGGAAAAACTAAGTTCATGTATCTATGAAGGGCCCTAAATCTAATGTGAATGTGTACAACACATTACAACACTAGATTAAGGCAACATTAGGCTGATTAATTATTCCCAAATTAGGTGAGGAATTGTACTATCACCAAGAAGGGAGTAAAATTTCCATCATTACATCTAGCCCCCACTTTAGTGAGAGGAGGAACTTGCTTCAAACTCACACTAAAGTAGACATTCAAGAGGGGTCCAAGTGTACCAATGTAGATGATCTAGGATGAAGCCACAATAGTGGTTTACAATTTCATGGAGGAAGGAAACCTAAGAAAAAATGACCCCATGGCAAAAAAATTGGTTTTAGGGGTTCGAATGAACCTACAAGTTCGACCGAACCAAAATGGGGTTTGACCGAACTAGGGTTCAAGCGAATCCATTAGTTTTTTGGCCCACATTTACCACCCAAAAAATAAAAGAAAAATACATATTGAAGGGGGTTCGAATGAACCAGGGTTCAAATGAACACTGGTTTGAATGAACCCCTAGGGGTTCGTATGAACCCCCTTATTCCTCATTCTTCCCTTGAAACAAAAAAAAATCCTAAATTTTTATACTTCAAAGCTTGGGTTGAGGATGAAAATGGAGGATTCTTCACAAACCCAACTGGAATTAGGTGGTCCTTGGAAAGAGCTATCCAACGAATGTAATTTTAATATGTTTTGGTTTTATTATGGATTTGTTTTTTTAGTTTTATTAAATGTAGGTTTTTAATAAAAAATGAAGGTCTTTGTTCTGGACATGTGGAAAATAGCAGATTATCAAAAAAAAATTAAGAAAAATATGAGTACACTAGATATTGAAGTCCTTGATCCAACAAAAAAAAAAAATTTGATATATAGAAAAAAAGTTATGCTTTATACAGTCATGTTGTCTCAATTGTTATTATTTCGACTTTAAAACTTGATTAAAGAAAAAATATTCAATAAAAAACTATCTAACCAAGTGGAAGCACTACATATCAAAGTTACAAATCCAAATTCGAAAGAATTAGAACTTTATCCTTCATGGAAAAAAATTATGCGTTATATGGTGTGCGTCACTTTTTAAAAATGTTGTTTTTTGAAAAAAAACTAGTTTTTTTGGGAGATGGAAAAAGAAGTGCAATTTGATTCCAAAAATTTTGGAAAAAATATTTTTAGAATCTACAGACAAAATGTGACGAGACTCTAGTTCACATCATCTTCAAATTCCTCATGGTTTAGCCGCTATAGGTGCTGAATGTGAAGATTTAGTTAAAAATAATAATTTTAGTGTCCATTTTGGCCAAAAATTGTATACCACTATTGTGGGATCACCTTCTAGGGTAACAAGGATCAAAGGAGGTAGTCAATCCATCAAGATCTGAGATCCTATGTCAAACCAACATAAGAACAAAAGGACACACATAAGGTGTATAATATGCAGCATCAAGATACATAAACATGCAATGTCAAATATATAAAGAATTAAGAAAAATAAAGTAAAAAGTGGTGGATCAAGTGTCGATCATTTATACAATGCAATGTGGATCAGATCTAAGTTGTTTTTCTAGAAATGCATGCTCGGTTTGAGGCAACGAAACTTCAGGCTATCTATTGGGTGAGTATCCAAAAGGGTGGCTTAGTGAGAAATTCATGCCTCTGTACCAACTTCTCACCATATAATGAGAAATTCATTCCCATGTTTAGGCTTCTCATCTTATGCTAACCATACCAAAGTTATACCTCCTGATAACTTTGACAAGGCTCCATAAAAAAATGAACTTTGAGCTCCAAGAGGCAAGCAAAGCTTTGTATGCTTGAAACTCATGAGCAAATAAGATGGCTCCATAGGCAATCAAAGTGTGTTATGCAAGGTGGCCATATAATAAATATTGTAAATGCAAAAGAGTGTAAGGTATGTTCAAAGGGATTTCTCTTAGTTCATGTAAGGTTTCTTCTTAAGGAACATCATGCCTAATGTCTCTAAGAGAGGACAAGTCTAAGAAATATCACGCTTTCAAAGGATATCAAGCACAATGAAACCACCAAGAAAAGGACGCATCACAAGAGAATAGAAAATTGCATGTTGAAAAATGAGTGTTGATATATGTCCCCACTTTAAAATAGTTGCTAACACCATTTCTATGAGAAATTTCTTCAAAGTAGAAGAGGACATGAGAGGTTATTTGGAAAGCCTTATGCTAAGTCATGTGTTCCCAAATGAAACTACATCATGTAAATTCTTGGATGCCTCTAAATATGGTTATTTAGAGATTACTGATAAAGAGGGCATTGTTCATAGGCATGAATTGTGGTTTGTGGAAATTCCACATGCATATGGTTATTATGTTGATTCACAAAAACAATCACTAAAACGTTGCATTGATTGTTCATTAGAGAGTTGTAAACAACTTGCAAAATAATATGTTCAAGCACTTATAGATTGTTTGAATGAAAGATTTCCTGATCTTGTGTTTTTTAACTCTATAAAGTTGTTTAGTCCTTGTCATTATCTAAAGGATGCTCATGCTAGAGAAGATAATTCAAAGTGTTGGCTTGATAATTTTTTTCAACACATGCAACATACATTATGTGAGGGAGAAGAAAATGAAACATTATTTAATGTTGAAGCTTGTAAACAAGAGTTTCGGTATTGGCATGGTGTGATGGCTAATAGGTGGCATTTTTGTTCTTACCACCAAGGTTCAAACCCTGTTGGGGTGGTATTGTTGAATGGTTGTATCCATTTCATAGCTCCAGTCAAAAGCATCTACCCCTTGAATTAAAAAAAAATCTTGTAAACAAGAGTTGCATATATTTGCTTATACTCTTTGTCTTAGTTGTAAGGGACTATCAATGAAGGAAGCTTGAAGGGTTTTTTTTGTCACAAACTCACATACAATATTTCCAAACATGACAAAGATATGGAAAAAAAATCCTTACTATTCCAACAAGTACAGTGGCATGTGAAAGATATTTTTCAAGGCAAAACACAATAAAAGATATCTGATGAACAAATCTAACATTAGATATATTGGATGATTTGATGAGTGTCTCTAACAACGCTTGTTGTATCAGCAGCAGAATGGAGTAGAGTGTATGAAATTTGGAAATATGCCAAACAAAGAAGAATTTAGAATATTTTAAAAGACATATTTTTTTCACATTTGTAATGGTGATATATCCCATATGAGACAAAACAAAACAATGCATTATGATTCATTAGTTTTATTTTAATGTCAGTATGTTACAAGTTCTATGCTAATACTATAATAAATCAAGTTTTTAATAGAATTTCAGGTTTTCTAAATTTGAGATGAATGGATAGCAGGTGAAAAAACTGTCATCCTTTTCGACCTATTCCAAGAGATGGTCACCTAAGTACTAATAGTGCTTCTATGGCAAAGAGGAGGCATGTGCCTTATGCTGAAAATGTTCCTATCCCTCGCTTATCAGTGCCTTATTATATAAAATTTGACTTGTAGTAAAAAAAAATTCCATGCGAAAGGCAATAATGAAGACTAAACTATAGAAAAAAAATTCATGATGGGCAAGGTGGATCATCAAATTTAAGCCCTGGTGGGTAGCTTTGATTTATTAATTATCTCTTAATTCTAAGTTTTTAGTTACACTTTATTAGTCTATTATTGGGAGGTCGTTACAAATAATTTATTCATATTATATAAATTAAATTACTTTAAACAATAAATGTTAAAGTATACTAGTAATTGGTAGTTATGTAATGTGTCAAACTTCAAAATTAAATACTTGTTTAGTTATTGCAAATCTACCTCCAATGATAATATATTACTTTCCTTAACTTTAGACAAATTAATAGATAAACATAAGTAGATTACTTTGGAGTAACTCATTTCCTTGATTATTTCTTGTCAATTTCTTTTATTTTAGTTGTGTTGTGATGGACTATTGAATAGGGCATTGCAAGTTCAATTGGAATCAATTTGTGTCTAAATGGATGAGGAGAAATGTGAGATCTTGCTTCTTTTTTTTAAATTCCTATTCGTGAGATTCTCTTGTTATGGCTATTGGGAGTACTTTTATTATTTTGAAGACTGAAGATGTTGTGGGTTCTTTTCTTTTTAAAGAGATGAGGAGGAAGGTATCCAAAAATTCCAAGGAGGTCCTAAATCTTCATGGAAGACCTATGGAAAAAGGAAAGAAGAATGAGAAGCATGACAAATTCAAGACGAAGGGGAGATCTAAATCTCCTGGAAAGTCCAAAGTTATTTGTTGGAACTACGATAAGCCTGGACATATTCATAAGGACTGCAAAGAAGAAAATAACAGAGAAAAGAATAGATTTGATTATGATTTTGAGTCCAAGAAGGAATATGGTGACACATTTATTACATCTTTGCAAACTCATGCAAGTAATGATGCATGTTTAATTGACTCAGGTGCATCTTTCCATATGACCTTTAATAGAGATTGGTTTTCTGAATATGAAGAATTTGATGGAGGTAAGGTGTACTTGGGTGATGATTCTTATTTAAATATTTTTGGTTGAATGGTAAAGTTAGAATTAGGTTTTCTGATGATAGAATAAAAGGATTAATGGTGTGTTAAAATTTGTTATTTGTGAGAAAAGTAATAGATGTGAGTGTGGATGTAATATTTTCTGATGTAGGATGCAAGATGGTTAGAGGTGCTATGGAGATTAATAGAGGTGTCAAATATGACACATTATATAAGCTTTATATGTATGTATTGTTGAGTGTAATAGTAATTCTAGAGTGAAAAGCAAGTCGGTGGAAGAGGTGAGGGTTTCTTCTTCAACAAATGGTCATGGTTTCTAGGTACCCAAATGAAATCAGACACTTGGCCACATTGGAGAAAAGGGTCTAAGAACTTTGAAAAAAAGTAACCTTTTTGAAGGTTTGTCTGATTGTAATCTTCAATTTTATTTTTTTGAGCTTTACATTTATGGAAAAAAAAATTGTCTTTAGTTCTACTCAATTTCTCATAAACCTTGTGGTGTATTGGATCTTATTCATTATTATGTGTTTGGTCCTATAGATGTTCCTCCAATTGGTAAATCCACTTATTATGTTTCATTTATTGATTATTACAGTAGAAGGACATGGGTATACTTTCTAAAGAGGAAATCTAAACTTTTAAGTTGATTTAAATAATAAAAAGAAATGGATAAGTTGTAGACTAAAAAGAAAATAAAATGTTTGAGGACTAATAATGGTAGTGAATTTTTTTCTAATGATTTTGAGAGATTTTGTAAAGATTATGGTATTCATAGACAAAAAATAAATCTATATTCTCCACAACATAATGAAGTTGCAAAAAGAATGAATAGGCCATTGCTTGGCTCATATGGAGGTATTGAGAAGTACAAAGCAAGGTTGGTTGTGAGAGGTTACTCTCAAGTTTGGGGTTCTTATTATGGTGAGATATTTTCTTCTATTGCTAAAATGGAATCCATTAGCATTTTTATTTATATTGCTATTGCTTATGATCTAGAGGTGAAATGAAGGAAAAGAGAGAGATGAACCCAAAATGATATCAAGATGGTTGCCCTCTCTTTTCACTATTTATTTTATTCAATTATTCATAGATGAATATTAGAAAACAAACCTAACTAATATAATAGTAAAAGGGTAGTTTTAAGATGGTAAAATTTTATGTACCTTTTGTAAAAAGTGTTTTTTTCAAGCCTCACTAAGGACTCATTTTCCCAATGGTGAATGGGTCCTTGCTAGGGTTCTAGAAAAATACTTTATGGGTTTTTTTTTTCAATGTCTGCACTCCCAAATCCTTGTGGGACACTATTGGAAGCCCAGATATAAATTTTGTAGCTCAGTTTCTATGACATTGCAAGAAATATGACAACTTTGACAAAATGCAGCTTTAAAAACTTTCATTTTCCAATTGATCTTCAACCTAAAACTTGCAATCACATATCAAGAGAGAAGATTTTTTTTTTTTTAGGGAATAGGGGTTTTCCTTTGTCAAACCTTGTTTTGGTAATTAAACCTTGGAATGAAAAAATGCATAAAATTGAGAAATGAATGAACAAAGCAATGTCACTACTCACCAATCAATAATTGAACCTTGGAGTACAAATTAGCAATATTGCATGAAGTGGCCTCAATTAGTGTAGATCTTGATCATGAAATTTGGTATGAATAATGTTTGAATTGGATCTTCAATGCTACATCAAAACATTATCTCAACAACATGCATGATGCCTTAAGCCTTTGACATGATGGTGTGATTCTTGATTGCTGCAATGAGCTTCTATAATCCTACCTTTGAATTCCTTAGAAATGCTCTTGAATTATATTGAAATCATAAAATTTCTATTAGTATGCTTGCATAAAAATTCATAGATCAAACTATGTGAAATAACCTTATATTTATACATAATTTATCATAAACTCCCGAAATTGAAATAACACAAGCTGACATTAGATGTAGGATTTCAAATCATTAAAATACCACCAAAAACATATTCCAAGGGGGGGTCCTATGGTTAAGAGAGGACCCATTTTCCATGTGGAAAATGGGTCCTAGCACACTTAACTAGGAAACACTTCAGGGGATTTAAATGTTATGTAAAAAGGGGGTCCTAGGACCTAGTGAAGGCCCATTCACAAAGTGGCAAATGGGTCCTAGGTCACTAGCCTATGACACATACCTCAAGTAAAATTAAGTGTTGTGTAATATTATTTATGAATGTTAGGATTTATCCCTCAGAATCTACAATTAATTAGGCTTGGGTTTGAATTAAAGGGGAGGATTAAGCTCAATTAATTGATAAATCCCTAGATTAGTGTGAAAGTGTAAAGATACACTTTACAACATACTAAATAAGGAACAAGTAAGTCCATTTAGTTTAGAAAGGGGCCTTAGACTTAAGGTGAATGTGTAAAACACATTACAACACTAAATCAAGGAAACACTAGGTTCATTTTAATTATTCCCAAACTAAGGAAAAAGAGATTTTTTATGTTACTATATTTTTCCCTCACTTTCATGAGAGTATGACCCCACATCAAAATCACACTAATGTAGACATTCAAGACACTTATGTATGGAACAATGAAAAAGATACACAATCATACACTATCAAAGACCAAGAAAATCAAGCATAAATGGTCCAACATGATCTAGACTATCCTTTTTTATGCTCACTTTGGGGTAGTGGAAACTCTGGCCGTCCACTAGGTGAGTATCCCTTATGGAAGGTGGCTTAGTGAGAAATTCATGCCAGTTCATTAGCTCTCATTGTACTTACCATACAAAAGCTATCCCTCTGATAACTTTGATAGGGCCCAACTCACATTACTGTCTCATGCTTAAGAAGGTGTGTTATACCAAACATTATGTAAATAGGTTTTTTTTCGAGTGAATTTTGTTGCGTTCATGTAAGGTCTTCTTCTTAGGGATCATCATGCCTAGTGTCTCCAAGAGAGGACAAGCAAAGAGTAACAAATTGCAACTTATGGGATGGCTTGCTTCGCATCAAGCCACTAAAAGAAATTCATACGCTTACAAATATAATGCTCTTGGAGGATATGAAACCCAATGAAACCACCAAGAAAAGGATGCATCACAAGAAATAAAATCACACCATGAAATATGAAAAAATATCAGAATAAATCATCAATATATGCCCCCACTTTACAGAAAATTGCTAACACCATTGTTGTGAGAAACTACTTTAAAGTAGCCAATGTTTTCTCCTAATACATGAGAGCTCTCCTTAGAAAACCCTATGCCAAGTCATATGTTTCCAATATAAAGCTACAACATGAAAATGGAGGGAGGGGTTTTCCCCAAGAATACATAACGGATCTATGGATTCGAGGTTAGTATGTATTTCCTACAATGTTATTTTTAGTGCTTGGAAATGTCATCATTCCCCAAATACTCATTGAACTAGAAGAATAACACAAAGAGAGTGAAAACAAAGAAAAATACTTTTTGGTCAACATGGAAGACACACAGACAAGATAAAGAAGGATAATGAGGTTAAGGTTAAATTACTCAAAGGAGAAATGAGCAAAATTAGGGACACTATGAAAATTATTATGGAGCATAACCACAAAATTGCAAAACATAATGCCACTATCATGAGCCCTATGGTTGAGAAAATGGAAAATTTCCAATAGCGATCTCTAGTTGTGGATTTGGACATGGGTAAGGAGAAAAGTAAGAGTGAGGATGCTAGCATCTGCAAGAGGACAAGAGCTCACCTGAAGAGAAAGGTTGATTCTACGCCCTTGGAGGTTTAGGCTCTGAAAAAGGGCACCCAGGATATGTACAACCTTGAAGTTGAGGTTTTTGATACTTTATAGTCCTTACATTAGTTTTGGGTTTTTTTTGTGGAGGTTATTTGTTGGCCTATGCTAGCTCTGGGCTGGTGGTTGTGGTCTTCTCTTGAATTTTTCTGTTTTACCGCCTTCCTATTTTTTGGTGTTCTGTAATGCTTTATCTTTCTTATACTTGTAAACTTTGTGGTTTTGGGTCCCTATAAAACCTATTTTTTCCTTTATCAAAAAAATGGAAGAGACGTAAATGTCTTGACTCCTTGCATCATCTCCAAAAGGAAAACATAAGAAAAAAAAGAAGATAAAATGTTTATGACATATAGAAGAATGTAGGTACATGCAAAGGAATGCATAAAAAGAGAGATAGACATCAAATGAAACATCACAGTGGATCACATTATTTACATATAATCACATAAAGAACATGAAAAGGAAAAAAATTCAAAATAATAGTAAGGAACATGCAAGCCAACCTATAGCATGTCATCCACATCCCAATCTTGATCAGTATAAATGGAAGGCCTAGACAACTAGCCAAAGGGGCAACATCACATTCGAAAACTAGGACAAAGCTAACTAACCCCCTTTCCCCCACTAAGTATAGGACAAGGATGAGTCGAGATGGTGATTAGAATGAGCTCCTTGTGATAAAGAGAATTATTTGCAAGGAATGTATAACATGTAATAGTGACGATGCTCAGATCCTACAACTATTATATGACAAGGAGGAGAATTCATGCTCTTTTAGTCAAGTTTGATTCTTAGAGGGTGTGAAATTATTCAATACTTTCTTTAAAGGAAAATAATTTTCAATATGATGGCCAAAGAATATATGATTAGCACAAGATGGTTCATTCTTATTAATTTGTCTTTTGGTCAAGTGTGCATGTTTAGGTGGTAATTCAATCAATTTCCAACGTAAAAAATTATAGAATATTGTCTTAGGTTTGGATAGTTGTAATGAATTATAAAGAGATTCAAGAGGTTCATACAACTGTTGTAACTTAATCTTTTGATGTTATGCATTTGTGGTTTCTTATTCTTTAGTTTGATTACTATGTTTTCATCAAGTTCTTCTTCTAACTACAAACCCTTTCCTTTTTAAAAAAAAGGATGTGTTAGGGGTAGTAAAGTGTTTGGAAGGTGTAGGTTCTTTTCACTTATGCATAAGTGATTTATTGGGAACGAGTGGAGGAGGAGTAAAATTAATGTTGATGAGATAAGCCAAGCTATATGCATATTATATTCCTTGTTCATATTTAAGTAACTTTCTTAGGTTTTCTATAAGGTGAACAACATTAATAGCAATAGGTTCATTTCTCACAAAGTTTTGTAAACTCTTTAATTCTTCATCCAACAATCTTATGTTTTCTTGTGGGATATGTGCATTGGTTGTAGGAAGGGGATTCATGGGAAACGAGGTATGCATGCTATGATCGATAGGGGGTTGATTATCAACACTATTAGAAAGGAAGCTAGAAAACCAAAGGTCCATGGTGAATGGTGTATCACGGGATGACATGCGTCTCAAACTACATCTAACAATAGTATTGCTAATAGGACACCAAGTTGTAAATCTCATATAAGTTTCACAAACTTAGTGTGCAAACCCAAAATGGAAGGAGATTGAGAATGGAATACAATGAACTAGAATGCAATGTTTAAATGCAATTTTTAGATTCTAAACAAGGTAATTTACTGATTATACTATGCAACAATCTAAAAATGAAATGTTGTAAATGCAATATTGAGTTTAGAAAATGCACTAAATATTCCAAATTAAGCTAGATATAATGAAATGAATGAAATAAAAAGTCAACAAATTGTAACAGAGATTTGATGAAAAAAAATAGAAGAACAAAATTGAAGATTTTAAATTCCAGAAATGAAAATTATAGCCTAATCAGGGACTCATTCTCTCTATGGAGAATTGGTCCTATATTAGGTTTTTGAAACCATTATTTATTGATTTTGAGCTCTTTCTTAGTGGTTTTTAGATTGATTTTTCTACAATAAGTTTTAGGTTTACATTTTTGTAAATGCAATGTGAAATTTGAGTGCAAATTATGACAAAATGATGACCCAAAACACCTAGTTTGATATGAATTTTTTTTTTCACTTTTCAAATGCAAGTTTATGTGATGCAAGATTCTATGAAAAATGACTGATTTTTGTGTCCTTTTCAAATTTAGAGAATGCAAAAATAATGCAATCCTAAAACTCTATATGAGTTGCAAATTTGAATACAAACTAAACACCCTAAATGGGATCTAATTCAATGGAAATGAATTCAAATGAATGCAAGATCTAATCTAAGATGAAAAGAGACTTCAAAATTAGAAAACTACAATGCTCAGAAATATGGATTTGTTAAATTTAGTGATCAGATAAGTGCACAGAAAATTAATTCAAAATCAGACACTATAACACAATAGATACCCTGGGAAAACCCTCCTCTTGATGGAGAAAAACCCAGCAACAAAGATCCCTCTTATATATAATAAAGGGCAATAATTCTCTTTACAATGAAGCCAATATCAAGGCTAAACTTGCAGCACCTGTGCAATATATAGAGACTGATAACAAACTGCACTTGAAAGTAAATAATTCTGTCTTCTAAATAATTCACACTTCTCTTGAGAATAATCCGCACAACACGTAGAAGAATTCGCTCTAGTTAAAGATGGATATTTGAACTTGCTTGAGAATCAATCTGAATGAGAAAATGAATGATGAAGTAACCAATAGTGATCTCTTTTTATAGTTGTCGATAGGGAAAAATCTCCAATGGAAGTGACCTTTCAAGATGTAATGTCGGCCTCTAATGCAAAGACGTCTTCTTTAAAAAATTGCGCCTTTTTATGTGAAGTCGGCTATTTAAATAGTTACACCTCTTGAAGACTAAATCATTTTTTTTAACAAATATTATTTAATATTTATCTTCTTTTAGCAAAATAGAATGACTTCTAATTCGTGCCTTGTGAGATCTTATAAATCAGATAACCATTGGCTATTATCTAATTTCTTCAAGGAATAAAATTGTTGGAGGTTGCGACAATGCTGCATGAAACATTAACACTCCCTCTCAGCTAAGGAGCACACTTCCAGCTGCTCAAGACATATCACCTCATCATGATGTCAGATATCGCCTCAATACGATATCAACCATAATGGGTACAACCATGCTATGGTGAGCAAAGGAATATCACCTCAACGTGATATTGGATATCGCCTCAACACGATATCTACCATAATGGCTTCAACCATACTATGGTAAAAGATAAATATCACCTCAATGTGATATCGGATATCGCCTCAACATGATATCTACCATAATGGCTACAACCATACTATGGTAAGAGATAAATATCACCTCAACGTGATATTGGATATCGCCTCAACGCGATATCTACCATAATGGCTACAACAATACTATGGTAAAAGATAAATATCACCTCAATGTGATATCAGATATCACCTCAACATGATATCTACCATAATGGCTACAACCATACTATGGTAAAAGATAGAATGGCTCACTGATACTGAGACTCTTTCTCAGTCAAGGCAGGATTCTCCACCATACCAAGCTTATCTCGAAAGTATACAAACTTTATCCTGGAGAGAGGCTTGGTGAGAATATTTGCCTGTCTACTCATTAGTGCTGATGTACTTCAATTATATAGCCTTCCACAGTACCATATCTCTGATGTAGTGGTACTTGATCTCAACATGCTTCATTCTGTAATGAAACACATGATTGACAGAAAGCTTAACACAACTCTAATTATCACAATGAATGATGGTAGGCTCCATTGATTGTCCAAACAATCCTGAAAGGAGCTTACGAAGCCACACTGCTTCCCGAGTTTGCCATACAAGCTGCAATGTACTCGGCCTTTGTTGTACTCAATGCTATAGATGACTACCTCCTGCTGCACCTAGGAAATCATAGCAAAACCAAAACTGAAGCAACAACCAGAGGTGCTCTTCTGATCTGTGACACACCCTGCCCAATCAGAATCTATAAAACCATGTAATTCCAAGTCTGCATCTGAAGTATACCTCAACCCATATCCAACTGTGCCATGCAAGTATCTCAGGATATGTTTAGCTGCAACAAGATGTATCTGTCTCAGATCACACATAAACTGGCTAAGTGCACTCACTGCATAGAAAATATCAGGTCTAGTGTTAACCATATACATCAGAGACTCAATCAATTATCTATACAATGTAGGATCCACCAAGTCTGAACTAGCTGTAGCCTCCTTCAACTTATGTAGGTTGGTCTCCATAGGTGTAGACATGGATTTGCAATCCATCATGCCAAATATCTTAAGTATATCAATGGTGTACTTCCCTTGACTTAGAATCATCTCGTCTGGCTTCTGCCAGACTTCTAAACCAAGGAAGTAATGCATGAGCCCAAGGTCCTTCATCTCAAATTCTGAAGTCAACTCCTTGCACTCAAGAATCAAGTGATCTTCTCCAGTAAGTATCAAATCATCAACTTATAAAACCAAGATTAATGCATCACCATTGATTACCTTGAAATAGAGATTTGAATCAGCATCATTCTTCAAGAAGCCCAAACTAGATAGGTACTGATCAATCCTTTCGTACCAAGCACGAGGAGCCTGCTTAAGACCATACAAGGCCTTCTTCAGCTTACACACATGTGACTCCTTCTCATGAACTTCAAAACCATCAGGTTGCTCAATGTAAACTTCTTCCTCAATTACACCATTGAGAAAAGTTGTCTTCACATCCATCTGATGAATCTTCCATCCTCTCGATGCAGCAATGGCAATGATAGTTCTGACAGAAGTGTAATGGGCAACAGGAGCAATTGTTTCTTTGTAATCAACTACCTCTTTCTGAGAAAACCCTCGAGCCACAAATCTTGCCTTATACTTCTCAATGCTCCCATCTATAGCATACTTGATTTTGAAGAGCCATTCTGAAGATACCACTGATTTGCTCTTAGGTCTAGGAACAATGACCCAAACATCATTCTTCATAATTGATTGATACTCCTCTGCCATTGCATCTCTCTAGACCCGATGAATGAATGCTTCTTCAACACATGAAGGCTCTGAATCAATGATCTAACTCATTAAGGCAACATAATTGAAGAACTTATGAGGCTTTTTACTTTCTCTGAATGTTCCTCTAGGAGCTGCAAAGCTTTCTGCCTCTTTCATAGTGCGCCTAGCCCATTAAGGTCTCTTTCTTCCAATGACAATGTCAGTAGGCCCATCAGTAGGCTCCAAGGGTTCAACAGGATCAGCATCTTCTTTTGGTTCAATAGTCTCCCTCTGAATCTCAGGAGTATGGTAAACTTCCATATCCTGAGGGGACTCTTCATTACTGAACTCCATGTGAGTGCCCTTGGTTCTCCTAAATGCAATGTCTTCCTCAAAAGTAACATCCCTATTGATCTCAATCAACTTTTGTCCTGGAATGTAAATTTTGTAGGCTTTAGATGTCTCGTTGTAGCCCACAAAGATGCCCTTCTTTCCAGAAGGCTCCAACTTAGTTCTCTTCTCCTTCAGAACATGGATATAAACAGGACATCCAAAGATTCTTAAGTGACTGACTTCAGGCTTCTTCCGTATTAAGGCTTCTTCTGGAGTTATATTCTCCAAGACCTTGTGAGGACTTTTGTTCTGCACATATACAACTGTCTTGGAGGCTTCTACCCATAAGAAAGTCTACAAATCTTGATCATGAATCATGGTCTTTGCTCCCTCCATGATTTTCCTATTCTTTCTTTCTACAACACCATTCTGCTGGGGATTATAGGGAACACAGAACTCCCTATTAATCCCTACATTAGTACAAAAGTCTAGAAAACTACCAAAGGTGTATTCTCCACCATTGTCAGATCTAAGGACCTTAATCCTTTTACCATAAAGTTTTCTACTAATGCTTTGAACTCCTTAAATCTAGCTAATACTTCCTCATACTCTTTAGACCTCAAGAAATAAATCCAAGTCCTCCTAGAGTGATCATCAATAAACAGTACATAATACAAAAAATTTGCTTGAAGACGAAACAGACATAGGACCACATAAATCTGAATGGATGAGATCTAAAATACTCTTAGATCTATTTTCACTACTATGAAAAGTGGCTTTTACATTCTTACCTAGATCACATCCTTTGCAAGTACCTTCATGCTCCTTGTCGAACTTAGGTAGACCTGTCACCATTTTCTCCATAATTGGCAAGGCACGAAAGTGTAGATGTGCCAATCTTCGATGCCAAAGATCACATAGAGAAGAGGTATCATGAACCAAGGCTTGTAGAGGATGAGTGAAAATCCTGTAAAGACTTTCATGTCTAACTCCAATAACTTGAGCATCCTTGAAACTAGAGTTCTTCATCCATACAAGAACTTTGCCTTTTGAGAAGGCAATTTGATATCCTTTATCTTCTAGGGCTGAAATAGAGATGAGGTTGCGCTTGATCCCTAGAACATAAAGAACATTGCTCAACTGAAGTGTGATGCTTGAATCCAAATGGAGAGTAGAGGTCCCAATCCCTTTCACGGTGTAGCTAGCATCATCTCCAATGATAACTTGTTCCAAAGAGTCTTTCTTCACCAAGCTTGATAAGTGCTCCTTGAACTCGGTGATGTGACGAGAAGCGCCACTGTCAATCAACCATTTTTTGGTGTCGGTGGCAACATTTCCTGACAAGGCTGAGCAAAATAGATATTCATCCTTTTGAGGAGAAACATTCTCTACATCTGCAATGAAGGCTTGATGCTTAGGTCTATCAGGCCAATGTTTGGCATGACCAAACTTGTCACACCTAAAGCATTGAATTTTAGACAAATCTCGCTTCTTCTTGGGAGGGGAAGCATCATCATTTCCTTTATCATGATTCCTCTTGAAGTGTCCCTTCTTTCCACCTTTTCCTTTCTTCTTTGAAGCTTGGGCTGCAAGAACATGGATTTCTTGATTAGAAGAACTTGGACCAACACCTCTAGCCATCAACCTTGATTCCTCTTGGATGCAATTGGCCCTCAAACGATCAAACTTCGAGAGTTTAGACCTTGCACTAATTCCTTGAATATAGGACTCCTAAGATAATGGCAAGCCGTTGAGTGCAAGAATTGTCAAGTCTTTATCTTCAACCATATGACCAATTGTGGAGAGCCGATCTCTCAATTCTGCAATCCTCATGAAGTAGGTGATCACGGTCTCTCCTTTTGACATATTCACATGATGAAGTTGTTGCTTCAGCACAAGAGCCCGACTAGTGTTGTTGATTTCATACATTTCTTCCAAGGTTTTGAAAATCTCCCTTGCAGTCTTCAACTTGGAAACAATAGGGACGATGTGGTCTTTGACGGAGTCAACTAGCAACTTCTTTGCTTTGATATCTTTCTTCCTCCATTGCAGCTTCTCTTCTTCCTCTTCAGGTTCAGGAACCTTGGACTCCGCGAATTCAACCAAATCATTCTCCTCCAATGTAAGCATGATTCAGAATCTCCAAGAGGTGTAGTTTGAAGCTCCATCAAGTCTATCCTCGTTCTTCAATCCATTCACCATTTTGAATGTTGTGAAGATAGATAAGAACCTTCAAGAAAGAAGAGGATAATGTTGTGAAAGCACAAATCTAATCATGATCTTCTTCACACCCGCTTTGATACCCTGTTAAATTTAGTGATCAGATAAGTGCATAGAAAATTAATTCAAAATTAGACACTATAACACAGTAGATACCCTGGGAAAGCCCTCCTCTTGAGGGAGAAAAACCCAGCAACAAAGATCTCTCTTATATATATTAAAGGGCAATAATTCTCTTTACAATGAGGCCAATATCAAGGCTAAACTTGCATCACCTGTGCAATATATAGAGACTGATAACAAACTGCACTTGAAAGTAAATAATTTTGTCTTCTAAAAAATTTGCACTGCTCTTGAGAATAATCCGCACAACACTTAGAAGAATTCGCTCTAGTTAAAGATGGATATTCGAACTTGCTTGAGAATCGATCTAAATGAAAAAATGAATGATGAAGTAACCAAAAATGATCTCTTTTTATAGCTGTCGATAGGGAAAAATCTCCAATGGAAGTGACCTTTCAAGATGTAATGTCGGCCTCTAATGCAAAGACATCTTCTTTAAAAAATCGCGCCTTTTTAAGTGAAGTCAACTATTTAAATAGTTACGCCTCTTGAAAACTAAATGATTTTTTTTAACAAATATTATTTAATATTTATCTTATTTTAGCAAAATGGAATGACTTCTAATTCGTGCCTTGTGAGATCTTATAAATCAGATAACCATTGGCTATTATCTAATTTCTTCAAGGAATAAAATCGCTGGAAGTTGCGACGATGCTGCATGAAACATTAACAGTGTTCACCAAAATGAAATGAAGGATAAAGAGGGGGAGATTGAACCCAAAATGAGATCAATATGGTTACCCTTTCTTTTCACTATTTATTTCATTCAATTATGCATAGATGAACATGAGAAAATAAACCTAATTGATATAATAGTAAAAAGGTAGGTTTTAAGATGCTAAAATGTTGTGTACCTGTTGCAAAAAGTTCTTTCTTAAGCCACTGAGGACTCATTCACCCAGTGGAAAATGTATCTTGGATAGGGTTTTGGAAAAATGCTTTTTGGGTTCTGTTCTTTAATATCTACACTCGTAGATCTTGGCAGGACACTATCAGAAACCTAAAAATAAATTTCGTAGTTCAATTTCCATGATCTTGCAGGAAAGATGATAACTTTGACAACTTTGAAAACTTTTGCTTTCCAATTGATCTTCAACCTTAAACTTGCAATCACACATCAAGAGAGAAGAATTTTTCTATTTTGTTAGCGAATAGCAATTTTCCCTTGTCAAACCCCATTTTGGTAATTAAACCTTGGAATGAAATAATGCATAAAAGTAGAGATGAATGAACAAAGTAATGTCACTACCCACCAATTCTCAATCGAACTTTGGAGTACAAATCTTGACAATCTTACATGAAGTGCCCTCAATGACTGTAGATCTTGATCATGAACTTTCGTATGAACAATGCTAGAATTGGATCTTCAATGCTACATCTTCACATTAGCTCAACAACATGCATGATTCCTTATGCCTTTGACATGATGGTATGATCCTTGATTATTGCAATGAACTTCTATAAACCTATCTTGGAATTCATTACAAATTCTCTTGAATTCTCTTGAACTCATAAAATTTCTATTAGGATTCTTGCATAAAAATTATTAGATCAAACTATGTGAAATAACCTTATATCTAAACATAATTTATCGTAAACTCTCAAAATTGAAATGACACAAGCTGACATCCGGTCTAGGATTTCAAATCTTTAAAATACCACCAAAAACATATTCCAAGGGGGGTCATAGGGATATAAGTGGAGACCCATTTACCATGTGGTGAATGGATCCTAGCACACTTAACTAGGACACACTTCAGGGGATGCAAGTGTTATTTAAAAAGGGTTCCTAGGACCTAGTGAGGACCCATTCACCAAGTGGCGAATGGGTCCTAGGTCACTAGCCTAGCAAACATTCATTGTAAAATTCAGTTTTGTGTAATATTATTTATGAATTCCAGGCTTTATCCCTCATAATATGTAATTAATTAGGCTTAGATTTGAATTAAAGGGGCCAATTAAGCTCAATTAATAAATAAAGCCCTAGATTAGTGTGAAAGTGTAAAGATACACTTTACAACACCCTAAATAAGGCACAATTAAGTCCATTTAGTTTAGAAAGGGGCCCTAGACTTAATGTGAATGTGTAAAACACATTACAACACTAAATAAAGGCAACATTAGGTTCATTTAATTATTCCCAAACTAAGGAAAATGGGATGTACTTTTCTGTTACTACAAGAGGTTGAGCAAATGGATGTGAAATTGTTTTTCCTTCATGGTGACTTGGAGAAGGATATTTATATGACACTTGACTAGAGAACTACATGCTAAAAGGTAAAAGTAAATTGGTTTGTAAATTGAAGAAATATTTGTATGGCTTAAAATAGAGTCTCAGGATGTGGTATCATAAACTTGATACATATGTTTTGAGTTTGACATTTGAGTGTTCTTTAAATTAGATCATTGTATTTATTATAATAATGATGGTGATTATTTCCTAGTTCTTGTATTATATGTTTATTTTATGGTATTTATTAATAAAGGGAAAGGTATGATTTTAGAATTGAAATCTCAACTTGCTACTAAATTTAAAATCAAAGATATTGGTGAAGCTAGAAAAATTATTAGGATGTAAATTAGAAGAGATAGAGTGAACAGAAAACTAAGCCTTGTCCAAAGTAAGTATGTCAATTTAATTCTACAAAGGTTTAACATGCATGATTGTACAGACCATTATGTGTTCCTTTTTTAGTTGGGAAAAAATTATCTATTTCAAATTGTGCAACATCCCCATGAGAGATGGAAGAGATAAGAAAATTTCCTTACTAGAGTGTAATTGGAAGTTTTATGTATGCTATGGTTTGTACTAGACTATACATTTCCCAAGTAGTAGGATTTCATTCCAACTATATGTCTAATCTTGGTAGAGTTCACTGGGATGTTGTTAAAAGAGTCTTTAGATATTTGAGTGGTACCTTAGAGTATTCCTTGTGCTATCATAGTAATTTCAATGAAGATAATATTTCCCTTGATATTAATGGTTATGTGGATTTAGATTGGGTAGGTGATATTGATAGTAAACAATCCACCAATGCTTATGTGTTTACTTTATTTGGTGATGCAATTAGTTGGATGAGTAAGCAATAGGTTGTGGTTACTTTTTTTACTACTAAAGATGAGTATATGGTAGCTAATAATGTTTGTAAAGAATATTTTTTTCTTAAGAGACTGTGCTCTGATATTAGAATAAAACAGGGTGCAGTGGCAATTTATTGCAATAGTGAGAGTGAAATATGCCTAGCTAAATGTTGAAAATTGAGGTGTTTTTTTAGCTTAATAATTCGTCAAACTTTAATATTTCTGATCTAAATATGCTTTTACTTTGTTATAGATTCTTTGTGGGTGATTATCTTGATTAATCTATTTTACTGTTTGTAGAATGTAGATAGAAGTTGATAGAAGTAGACATGATGTTAGAAAGATTACACAAGCATATACCATGGAGAAACCCTTTCGGGAAGAAACTCCACCAAGAATTAATCTATTATTCAATCTCTGAAGTAGATTACAATAACTCTAATTATTGCTTGATAATGCCTCTTTTTCCTTCACCAAAACTTCTTCACAACCTGCAATAAAACTGATACCAACTCTCTTCAACTTTCTTGAGATAAATAGGATTTGATTAAATCTATAAAATCCAACTGAGTTACAACTACAATGCTCAAACCCTATCCCTAAGAGGTATGCCTATCTTATGAATATAGAGTTATGCCATGAAGAACAATGTCAAATCCTCATCTTCATGCATTTGGGTGTCCCTAACTGAAGTAGCAAATATCTTCGAGGCTTCACCCTCAAAGTAGGTGCCCAAAAGTAATCCTACTTAACTGAGCCTTTAGAAATATCTCAACATGCAAAGGAGTTGATTCCAAGAAGCCAACTTGGGTGCCCAATTTGGGTCCAAGTCATTTCTTGTTAATTGAAACATTTCTCAACACCATTCATGCAAGAATGATCATTCATTGTTAACTAGAGGTAGTCCCTATTATGTGTCATGCAAATCAAGTCATTAGCCATGCATTGCAAGTTAACTAAAGTCAACTACATTCAACTAAAACTAACTAAAGATAACTCAACCATAACTAAACTGAATTGAACTAAACTGAACTAAACTGAACTAAACTGATTATGAACTGAATTGAATTGAACTGAACTAAACTGAACTAAACTTCATGCATGCAAACATCAATCCTAACTCCTAGGATCTTTACATCCATTCAAAAGTGTTATCTCTTACTCTGAATAGTTAACTAAACTCAAGGTGAATGTCACCTACCATGTGGGCACCCCATGTGCCTCTATTATTTAGGAACTCAAAATGGACGCCCTCACATGCTCCTAACATTTAGAATTAATTACAAATTTCAATTAACATGATTATTTCATCAAATATTAATCTCATCCTAATCCTAGTGTTTCTGAACACATTCCAAGGACTTAGGAGATACATGAAATAAATAATGTTTAGGATTGCAATTAAATGGCATCCTATTCCCCACATTCTCCCACTTGACATTATATATTGTAATTATTCTAAATAAGGAATAATAATTTAAAACAAGTACGGGAATCAAGGCCAATGGCCTTCCTACACCTAACTAATCAATCCAAGCCAACTTCAAATGCAACCTGCATAATCATGAAGCTTCCAAGCAAATGATTAAAATTAAGAGAACTTATTTGGTTTCATAAGATAATCTGCAACCTTAATTAAAGTGTCAACTTTCTTAATTAATACCTTTCCATTACCAACCAAACCAATACCTTTCCCAAGCCTATGTATCCAAACTACCTCTTTGGAGGCATGTTAAACCACCAAGTGTGTTGAAATCACATTCAACTAAGGTGTAGGCTCCTTGGTCTTTTCTGTTGAAAAAACTTTTCTTACAAGTAACCATTCCAATAAATATCTCTTACCATAAGAGAACTCCAGCCTCACCTATTTCTCCAACTGTCCATGAGGACCTATAAGCAACCAATCCATTCCAAACTCCAAATGCAACATAACACTTTGATGAAGTAATCAAGCAAATGATTAATGTACCCAATATAAAGAGAACTACACAAGATCAATGTCATGCATCCAATCACAAATCAGGAACACAACCATGACAACATGATCTAACCATCTCCTCCTAGGAGATTGCATGCACCATAACATACATCCTGGTCTCAAGAGAACATGTAATATGCCAAACTCTCAATGCATATCAAGAGTAAACCATGACATAATAGCAAGCACTCTAAACCAATAAAAAACCATATCCCCAATCACATGAAGATAACCTTACCAATGATGCATCCATTTCATTGCCAACAACTCCCACTAAACCATGGTATTGAGTTACACATGGCATCGTGACCATTATCCTCTCTATGAAGATCACTATATCCTACCAAAGCTCCCACTGAACTGTGATACCTAGCTATACATGGCAAGAAGATAAACATGAAACCATCACTCTCAAAATCATATGGAATTTGAGACATTTCCTCATGATCAAAATTATCATAACATGTACTACGCCACAACTCTAAACCGTTAATCAAGAGTATACCCTGACATAATAACAAAACCATCCAACAACCAAGAGTCCACTTCATTGCCAAATGCTCCCACTGAACTGTGATACTGAACAATCCCATGGAATCATGATGCACACAATCAAAACCACATTTTAGTCATAAGCTCACACCAAACTTGTGAATTCAAGCTCTCAATGACACATTGTAAAAAATTTATTTTCCAAAATCAACAATAAAAAAATAGTAAAAGCTCCCACTACAGCCAAAAAACCTCCAATATTTTAAGAGAAAGGTATCCTAATACTCTACCCAACCTCAAATATTATACCAAATGTTGAAAATTGAGGTGTTTTCTTAGCTTAATACTTTGTGCTAATCTAAATACGCTTTTCCTTTGTTACAGAATCTTTCTGTGTGATTATCTTGATTAATCCATTTTATTGTTTGTAGAATGTAGATAGAAGTTGATAGAAGAAGTAGACATGATATTAGAAATATTACACAAGCATATACCGTGGAGAAACCCTTTTGGGAAAAAACTCCAAGAATTAATCTATTATTCAATCTTTGAAGTAGATTACAATAGCTCTAATTCTTGCTTGAGAATGCCTCTTTTCTCTTCACCAAAAATTTGTAAACTCCAACTATCCAACTATCCCTAAAAATTACACCTATCTCATGCAAATAGAGTTATACCATGAGGAACAATGTCAAATCCTCATCTTCATGCATTTGGGCATCCCAAATTGAAGTAGCAACTCAACCTTCATTTTGTAAATATCTTCAAGGCTTCATCCTCAAAGTAGGCACCCAAAAGTAATCCTACTTAACTAAGCCTTTAGAAATATCTCAACATGGAAAGGAGTTGATTCCCAGAAGCCAACTTGGGTGCCCAAGTTGGGTCCAAGTCATTTCTTGTTAACTAAAACATTTCTCAATACGATCCATGCAAAAATGGTCATCCGTTGTTAACTAGAGGTAGTCCTTGTTATCTATCATGCAACTCAAGTCATTAGCCATGCATTCCAAGTTAACTAAAGTCATCTAGCATTCAACTAAAACTAATTGAAGATAACTAAACCATAACTGAGCTGAACTGAACTAAATTGAACTAAACTAAACTAAACTAAACTAAACTAAACTGATTATGAACTAAACTAAACTGAACTAAACTAATCTAAACTGAAATAAATTGAACTTCATGCATGCAAACATCAACCCTAACTCCTAGGATCTTTACATGCATTTAAAAGTGTTATCTCTTACTTTGAATAGTTAACTAAACTCAAGGTGAGTGTCACCTACCATGTGGGTGCCCCATGTGCCTTTATTATTTAGGAACTCAAAATTTACCCCCTCACATGCTCCTAACATTTAAAATTAATTACAAATGTCAATTAATATGATTATTTCATCAAAAATTAATCTCATCCTAATCTTAGTGTTGTTGAACACATTCCAAGGACTTAGGAGACACATGAAATAAATAATGATTAGGATTTCAATTAAATGGAATCCTATTCCCAACACTAAGAACCTGACATTTTATGCTAGGACCAAGAACATTGATGTACAATATCATTTTTCTAGAGATATGGTCAAAGATGGTAAGGTGAATTTGGTTAAGGTAGAGACTTTGATGGATGTTGTTGATTCTTTAAGTAAGCTTATTAGCATAGAGAGTTCAATGGTGTACACGACTTCGTTTGTATGCAGGGATTGTAGGCACATAGTCTCGATTCCAACTGCTTCAGCAGGACAGGGCGAGCACCAATAACCCAATGGCATAATGTTGAAACAAAGATGACTTGGAAGTCATCCCGTCCCATGTTGTCAAACCATCCCGATTGAATGGTATTGTGTATTCTTGTAATTGTCCTTTCTGCAATTATTATTGTGTCTGTGTGAGTGTCTTGTCGTATGTTATTCATGTTGGTATTTTATAAGTTGTGACTGATTCAATTAAATGAGGGTAATAATTGTTTAGTATAATGTTAGATTAAATTGTATTTAAATATTTAAAAAGTTTTAGTTTAAAAGTCATGTATTGTATTATATGCTAATTAAATATTAAATTGTGTTTTGTTAATTTAATTAAATTATCTTGTTGAAGATAATTATAAAATAAATAAATTAAATAAATCAAATTATGTGCAAAGCAAGTAAAGCTTGCAAAAGCTGATTTAAAATAAACAGTATTGAAGAATAGAAAAATAAATAAATAAAAGAATGGAAAAAGTTGTGTGAATGAAGGAGAATTGAGTTTTGACTGAAAAGCTTGCTTTCAAAGAGTTAATTTCTTTTATTGTGGATTTTTGAGAGCTTTTGGAAGAAATTGATAATATCTTTTATTTAATTGAAAATTTTAAGGGTTTTTAGACACAGCGAATTATTGAGATAGAAGTTGCATAAGTTAATTGTTCTATAGTTTTGGGGAAAAAGAGTTTCTTTCATTCGCTTGCATTAAGTTGGGGAGGTTTTCTTAATAAAGTATTGGATTCGAATTCGAGTACGGTATTCTGGAGATGGTTTTCAGAGCAGGAATTAGAAGCTCTTCATAGAGGCATCGAGATCAAGCAGGCTTCATCAAATTCTCGAGAGCACAGGAATCCAGGTTCCACTTATTTTCTCTTTCATCTTTCTATTTCAGAGAAAAATAAAATTAATTAAATATGATTTGTGTGAAGAAAGAAAACTTTTGTTTGAATAGAAAATTACTAAAGGAGATTAGTCTAGTTTAAAAAAATAAAAAATCATTGGATTGTTTTCAATATGTCAAAACAAAAACCTACATCTTCTGAAATGTCCCATTTGACTATAAGGGTTTATTTTGGGAAAATTGATTCCTCTTTGAGAATAATGAGATTGGGGATTCTTTTGAACATATATTTATATATGAATGTAATTATTTGCCTTCTGTAATCTTAATACATATATATACAAGTAATATATATATATATATATATCATATATATATATAAATAAATATATATATATGTATATATATATATGTATATATATATTAGTATTTTAAGTTATACTGGTATTTGTCTGTACTTGTGCATTGGCCGTACGTAATCACGTTTTTCATAGAGAGGAATCAAATTAATTTCAGAATCTTTTGTGTTTGATTTAAATCAATTTTTTTTTAATTGTGTTAAGGGAGGGTTGAAGGGATAGCCGAGGTTGTTCCCTTCTTCCCTGCCCTGTCGTGGCACACTACACACAACAGTCTTTATGACTACTACACGCAACAGTCAATAAGACTGTTGTGGGTGGTCAGTAGGGTCGTCAACCCTTTTTCCTTTTGTGAGTTTTTATTTATTTTTTATTATTATATATATATATTGGTGTATATACTTATTTTTTTAAATATAATAATTATAATTTATTTTATTTAAAATGTAATTATAATTATTTTATTTTTAAATGTAATTTATGCATTATATTTAAAAAAGGTTAAATAATGTTTATATACATATATATAGGGCATTATTTTATCATTTGTTTTGTTGAACAAATAATTTAAACAAAAAATCAGCCCTATTTCATATTATAAATGGACTATATTGAGTTAGTTATATTTCATTATATTTGAAAATGAGAATCTTATATTTATTTATTTTTTTGTAATGATTGGCAAATTGGTGAGATTAATTTAATTGAATGATTCGGAAAGAATTACATTAAATTTGGTCTTGTCTTGCAAAATTAATTTGAGTTTTAATTTTCGTTATGATTATTGTTAGTGTTGTCGATGTGGGAACCCTGTTGTTTTACAAACCCTTGTTCCAGAGGCATGATTTATTTTCTTGGATGTTTATTCTTGTACTTTTGGGATTTGAATATTACATGATTATGAGCATTATTATTTGGAAGGGTTGTACGAGGTTGTAGTTGTTGTGATTATGAGTTATCGCGAGATGGTTTTGCCTCACATGTTTTGTTTTGAGTTATATGTTTTATTCATTATAGTACAACCCTTTCCTTGTTTTGATTTATGTTAGGGGTCTTAGGGAGAGTGGCTCTTTGTGGGGGTTGATGCCTCAGTTGGAGGAAGGGCCGGGAGATCCCATGAGAGCTATGTGATGACACTCTCCACTAGACACCCCTTTGCCTTGTTTCTTGTTGCCTCTAGAATTGGGTACTGAATTGTTGTTTCAGATTTATATGGAATCATGTTCTATTTATTGTTTCAAATTTATTTGGAATTGTATTTTGAATGTTGTATCAGTTCTTCGAGAAATGTCTTTTGGATGTTGTATCAGTTCTTCTAGTTTTGTACTCTTATTGTTGATTAAAACTCTTGTGAAAATTATTTATGAATGTTCCTTGGTGACTTGTTTAATTGTTATAGCTTGGGTTAATTGTGAAGAGTTTCATACCTTTATTTTATTATGTTGACTTGTGAATGTTGTTGGTTATGTCATTGTAATCTCTGAGTTTGTATTTGAGTTTGTACTTTGTTGTTCTCTTGGAGTCAGTTTTGACATTCATGGTCGAGATCTCTTCCTTGTCACTTCTCAGCACGGGGGGTGAGTTATTCATAATTTACATGGTTGGGTGGAATGTGCTCCGCACCCGTTGGGTTCCCCATCAGCATTCTTTGTTTGCAGCATTCCTTCAGTTGGATTTTGTTCTAGTGGATCATTTTTAATTCAAATATTATTGTACTTTGTATCATCCCACATGTATGGGAAATGTATTGTAACTCATTATTGAGAGCATGTAGTCTTATGTTTATACGATGATGTAATAGTTAGGATCCTTTGTAACATTATTAGATGAGATTCTATATGTTTGTAATATGGGATGTAGTGATACTTTCACTGTTGGTTTATGGATGCACTTTTATTAATGATTATTGTAATATACATGGGCAAGTTGTTTTATAATTATCTTTTACTTTTGTTTTAGTTGTGTTGCAATGTGACCTCGCGTGCCCCAGAGAATGAAACACTTAGTTGTTAATGTGCAATCTAAATGTAATTAATGTTCATATGCATGTTTACTTTATGTTATTTAAAAAAAAAATTGTTTGCAATGTTTTTTCTCTGGGGTTTGCATGGCAGGCGTTACAACATTGGTATCAGAGCACTAGGTTCATATACTAGGCACTCTGGTTTCATATGAGCCCATTATGTTGTCCTAGTGAATTTGTTAAGTGATCACGATGATCATGTTGATTTTTGGAAAGGATGTAAATATTTGAACCACGTAGTTGTTGGAAAGTAAGTGTACTTGTGGAATTATGAATGTAATTGTACTTCCCTTGTAAATTTGAGAAACCAGTAACTATGCATCAGTTGAGTGTTGTGAATACCTCGTACTTTCTTTGTGGGCCCATAACCCACAGGTCTTAGGATGGAGACACGGTGTACCCATCCATTCAGAATATGTTGTATTTGGTGTGGGATTAACCATACCATTATGGGTGTTTGTATGTTTGTTCCCTAATTGAGGGCCAACCCACATGTGGTTGAAAATATATACATATAAGAGTAGCCAAAAGCTAGTTTCATGGATTCTTTTCTTTTGGTTCTCTAGTCCCTCAATCTGTGAAGGGGTAGTAGCAGCCACAAAGTTCCTTGGGCGGAGTGTGTACCATACACATATTGCGACGTAGAATAGTCTTAGCTCAACCGATCCTGAGGAAACATACTCACTACTTCCCCTTATGATGGATCAGGGTATTTGATCCATATGTGCTAGCCTAAACCCCACAGTTTTGAGTATAGCAGTATTGGATTGTTAGTTTATGCCTGGTCATCCATAGGGACATTGACCTGGCATTAGCGAGTCAACCTCGTCTGTATGAGAGGTGAAGCTTGAGTAGCCCCATATTGATATGCTCATATATGTATTGCATTCACCGTATCTGCACATGTTCTGACATGATGCAATGGATACGATGCCACACCCCACTGATGTTCCGACACAGTGCTAGTGATGATGTCATGTTGCTGATGGTAGCGAGCTAGGCTCGAGGACATGACGCCACACACATAGACACATGAAGGCGCACTTTGAGATTGTGTTATGATAGCCTACTTGTGTGATGAGTGTAATGGGGCCTTGCACACTTGTAGAGGGATAATCATGTTTTCTTTCAATAGTGTTTGGGTCAGTCAGCATATGGGTATGTCCTAGCCATGTATACCTCTAGCGATGGCAAGTACATGTGTGTGCCTTCTCCATGAGGTGTCACTATGCAGGGTGTGTCTACACGTGCCTACTTCTGTGGAGCCAGAGACACACCGCCATGTGGCATACGTTAGTGTGTGCCTTCTCCAACTAGTGTATGACCATGTCACGTGACGACGCGAGGCACGGTGTAACCGAGGAGCACACTTTAGGTCATGTGGATGGCATGCTCACTCTGCACCACATGAGGGCTATTGTTATAGCCAGACAATGTTCCCTCCTTCCTCATTTGGTGGCTAGTATCTAGTCACACAGTGTTGTATTGTGCAATTTTAAAGATTGAGGACTTCCTATATCATTGTTGATGATTTTCAATTGACCTTGAAGGCTAAATTTTTTTTTATGTTTGATTGTAATGGTTTAGCCACACATTGTGACTTATTCTCTCATAGCCCTCATGATTACATTTGATTTAGTGTTGAAATTACGCACATTTCTGGCTTTACAATTGAAATTGAATCGTATTTGATGTTTGCTTTATGACTTTGGTGGCTAAACTAGTTTATCCTTGTTGTTTTCGAGGTCGGCCATGTGTCATATTGTGATTCCTCTCCAAGGACGTATGAGGCAGACTTGGTGAGTGTATACGAGGAAGTAGACATGGGGAACGTTGAGGATGGGGGTATGTGAGGCTATTTTATAGCTAGGACCCACTACCCACCTATGTGTAATGACTATCTCTTGGAGGCTAACCACCTTATACAACAAGAGATAGATCATTGTGGCCTTGCTTGGATGGTCTCACTATGTGTGTGTGGCCTCACTCCATCAAGCCACTAAGTGTGAGGTATGGTTTATGTGAGATGGATTTTGGCTCTTGGCTTATGGATTATGTATTGTGGATTAGTATGTGATTCCTCGTGATGTGAATTCATTATGTGATTCCCTCGTGATGTGAATTCCCGGTGATGTGAATTTGTGTGCATGTGAATAATGCATGGATATAGTACTTAGATTCTTGAGATTTTATTTACTTCCCTTCTATTATTCTCATCTAATATTTGGAACTTGTTTTTTGGTGGTGTTGTAGGACAATGCATAGAGGTCGCGATCTTGATAGGGGTGGTCATCAGAGCACTCTTTTTTTAATGTCCATGACAATGTTCATGAGGAACATCTGAGCCCTCAATTACGCCCCTTGCTTGAGGAAATTCTTAAATAGCTTGGCCCAAGATAGGAGAGAAATCGACAAATGGTAAGGGAAAGAGAAAGGTTCCCTAGGAGAAGAGGTGTTTCAGCTGTAGTAAGACTTATAATGGATCTCTTAAGGGAATGTTCTCCTACCTTCAATGTCCTTAGAGGAGCACACCTGAATTTAGTCAGAGACCGACAGTCACAGAGCCAATAGGGGATGATGCAGGTAGGATCCACAGAGCAATTGAAGTAGTTTATGACCGCCAGGTAGGGTATTAGAGCACAGATGTGGAGACTATAGGTAGCAGACATGCAGCTGACTCAGGAGCCCATGAGAATGCTATGGTATAAGAGACTGATGTAGAGTTTCTTATGTTGTGTAATACCCCCATGTTACTGATATTCTTTGCTACTATTTGTTACTCTTATGTGTTAGTGTGATGTTGGTTTGTGATGGTGACTAGCTCACCAATTTTGTGTGTGTGGATACCATTAGAAAGATCTCAATGTCTTGATTCCAATGCAACTCGAACGGAGCAAAAAGGAGTCCGTTAGCACAAGTTATGGCCAGTCAAAGGTAGGGTCAAACTGGGATTAGAGGGCGTCCAGAATGTGAAAAAAATGACCATCTCAAAAATCAACGGTAGAACTATCATTGCGAAGAGCTCTTCCAGATGATTCTGCCGATGTTTGTTTCATCAAAATCCAATGTCATATGCTCAAGATATAGCTGGTCAAAGTTTTGAGTTGACTTTTTAGGTGACTACGGATGATGACGTCAGTAGATTGTCCGTACCGTACGGAATCCACATGGAAAAATTTAGGCTAGACACATGGCAATTGAATCATTTGTACAGAGCCAATCAGGTGGCGACATGTGTCCATCTGTACGTTCTGCACAACAGTCAGCATGTGAGTCATCATCCACGTCAGCGTATGAGTCATCATTTCGGTCAACAGACACGTCACTGTCCTATCAACAGCCACATCAACTTGATCGGCCAATCCATGCTTTCCACGTGGCACCCTCTGGTGCGACACGTGGCTCTGTCTAAACCCTTCCTTCGGTGTGGTTGTTGAAAGTCCGTTCAAAAGGCTATTTAGAGGGATTTGATCCCCCGACCTCCTGCATACGAGAAACGCGGCAGACCAGTGGACCAAACAATCTGTTTCTAACTATATGTGGATGGCCATTCCTTTTTTTGAGGTAAAGTGGAGAGGTTTGTTTTAAAACGGCCGACGGAGGTTTTGAACCCCCGACCGGTGGGGAAACAAAAACACTTGAATACCGTTAAGCCACGCATTCCACTCATTTTTATTAATGGGCTCAGTTCTATTTGAATGGTTAGAAAGTCTGATATATTAAGTAATAACTAATAAAAGGTTATTAGATAGGTCTTGGAACAAATAAAACAAACCCCTAACTATGTAAGCCCGAAAATAAATTAGATGAAGGGCTCCAAATTATTTAGAAAGATTATTAGGGGAATTGTTTTTATTTTTCCAAATAAGGGGGATTTTATTTAACCTTATGGTTATTTTCCATATTGGGTAAATTTGATGTATAAAAGGGGAGAGTGTGAGTGAGTTGTTTATGGAGAATACTCATAATTTTCAAGTGAAACAGGTGCTAGGTGATACAGAGAGGAGTTCTAAGATATTTTTGGAGCCATTTTCATACATCAGAGTATTGTTATGCTACCGAAGTGCTAGAAGAAATGGTCTTGGTGCATTTTTGTAATTGATTTGGAGATTAATCAGATTATTCACACTCCATTGGAGCGGACCCAGAGACATAATCACATTTGTGGTGAACTTTGTAATCAAACTCTGTTTGCACTTTCTATCTTCTTTTCTCTCAATTATGTTTCTCGCCTTAAGTTTTGATGCATAATTTCGTTAATGTATGCATGAATTAAAATTCTGAAAAGTTGTTTTTTAATTAAGCATTCAAACGCAATTTAGTCTAGATCCTATATAGATCAAGTGGTATTAGAGCTCAGTTGACTATTATTGTAGTTGTTTTCTTGAATTCTAACAAGATCCAAGATTCAGAAGGGTGAAGGCAAGCTCTAAGACTTTAAACCTAAGATCGGGAAGTGAAGAAATTTTTTGAAGATGTCTGTTTCTGGAATGTAGGTTCCTGAAGAAATCAGTGAATAGGAGTTTCAAATAGCATTCCTCGAGATGAAAGCTAAGGTGGACATTCTTTTTCAAGAGAGACAAGAGTGGAAAGAATGTGAAGGAGGTTCGTCGAAGCAAGAAGATCGCAAAGACAAGAAAGAGAAACAACATGGAGATGGTGGCAAGCAACTAGATCACCCCTTTTCTTCTTCTCCTCCCTCTTCTCCTTCTTCTCCATCTTCTCCTCATTCTACTTCTTTTAATCCTTTCAAGAGTGGGCATAAGCCTAAAATTAAGTTGGATGTAAAATTTGATTTACCAAAGTATTGCATGGTGAACTTAATGCTAAAAAATTGGATGATTGGATTCAGCAAGTAGAAGTCTATTGTAGAGTCCAAAACCTATTAGATGATGTTGATAGGATCCAATTAGCTACTCTTTGGTTAGGAGGTACATCTTTAACCTAGTGGAGAGTAAGACTAAGGCAGAAGTTTCACAACATGGTAGAGTCAGTTTAACTTGGGCAGAGTTTATTAATGCTCTTAAAAAGCAATTTTATCCCCTAGGACATATGCAACAGTTAATGATGGACTGGAAAATGTTTAGGCAAGGGAAAGGTCAAACTGTCCAAGAGTACACCCATGAATTCAAAAAGAAGGCTATTGCATTAAATGTACCTTTGTACACCCTGGATACTTTGTTGAAGTACATAGGAGGTCTACATTCCTATCTTAGGCATTCTATTTTGGTTTTGAATCCTAACAACTTGGATGAAGTTTGTGTCCAAGCTACCCACTTAGAGTCAAGGGGTAAAGGATCTTTTATTGATAAGTTTGATAATGATGTAAAGAAATCTTCTAAGGTTACAGAGACAGGGAAGGGAAAGAAGACAGCTACAGTTAAGAAGGATGATAAGTTTTCTTGCTCTCATTGTGACAAGAAGGGTCATGATGAAGAACATTGTTGGCAGTTGTATCCCGAACTGAGGCCTAAGTGGGCTCAAAAATGTAATCAGAAACAAAAAGGTAAGGAGAAAGCCACAAATTTTGTTATGGATCTTGGTTCAGATTCAGATGATGAGACTAAGATAATAGCTATGGGTCTAAAGGGTAAAGCTCCTATTTCTGGTGTTTCTATTGCTAGTTGTGCTCCTTCATCTAAAGTTAATGATTTCTCTGAAGATAAGAAAAGGAATGAACTTTTCCACTTAAGGTTTGTTGCTAAGAACAATAAAATTGATGCACTCATAGATAGTGGTTCTCAAGTGAACTTAATTTTAGAAAGTATTGTAAGAAACTTGGTATTAAAAACTACACAGCATAAGAAACCTTATCCACTAGGCTGGATTTGTGAAAATGATAAGCTGCAAGTAACAAGACAATGCACCTTAAGATTCACAATCACTAGTAAGTTTGAGGATGAAGTATAGTTTGATGTGATTCCACTAGATATTTGTGGGATAGTGCTTGGTAGCCCTTATCTTTATGATAGAAAAGCAATTTTCTATAGGGAAAAGAATCATTATCACTTGTTTAAAGATGACACTCAGTATATTGTACATTCTCACAGGATTAAGACTAATCATTCTTTTGCAAACACAGGGCAGTTAAAGAGGGTAATTAATGCAAGTAAAGAATTAACTCTTATGTCTGTCAGTACAGGTGGTTCTAAACTTGAACTTGGAGTAGCTAACTAGGATCAGATGTTGCAGGATGCACCCATAGCACAGCATGAGGGAATGATGATTGAAAGAATTGATGGTCCCTTGGGTAAAAATGTTCCTATTGTGAAGAATCGATGTGTTGTTGATTTATTCTCTTTCATTTTTACATTATTGTTCAACTTGATGCTAGTAAATTTTTGTTGGTTAGTGGCTACAACAGTTGATGTAGATGTTTATGGAAGTGATAAAGTTATGTTTATGTTCAACAATATTGTTGCAGTTTTCATTATGCTTGTGAGTTAGGTATATAGATGTACAGAGGATATAAGACAAGTGGGGAGGCCAAGTCCTCACTCAATGTCTGAATAAATGCCACTTTTGGAGGTCTAAAAGGTCTTTAGTGGGGAGGCCTGATCTGGTGGATATTTTTAGTGGAAATTGAAGTGTCTCCAAATCTCTAATTTTTAGCATCATTAGAAAGATCTCGATGTCCTAATTCCAACGCAACTCGAATGAAGCGAAAAGGAGTCCGTTTGCACATGTTATGGCCAGTCAAAGGTAGGGTCAAAGAGGGATCAGAGGGCGTCCAGAAGGCAAAAAAATGATCATCTTATAAATTGACAGAACCAGCATCATCGCGAAGAGCTCGTCGAGATGATTCTGATGGTGTTCATTTCGTCGAAATCTGATGTCATATGCTCAGGATACAGCTGGTCAAAGTTTTGAGTTGACTTTTGAGGTGACTACAGATGATGACGTTAGCAAATTGTCAGTACCGTACAAAATCCACATGGAAAAATTTAGGCCAAACACGTGGCACCTGAATCATTTGTACGGAGCCAATTAGGTGGTGACACATGTCCATCCGTACGTTCCGCACAACAGTCAGCATGTGAGTCATCGTCCACGTCAGCGTGTGAGTCATCATTCCAGTCAGCAAACACGCCACTGTCCTGTCAGCAACCACGTCAACTTGATCGGCCAATCCGTGCTTGCCATGTCGCACCCTCTGGTGCGACACGTGGCTTTGTCTAAACCCCTCCTTCAGTGTGGTTGTTGAAAGTCCGTTCAAAAGGCTGTTTAGAGGGATTTGATCCCCTGAACTCCTGCATACGAGAAACGTGGCAGACCAGTGGACCAAACAGTTCATTTCTAACTATATGTGGATGGCTGTTCTTTTTGTTGAGGTAAATTGGAGAGGTTTGTTTTAAAGCGGCCGGCAGAGGTTTTGAACCCTCAACCGGTGGGGAAACAAAACACTTGAATACCGTTTAGCCACACATTCCACTCATTTTTATTAGTGGGCTCGGTTCTATTTGAATGGTTAGAAAGTATGATATATTAACTAATAACTAATAAAAGGTTTTTAGATAGGTCTTGGAACAAATAAAACAAACCCCTAACTATGTAAGCCCAAAATAAAATTAAATGAAGGGCTCCAAATTATTTTGAAAGATTATTAGGGGAATTGTTTTTATTTTTCCAAATAAGGGGGATTTTATAACCTTATGTTTATTGTCCATATCGGGTAAATTTGATGTATAAAAGGGGAGAGTGTGAGTGAGTTATTTATGGAGAATACTCATAATTTTCAAGTGAAACAGATGCTAGGTGATACAGAGAGGAGTTCTAGGAGATTTTTGGAGCCATTTTCGTACATCGCAGTATTGTTATGCTGTTGAAGTGCTAGAAGAAATGGTCTTGGTGGATTTTTGTAATTGATTTGGAGATTAATCAGATCGGTCACACTCCATTAGAGCGGACCCGGAGATATAGTCACGTTTGTGGCAAACTCTGTAATCAAACTCTATTTGCACTTTTTATCTTCTTTTCTCTCAATTTTGTTTCTCACCTTAAGTTTTGATGCATAATTTCGTTAATGTATGCATGAATTAAAATTCTGCAAAGTTGTTTTTTAATTAAGCATTCAAACGCAATTTAGTCTAGATCCTATACAGATCACATAGTCTTGATTCCACCTACTTCGGCAGGACATGGCGAGCACCAATAACCCAATGGCATAATGTTGAAATAGAGATGACTTGGAAGTCATCCTGTCCCATGTTGTCAAACCATCCCGATTGAATGGTATTGTGTGTTCTTGTAATTGTCCTTTCTGCAATTATTATTGTGTCTGTGTGAGTGTCTTGTCGTATGTTATTCATGTTGGTATTTTATAAGTTGTGACTGATTCAATTAAATGATGGTAATAATTGTTTAGTATAGTGTTAGATTAAATTATATTTAAATATTTAAAAAGTTTTAGTTTAAAAGTCATGTATTTTATTATATGCTAATTAAATATTAAATTGTGTTTTGTTAATTTAATTAAATTATCTTGTTGAAGATAATTATAAAATAAATAAATTAAATAAATCAAATTATGTGCAAAGCAAGTAAAGCTTGCAAAAGCTATTTAAAACAAAAAGTATTGAAGAATAGAAAAATAAATAAATAAAAGAATGGAAAAGTTGTGTGAACGAAGGAGAATTGAGTTTTGACTAAAAGCTTGCTTTCAAAGATATAATTTCTTTTATTGTGGATTTTTTAGAGCTTTTGGAAGAAATTGGTAATATCTTTTATTTAATTGAAAATTTTGAGGGTTTTTAGACACAGAGAATTATTGAGACAGAAGTTGGACAAGTTAATTGTTCTGTAGTTTTTGGGAAAAAGAGTTTCTTTCATTTGCTTGCATTAAGTTGGGGAGGTTTTCTGAATAAAGTATTAGATTTGAATTCAAGTATGGTATTTTGGAGACGGTTTTCAGAGCAAGAATTAGAAGCTATTCGTAGAGGCATCGGGATCAAGCAGGCTTCATCATATTCTCGAGAGCATAGGAATCCAGGTTCCACTTATTTTCTCTTTCATCTTTTTGTTTCAAAGAAAAATAAAATTAATTAAATATGATTTGTTTGAAGAAAGAAAACTTTTGTTTGAATAGAAAATTACTGAAGGAGATTAGCCTAGTTTAAAAGAAAAAATCATTGGATTGTTTTCAATCTGTCAAAACAAAAACCTACATCTTCTGAAATGTCCCATTTGACTATAAGGGTTTATTTTGGGAAAATTGATTCCTCTTTGAGAATAATGAGATTGGGGATTCTTTTGAACATATATTTATATATGAATGTAATTATTTTCCTTCGATAATCTTAATACATATATATACAAGTAATATATATATAGATATATCTTTTATATACAAATATATATATATGTATATATATTAGTATTTTAAGTTATAGTGGTATCTGTCTGTACTTGTGCGTCGGCCGTACGTAATCACGTTTTTCATAGAGAGGAATGAAATTAATTTCAGAATCTTTTGAGTTTGATTTAAATAAAAAGAAAATTGATTGTGTTAAGGGAAGGTTGAAGGGACGGCCGAAGTCGTACCCTTCTTCCCTGCCCTGCCGTGGCACACTACACACAACAGTCTTTATGACTGTTGTGCGTAGCGGTCTTTATGACTGTTGCGGGCAATCAGTAGGGCCGTCAGCCCTTTTTCCATTTGTGAGTTTTTTATTATTATTATTATTATTATATATATATATATATTGGTGTATATATTTATTTTATTAAATATAATAATTATAATTTATTTTATTTTTAAATGTAATTTATGCATTATATTTAAAAAAGGTTAAATAATGTTTATATATATAGGGCATTATTTTATCATTTGTTTTGTTGAACAAATAATTTAAAAAAAAAATCAGCCTTATTTCATATTATAAATGGACTATATTGGGTTAGTTATATTTCATTATATTTGAAAATGAGAATCTTATATTTTTATTTTTTTTGTAGCAATTAGCAAATTGGTGAGATTAATTTAATTGAATGATTGGGAATGAATTACATTAAATTTGGTGTTGTCTTGCAAAATGAATTTGAGGTTTCATTTCCGTTATGGTTAATGTTAGTGTTGTCCACGCGAGAACCCTGTTGTTTTACAAACCCTTGTTCCAGAGGCATGATTTATTTTCTTGGACGTTTATTCTTGTACTTTTGGAATTTGAATATTACATGATTTTGAGCATTATTATTTGGAAGGGTTGTACGAGGTTGTAGTCATTGTGATTATGAGTTATTGCGAGATGGTTTTTCCTCGCATGTTTTGTTTTGAGTTATATGTTTTATTCATTATAGTACAACCCTTTCCTTGTTTTGATTTATGTTAGGGGTCTTAGGGAGAGTGGCTCTTCGTGGGGGCCGAAGCCTTAGTTGGAGGAAGGGCCAAGAGATCCCATCAGAGCTATGCGATGACACTCTCCACTACACACCCCTTTTCCTTGTTTCTTGTTGCCTCTGGAATTGTGTACTGAATTGTTGTTTCAGATTTATATGGAATCGTGTTCTATTTATTGTTTCAAATTTATTTGGAATTGTATTTTGAATGTTGTATCAGTTCTTCAAGAAATGTCTTTTGGATGTTGTATCAGTTATTCTAGTTTTGTACTCTTATTGTTGATTCAAATTCTTGTGAAAATGATTTATGAATGTTCCTTGGTGACTTGTTTAATTGTTATTGCTTGGGTTAATTGTGAAGAGTTTCATAGCTTTATTTTATTATGTTGACTTGTGAATGTTGTTGGTTATGTCATTGTAATCTCTGAGTTTGTATTTGAGTTTGTACTTTGTTGTTCTCTTGGAGTCGGTTTTGACATTCATGGTCAGGATCTCTTCCTTGTCACCTCTTAGCACGGGGAGTGAGTTATTCATAATTTACATGGTTGAGTGGAATGTGCTCCGCACCCGTTGGGTTCCCCATCAGCATTCTTTATTTGCAGCATTCCTTCAGTTGGAGTTTGTTCTAGTGGATCATTTTTAATTCAAATAGTATTGTACTTTGTATCATCCCACATGTATGGGAAATGTATTTTAACTCATTATTGAGAGCATGTAATCTTATGTTTATACGATGATGTAATAGTTAGGATCCTTTGTAACATTATTGGATGAGATTCTATATGTTTGTAATATGGGATGTAGTGACACTTTCACTCTTAGTTTATGGATGTACTTTTATTAATGATTATTGTAATATAAATTGGCAAGTTTTTTTATAATTATCTTTTACTTTTGTTTTAGTTGTGTTGCGATGTGACCTCGCGTGCCCCAGAGAATGAAACACTTAGTTGTTAATGTGCAATGTAAATCTAATTAATGTTTGGATGCATGTTTACTTTATGTTATTTAAAAAAAAATGTTTGCAATGTTTTTTCTCTAGGGTTTGCACGGTGGGCGTTACAACATTGGTATTAGAGCACTAGGTTCATATACTGGTCAATCTTGTTTCATATGAGCCATTTATGTTGTCCTAGTGAATTTGTTAAGTGATCATGATGATCATGTTGGATTGTGGAAAAGGATGTAAATATTTGAACCACGTAGTTGTTGGAAAGTAAGTGTACTTGTGGAATTATGAATGTAATTGTACTTCCCTTGTAAATGTGAGAAACTAGTAACTGTGCATTGGTTGAGTGTTGTGAATACCTCGTACTTGCTTTGTGGGCCCATAACCCATAGGTCTTAGGATGGAGATACGGTGTACCCATCCATTCAGAATATGTTGTATTTGGTGTGGGATTAACCATACCATTATGGGTGTTTGTATGTATGTTACCTGATTGAGGGCCAACCCACGTGTGGTTGAAAATCTATACATATAAGAGTAGCCAAAAGCTAGTTTCATGGATTCTTTTCTTTTGGTTCTCTAGTCCCTCAATCTGTGAAGGGGTAGTAGCAACCACAAAGTTCCTTGGGTGGAGTGTGCAGTGTACGCATATTGCGACGCAGAATAGTCTTAGCTCAACCGATCCCAAGGAAACATACTCACTACTTCCCCTTATGATGGATCAGGGTACTTGATCCATATGTGCTAGCCTAAACCCCATAGTTTTTAGTATAGCAGCATTGGATTGTTAGTTTATGCCTGGTCATCCATAGGGACGTTGACCTGGCATTAGCGAGTCAACCTCATCTATATGAGAGGTGAAGCTCGAGTAGCCCCATATTGATATGCTCATATATGTATTGCATTCACTGTATCTGCACATGTTCCAACATGATGCAATGGATACGATGCCACACCCCACTAATGTTCCAACACAGTGCTAGTGATGATGTCATGTTGTTGATGGTAGTGAGCTAGGCTCGAGGACACAATTCCACATGCATAGACACATGAAGGCGCACTTTGAGATTGTGTTATGATAGCCTACTTGTGTGATGAGTGTAATGGGGCCTCACACACTTGTAGAGGGATACTCATGTTTTCTTTCGACAGTGTTTGGGTCGATCAACATATGGGTATATCCTAGCCATGTATACCTCTAGCAATGGCGAGTATCTGTGTGTGCCTTCTCCATGAGGTATCGCTATGCAAGGTGTGTCTGCATGTGCCTACTTCTGCAGAGCCATAGACACACCGCCATGCAGCGTACGTCAGTGTGTGCCTTCTTTGACTGGCTTATGACCATGTCGTGTGACGATGTGAGGTAGGGTGTAGCCGAGGAGCACACTCTAGGTCATGTGGATGGAATGCTCACTCTACACCACATGAGGGCTATTCTTATAGCTAGATAATGTTCCCTCCTTCCTCGTTTCGTGGCTAGTATCTAGTCACACAGTGTTGTATTGTGCAATTTTGAAGATTGAGGACTTCCTATATCATTGTTAATGATTTTCAATTGACCTTGAAGGCTGAAATTTTGTTTATATTTGATTGTAATGGTTTAGTGACACTTTGTGACTTATTCTCTAGTAGCCCTCATGGTTACATTTGATTTAGTGTTGACATTGCACGCATTTCTTGCTCTACTATTGAAATTGAATCTTATTTGATGTTTGTTTTATGACTTTGGTGGCTAAACTAGTTTATCCTTGTTGTTTTCGAGGTTGGCCATGTGTCATATTGTGATTCCTCTCCAAGGACTTATGAGGCAGACTTGTTGAGTGTATACGAGGAAGTAGACACAAGGAACCTTGAGGATGGAGGTATGTGAGGCTATTTTATAGCTATGACCCACTACCCACCTATGTGTGATGACTATCTCTTGGAGGCTAACCACCTTATACAACAAGAGATAGATCATTGTGGCCTTGCTTGGATGGTCTCATTATGTGTGTGTGGCCTAACTCCATCAAGCCACTGAGTGTGAGGTATGGTTTATGTGAGATGGATTTTGGCTCTTGGCTCATGGATTATGTATTGTGGATTCGTATGCTGCTTTCCGGCGTCCAGATGGACCTTTGTGTAGCCTCGTTATGTGACTCCCGGTGATGTGAATTCATGTGCATGTGAATAAATGGATATAGTACTTAGATTCTTGAGATTTTCTTTACTTCCCTTCTATTGTTCTCATCTAATATTTGGAACTTGTCTTTTGGTGGTGTTGTAGGACGATGCCTAGAGGTTGCGATCTTGATAGGGGTGGTCATCAGAGCACTCTTTTTTTAATGTCCATGATGGTGAGCATGAGGAACATCTGAGCCCTCAATTACACCCCTTGCTTGAGGAAATTCTTAACTGGTTTGGCCCAAGACAGGAGAGAAATTGACAAATGGTAAGGGAAAGAGAAAGGTTCCCTAGGAGAAGAGGTGTTTCAGCTGTAGTAAGACTTATAATGGATATCTTAAGGGAATGTTCTCCTACATTCCATAGTCATAGTGCTGGTTTGGAGGATGATACTTGGATGATTGGTGTCTGAATTGGTGGGCGTCTTTTGTCTAGGAGAATCCAGAGTTGGTTGTGAGCCCAACTTTATTGGCTTGACCAGTCAACTTGGAGCACTCGGACTGTAGCTATTAGGGGCTGACTTTGACAGGATGGTGCACCTCCTCGAGGTAGAAGAAATGGCAGAAATGTAGGATGTTTCTCTTGTGGCCAGCAGGGTCACGTAGCTAGGCAATGTCCTTAGAGGAGTGCACCTGAATTCAGTCAGAGACTGACAGTCATAGAGCCAATAGGGGATGATGCGGGCAGGATCCACAGAGCAATTGATGTATTTTATGACCGCTAGGTAGGGCATTAGAGCACAGATGTGGAGACTATAGGTAGCAGACATGTAGCTGACTCGGGAGCCCATGAGAATGCTACGGTATAAGAGACTGATGTAGTGTTTCTTATGTTGTGTAGTATCCCCATGTTATTGATATTCTTTGCTACTATTTGTTACTCTTATGTGTTAGTGTGATACTGGTTTGTGATGGTGACTAGTTCACCGATTTGGTGTGTGTGGATGCCTCCTGTATTAGGGAATCTTATTTTCTTTTGTTTGTCGGCTTGTAGGAGTCAGCTGAATTAATGGGGGGGAGGATGTAATACCCCTCCTGTTACTGTTTAGATTTTTTTTTCTATGTTTTGATTTGGTACTTTGATACTATGATGAGACTATTATTGTTTGGTTTGGTTAATAGACCTTGTTGTTTATGCCTATACATTTGAGGACATGGTTATTGATATGATATTATGGTTGGTGATATTAGTTTGATTTCAGTAACATTGCGATGCATTAATTTAGTAAATTATGTTATGATATGATTTTTTAGTTTAGAAATGATTAATTTATCAGTTATATTATATTGTTTCGATAGATGTGATGAAGGATAGTGTAGCACCACTCGTTCACAGGTGCCCTGCTATGCTGCGATTCCTTCTCACAATAAAATGCTTTCATTTTATATATGTATACACATGTACACGACTTCGTTTGTATGCAGGGATTGCAGGTACATGGTCTCGATTCCACCTACTTCAGCAGGACAGGGCAAGCACCAATAACCCAATGGCATAATGTTGAAATAGAGATGACTTGGAAGTCATCCCGTCCCATGTTGTCAAACCATCCGAATTGAATGGTATTGTGTGTTCTTGTAATTGTCCTTTCTGCAATTATTATTGTGTCTATGTGAGTGTCTTGTCATATGTTATTCATGTTGGTATTTTATAAGTTGTGACTAATTCAATTAAATGATGGTAATAATTGTTTAGTATAATGTTAGATTAAATTGTATTTAAATATTTTAAAAGTTTTAATTTAAAAGTCATGTATTTTATTATATGCTAATTAAATATTAAATTGTGTTCTGTTAATTTAATTAAATTATCTTGTTGAAGATAATTATAAAATAAATAAATTAAATAAATCAAATTAAGTGCAAAGCAAGTAAAGCTTGCAAAAGCTGATTTAAAACAAAAAGTATTGAAGAATAGAAAAATAAATAAATAAAAGACTGGAAAAAGTTGTGTGAATGAAGGAGAATTGAGTTTTGACTGAAAAGCTTGCTTTCAAATATATAATTTCTTTTATTGTGGATTTTTGAGAGCTTTTGGAAGAAATTGGTAATATCTTTTATTCAATTGAAAATTTTGAGGGTTTTTAGACAGCGAATTATTGAGACAGAAGTTGGACAAGTTAATTGTTCTGTAGTTTTTCGGAAAAAGAGCTTCTTTCATTTTCTTGCATTAAGTTGGGGAGGTTTTCTAAATAAAGTATTAGATTTGAATTTGAGTATGGTATTCTGGAGACAGTTTTCAGAGCAAGAATTAGAAGCTATTCGTAGAGGCATCAGGATCAAGCAGGCTTCATCAGATTCTCGAGAGTGTAGGAATCTAGGTTCCACTTATTTTCTCTTTCATCTTTCTGTTTCAGAGAAAAATAAAATTAATTAAATATGATTTGTTTGAAGAAAGAAAACTTTTGTTTGAATAGAAAATTACTGAAGGAGATTAGCCTAGTTTAAAAAAAAAAAATCGTTGGATTGTTTTCAATCTGTCAAAACAAAAACCTACATCTTCTGAAATGTCCCATTTGACTATAAAGGTTTATTTTGGGAAAATTGATTCCTCTTTGAGAATAATGAGATTGGGGATTCTTTTGAAAATTTATTTATATATGAATGTAATTATTTGCCTTCTGTAATCTTAATACATATATATACAAGTAATGTATATATATAGATATATCTTTTATATATAAATATATATATGTGTATATATATTAGTATTTTAAGTTATACTGGTATCTGTCTATACTTGTGCGTCGGTCGTACGTAATCACGTTTTTCATAGAGAGGAATGAAATTAATTTTCAAAATCTTTTGTGTTTGATTTAAATAAAAAAAAAATTAATTGTGTTAAGGGAGGGTTGAAGCGACGGCCGAGGCCGTACCCTTCTTCCCTCACCCCCTGTCGTGGAACATTGCACACAACAGTGTTATAGACTATTGTGCGCAACAGTCTTTATGACTGTTGTGCGTAGCATTCTTTATGACTGCTGTGGCCAGTCAGTAGGGTCTTCGGCCCTTTTTCCTTTTGTGAGTTTTTATTTCTTTTTTATTATTTTATATATATATATTTTTTGGTGTATATATTTATTTTATTAAATATAATAATTATAATTTATTTTATTTAAAATATAATTATAATTATTTTATTTAATATTATTTTATTTTTAAATGTAATTTATGCATTATATTTTAAAAAGGTTAAATAATGTCTATATATATATATATATAGGGAATTATTTTATCATTTTTTTTGTTGAACAAATAATTTAAAAAGAAAATCGGCCTTATTTTGTATTATAAATGGACTATATTGAGGTAGTTATATTTCATTATATTTGAAAATGAGAATATTATATTTTATTTTATTTTGTAACGATTAGAAAATTGGTGAGATTAATTTAATTGAATGATTGGGAATGAATTACATTAAATTTGGTGTTGTCTTGCAAAATTAATTTTAGTTTTCATTTCCATTATGGTTATTGTTAGTGTTGTCCACATGGGAGCCCTGTTGTTTTACAATCTCTTGTTCCAAAGGCATGATTTATTTTCTTGGACATTTATTCTTGTACTTTTGGGATTTGAATATTACATGATTTGGAGCATTATTATTTGGAAGGGTTGTACGAGGTTGTAGTCGTTGTGATTACGAGTTATTGCGAGATGGTTTTTCCTTGCATGTTTTGTATTGAGTTATATGTTTTATTCTTTATAGTACAACCCTTTCCTAGTTTTGATTTATGTTAGGGGTCTTAGGGAGAGTGGCTCTTTGTGGGGCTCGACGCCTCAGTTGGAGGAAGGGCCAGGAGATCCCATGAGAGCTATGCGATGACACTCTCCACTACACACCCCTTTTCCTTGTTTCTTGTTGCCTCTAGAATTGTGTACTAAATTATTGTTTCAGATTTATTTGGAATTGTATTTTGAATGTTGTATCAGTTCTTCTGGAAATGTCTTTTGGATGTTGTATCAGTTCTTCTAGTTTTGTACTCTTATTGTTGATTCAGATTCTTGTGAAAATGATTTATGAATGTTCCTTGGTGACTTGTTTAATTGTTATTGATTGGGTTAATTGTGATGAGTTTCATAGCTTTATTTTACTATGTTGACTCGTGAATGTTGTTGGTTATGTCATTGTAATCTCTGAGTTTGTATTTGAGTTTGTACTTTGTTGTTCTCTTGGAGTCAGTTTTGACATTCATGGTCGGGATCTCTTCCTTGTCACCTCTTAGCACAGGGGGTGAGTTATTCATAATTCACATGGTTGGGTGGAACGTGCTCCACACTCGTTGGGTTTCCCATCGGAATTCTTTGTTTGCAGCATTCCTTCAGTTGGAGTTTGTTCCAGTGGATCATTTGTAATTCAAATATTATTGTACTTTGTATTATCCCACATGTATGGGAAATGTATTGTAACTCATTATTGAGAGCATGTAATCTTATGTTTATACGATGATGTAATAGTTAGGATCCTTTGTAACATCATTGGATGAGATTCTATATGTTTGTAATATGGGATGTAGTGATACTTTCACTCTTGGTTTATGGATGTACTTTTATTAATGATTATTGTAATATAAATTGGCAAGTTGTTTTATAATTATCCTTTACTTTTGTTTTAGTTGTGTTGCGATGTGACCTCGTGTGCCCTAGAGAATGTAACACTTAGTTGTTAATGTGCAATGTAAATGTAATTAATGTTCGGATGCATGTTTACTTTATGTTATTTAAAAAAAATAATTGTTTGCAATGTTTGTTCTCTGGGGTTTGCACGACAGGCATTACAAAACCCTAGAATGAACCTTGGGATGTAGGTATGCAAATTGCATGAAATGGATTTAGTGGATGTGAATGCTAATCTTGAAATTTGATTTTAAATAATTTCTTGAATGCTTTAATGGATCATGAACTCTACATCAACATATTAGCTCCAATAACATGCATGATGCAAGAAGACTTTGACATGACAATTGGATCTTGATTGCTACAATAATTATTCAATAATTCTACCCTTGAATGCCTTGAAATGCTCTTGAAATTGAACAATTGAAAACTTAGATGAAACACAGTGAAACGGCCTTATTTTTATAGGTATGTAACATTAATTTCCCAAAATTCAAACAACACAAGCTGACATATGAATACAGCTTTGAAATCATTAAAATACTACCAAAAACATAATTTAAATTTAGGTCCTAGGTCTAAGGGAGGACCCAGGCAAATGGGTCCTAGGTAACTTGCATTTCTCAATGAGAAGTGTTATGTTATGGCATTAATGAATGCTGGGTTTTCCTCTTTGGAAAATGTAATTAATTAGGCTTGGATTTAAATTAAAGGGGCCAATTAGGGAAAATTAACCTCAATTAATTAAGGGAGCCCTAAATAAGTGTGAAAGTGTAAAGGGGTACACTCCAAAACACTACAATGAAGCACAATTAAGTCCATTTTAATTAGTAGGGCCCTAAACTTAATGTGCATTCCACCTATAAACCATCACACCATGCCAATATCGAAAATTATTATTTGTAATTTCTTAAAAAGATATAAATAATAAAAATAGATTTCAAAATTAAATCTAAGTTAAAAACTAAAGTAAAATAAACAAAATGGAAAGTCAAAATATATCAAAATCTAAATATTAATAAACATAATAATTTTAAAAAATTAATAACAAATAATAAAATTATTAAGTTAATTTAAATGATTAAAGGTGGGGAACCTAGCTTGATTGGCTAAAGTATGAGGTCACAAAGGCTAGCCTTTCCTCATTTACTAGGTGCATTACAATTTATAGGAGGGGCTACCCAATTCATCTAGTCTAAAAAAAGTTAATAAATAATTAAATAAAAAAGAAACTATTTTTAAATTTATTATAATTGAAATATTAATAAAATATGTATCTAAAAAATATAATTAATACATATTTAACAATATTAACATAAAATCAATATTAACAAATAAAAATATTATTAAATATTATTAAATAAATAATATTTTAGAAACTAAAAATGTATTTCAAATTAAATATTAAAAATAAATATAAACTATATTAAAATTGTTAAAAGTAAAAGCCTAACTTTTATATATAAAACTATAAGTAACACCAAACTTAAAAAGTGAAAATAAGATGAAACCCTATTTAAAAACTATAAAAAGTATTTTTTTAATTTATTGATTTATTATTATAATATTATTATTTAAAAAATATATCTATTTATTAAAAACATTATTATTTATCTAAAAATCTAAGTTTAAAAGTTTAAAAATTAAAAAAAATTTAATCCTATCCTTTCTTAATTTAAAGCTAAGACTGGATAACAATAAAGTTGTTTTTCATCAATTATATATTATATTTTTTTATATTTAAGAAAATTTGATGTTTGAGATCATTTCAATTGTCTTGCATTCTTCTCCACATTTTTCAACTATTGATTTTTAGAAGAAGATTGTTCACTTCATATAAGGAACACATTTGTTGTAATTAGATAATTATAAGGTGTATTTTTTTCTATATTATGATGAATCCATAATATTTAATATCATTCAAATTTTTAATTCTTTTATTTTTATTCTTTATATGATATTATGGATCGTAAAGGCAAGGGTCTAATAAGATTTTGCTTGGAAGATCATATTTTCATCAATGCCCATGAAGAGACATACGTAGAGAAAATATGGAAGAAACTTGGTGAGAGTTATTAAGCCAAATCTTTAATGAACAAGATTTTCTTGAGGAAAAAAATATATTATTTGAGAATGGAAGAAGGTGGATGAACCAAAAACTACCTATCAGCATTCAATATGTTGGTGGCTCAATTGGCATCAATTTGTGTCAAAATAGACGTGGAGGAGAAATGTTAGATCTTGTTTCTTTTTTTTCTTGATTCATGGGATTCTCTTGTTATGGCTATTGGGAGTACTTTTGTCATTTTGAAGACTAAAGATGTTGTGGATTCTTTTATTTCTAAAGAGATGAGGAGGAAGGTATCCATTAGTTCCAAGGAGGCTCTAAATGTTCATGGAAGACCTAAGGAAAAAGGCAAGAAGAATAAGAAGCATGACAAATCCAAGTCACAAGGGAGGTCTAAATCTCTTTGAAAGTCCAAACTTATTTGTTGGAATTTTGATAAGACTGGACATATTCATAAGGACTACAAAGAAGAAAAGAATAAAAAATAATAATTAATAGAGATTGGTTTTCTGAATATGAAGAATTTGATGGAGGTAAGGTGTACTTGGGTGATGATTCTTATTTAAATATTCTTTATCATGGTAAAGTTAGAATCAAGTTTCTTGATGGTAGAATAAAATAGATTAATGGTGTGTTGCATATCCCTAGATTAGCATGAAATTTTTTATTTGTTAGAAAACTAATAGATGCAAGTGTGCATGTAATATTTTTTGATACAGGATGCAAGATGGTTAGAGGTGCTATGGTGATCAAAAAAGGTGTCAAATATGGCACATTATATAAGCTTGACGCATGTAATCTTGAGTGCAATAGTACTTCTATGAAAAGCAAGTCTATGGAAGAGGTGATGGTTTCTTCTTTTAGATGGTCATGGATTCTAGGTACCAAAGCGTGCTCTTTCTTTTGAATCAAGTTACTTGTAGAGAAAAATATGTTATGACATTAGAGACTTGGCCACATTGGAGAAAAGGGTCTAAGGACCTTGAAAAATAATAACCTTGTTGAAGGCATTTGTGATTGTAATCTTGAATTTTATTTTTGTGAGAATTACATTTATGGAGAACAAAATTTTGTTTAGTTTTACTTGAGTTCTCATAAATCTTGTGGTGTATTGGATCTTATTCAATCTTATGTGTTTGGTCCTGTAGATGTTCCTTCAAATGGAAAATCCACTTTTTATGTTTCATGTATTGATTATTATAGTAGAAGGATATGGGTATACTTTCCAAAGAGTAAATCTAAACTTTTCAATCAATTTAAATAATTTAAAGTAATGGTTGAGTCATGCACTAGAAAGATTTTTTTTTTTTTGAGGACTAATAATGGTGATGAATTTTTCTCTAATGATTTTGATAGATTTTGTAAAGATTGTGGTATTCTTAGACAAATGATAACTCTATAGTCTCCACAACATAATGGAGTTGCAAAAAGAATGAACAAGACATGGATTGGTTCATATGAAGGTATTGAGAATTAGAAAGCAAGGTTGGTTACAAAAGGTTACTCTCAAGTTTAGTGTTCTTATTATGGTGAGATATTTTATCCTCTTGCTAAAATGGAATCCATTATATTTTTGATATCTATTGCTACATCTTATGATTTAGAGGTTGAGGAAATGAATGTGAAAAATTCTTTCCTTCATGGTGACTTGGATGGGGATATTCATCTGACACAACTATAGAACTACGTGATGAAAGGTAAAAGTAAATTGGATTATAAATTAAAGAAACCTTTGTATGGCCTAAAATAGAGTCCAAGGATGTGGTACCAAAAATTTGATAAATATGTGTTGAGCTTGGGATTTGATTGTTCTAAATTAGATTGAATTGTATTTATTATAATAATGATGGCGATTTTTTCTTGTTTATTGAATTATATGTTCATGATATGTTATTTATTAGTAAAGGGAATGGTATGATTTTAGAACTAAAATTTCAAATTCCTACTAAATTTAAAATGAAAGATCTTCGTGTAGCTAGAAAAATTATTGGGATGGAAATTAGAAGAGATAGAGTGAACAAAAAGCTATTTCTTGGACAAAGAAAGTATGTCAATTTAATTCTACAAAAGTTGAACATGCAGGATAGTATAGACCATTATGTGTTCGTTTTTTAGTTGGAACAAAGTTATCTATTTCAAATTTTCCAGCATCCCCATGAGAGATGGAAGAGATAAGAAAAGTTCCTTACTAGAGAGTTTGAAGTATGCTATGGTCTGTACTAGACCATACATTTCCAAAGCAATGTGACTTCACTCCAAATATATGTCTAATCCTGGAAGAGTTCACTAGGATGCAGTTAAAAGAGATATTTGAGCAGTACCTTTGAGTATTCCTTGTGTTATCATAGTAATTTAACTGAAGTCAATATTTCCCTTGATATTCATCGCTATGTGGATTTAGACTAGGTAGGTGATATTGATAGTAGATGATCCAAAAATTCTTATGTTTTTATATTATTTGGTGATGCAATTAGTTGGATGAGTAAGATACATGATGTGGTTTCCTTATCCACTACTAAAGATGAGTATATGGCAGCTAATCATGATTTTAGAGAATCAATTTGTCTTAAGAGACTATGTTCAAATACTATAATAAAATAATGTCCAGTGATAATTTATTACAAAAGTTAGAGTGTAATATTCCTAGCTAAGAACATGACATTTTATGCTAGGACCAAGCACATTGATGTACATGTGGACACTGAAAACGTAACCCTTCTACTTTTTCTATCTCATTTGGGCCCTCCTTGTGATTTTGGTTTAATATTTCCTTGATTTAATGTTGTAATGTGGATAATACATTCACATTAGGTCTTGGGCCCTTGTGAAGTAAAAGGATTCAAGTGGTACCTTACCTAAGTGTTGTAAAGTGTTGTAACACACTTTCACACTTTTCTAGGGTCTTGTTAGTGTATTTCACCTAAATAACCTATTTTCATCATTTACCAAGCCTTGATTCAAAGTGTTCTATCACACTTTTCTAGGTTTGTGATTAATAATTGGGATTTATTATGCTTTTATTGGCCCCATTTTGCATCCACAAGCCTTATTTATGTGTATTTTTTTATAATAATCCCAAAAAATATCATTTAAAGCATCAAAATCCTAAAACATCCCTTAAATGCCTAATATGGGACTCATTCACCATTTTGTGTGAATGAGTCCCCTTAGGTGGGACCCATTCACCTAGGGTGGTGAATGAGTCCCATTTAACTCAAAATTTAAATCTAATTCAAGATTCTAGTGGGTTTTTATTCTCTAAGATGGAAGGTTGGCCTGTGATGTTGTAATTTTGGGAATTAATTTGCATAATTGAGTATAAATACAAACTTCTTTCCCTTATTGTCATACCTTGCAAGTTTGATCAAACATTGAAGAGTTCACAAGAGTATTTGAGCATTTATAAGAACATTCAAGGCATTTCAAGAGAAAATTATCAAGAAATCAAGAGCATTTTCAAGTGTCATTCATAGTGTCAAAGATTGTTTACATCATGTTGTTTTAGAGCTAATATTTGTAACGTAGGATTGTGTGATTCAAGCAAGCATTGCATTCAAGATCAATGAACATAAAGCTAGATTCCAAGTCCTCATCCATTGGATCCAATACTTACATGTTTGTAGTACCTTATTTGCTAAGGTTTGGTGAGTTACAATATCATTATTGTTCATTCATCATTTTCCATTCTATTTCATTTTATTTCAAGGGTTTAATTACCAACAAGGGGTTTGACCAAGGAAAACCCCTATTCACTAACCCCACAATAATTTTCCCTCTTCTTGTATGTGATTTGTAGGGCTAGGTTACAGATTTACCAAGTATTTAAGATTTGAAAAGTGATCAAAGCAAGTTAAAATTGTCAAAGTCATAAGAGAAGCTTGGAGAATATCTACAGGGTGAATTTTGTAGTTTCAGAACTAGATTTGAATAAGGAGTAGAAAAGCATGCTCAGGGCTAGATTTTCCTATTTTGAATTTCTAGAAATCTAGAGGTGGACTTATTCTACATTATTGTTGAATGAGTCCCACTACTCAAGCCTAAACAAGATTTTTGTAGATCTAAGTACCCATTTTCCTGAAACCTGTTTCGACACAGTTTTCCCAAAATTGGACTAAGTCGCCTAGCTTGGTGTATGAGTCCTAGTCAACATCAACATCAAAATTTGTAGGATTCCAAAGCTCCATCACATCTCTAGCAATTTTCTAGGTGCGCATTCTGATTTCCATAACTTTTTGTCACAATATACTTGCATTTCTAGGTCTTTTTGCATATCATGCCATGTTTTCAAACATTTTTTATTTTCCAAGTTTACACTTGGTGGTGAACCCCTTTCTTGTCTCATTCATCCCCAAGGATATCTTATAGTGAAATCTCTCATATCCTTCATTGGGTTGAGATCTCTAAGGTATTCTTGAATGTGAACATTACGAAATCAGATCCTTTTCCTTGTATCCACTTTTTGTGGACAAGGAAGTGAAGCATCCATTTTCAGTATCCACATTTTGGTGAACCCAACTTTTGAGCATCATAATTTTGATTTGGAGTGCATTTACATCCTAGATTTAGGTTGCATTAATATTGCATTGCATTTTGTGTTAGTTAATTTGCATTCTAGGGTTTCAAAATTTTCATTGGTGAAAAGTTCATGTAGCTTGCATTATTGCACTTAATTTCATTAAAAATCAGAAAAACTCTACATTTGCATCTTAGAATTGCATCAACAAACATAAAAAGCATAAAATTCATTTCAAAAATTCTAAAAAATTTCAAGAAAAATCAGTACCAGGACTCATTCGCCACCTTGGGTGAATCAGTCCCTTTGCACAATTTGTGTTGCATTTGCTGGCATTTAATCTTCATTTTTTGAGTTTTTCTTTATTGTTCCTCCATTTCTGTTTTACTTTCCATAATTTTTGCTTCAAGCAATTTTTATTCTCGTTAGCTAACAATGAATTTTCATTCACCTTGCATTTAGTAGCATTTGCATGAGTGTTTGGTGTCCTATTGCTAATACCATAGTGAGAAGAAGTTTGAGACTCATGTCATCCCGTGATAAGACACTCATTGTGGATCTTGGGTTATCTAGAGCTTCCACTCCTTGTATTGGCACTAGTACACTAGGCATGGATAATACCCTTAACAACTCTTTGCCTTCAAGTAGCATGCAAGTTGAATAACAAAATGATAATATCCCACAAGAGAAAATAATTCTAAAGCATGAGGACTTAGCAAACCTCCAACATCAATTAATTCTTGAAAAAATTTCAACTACTACAATTCCTACCATAAAAAACATCTATTGCATGCTTGAAAGTGAAGATGGCCTTGACATTGTGGAAAACATAGTTGAGATATGTGCAAAACATATTCCTTCAACCTCTATTGTTCCTACACCAACAAACATAATTGCAAACCAAGGAGGAACTCAAATTCCTCCTTCCTCAATGATAGCCTCAATACCTACATATACCACTCCTGAAGTCACAACAACAATGCAACAAGTTAGTAATGTGATTCCTTCCTTGGGTATTCCTACTAGCATCCCTAGTTCCTATGTGGCATCACATGTTCTATTTTCTAGCACATTACCACCTATAACCATTCCATTCACCTATCCTACTAATACATAAAATCCATCACCACTTTCACTTCCATATCATACCACTTGTAATGATCCTCTTATAACACAACTTTTCCAAACCGTTTCATCCATGCAAAAGCAAATCTACACCATAAACCAAAATCAAAATGGCCCACCCACACATTATGTCAAAAGCAACCCATTGTCCTAAGAGATATTGCGAACACCGAAGCAACAAGGAGTATAGGTGCCTTGATTTGAGAAATATTGATGGAAGGGAGATCCTTCTAACCATGTTAATTCCTACACCACTTTATGTAGTGATTTTTTCCTTGATGATAAATTGTTGGAAAAAATCTTTCCTAGGTCCTGAAAAGATATTGCCTTGGAATGGTTTTCTTCTTTACCAAAACATTCAATTCATTCATTCAATGAACTTGTTGATGCATTTGTAAACCATTTCCAATTGAATATAACTCCCAAGAAGACCTTGGATGATTTTATGAGATGGAAGAAAAATGAGGAAGAAATGATAAATGATTTTATCTCATGCTATCAATCACTTTATTCCCAAATCAATGTCAAGATCCCTAACCCACACCTTCCAAAGATGTTTATAGAAAACTTGCAAACTAAAATTCAGGACAAGCTCACTATGATGAAATTCCCATCCTTCATGCACTTGTGTACTTCCTTTTGTGATTATAAAAATTTGGTTAGTAGTCGAGATATAAGGTCCACTTCTAGCCCAATTGAGAGATCTGAGCCATCCAACCAAAACAATTCCCAACCTTTTAGAAAACAAAATAAAGGGTTCATGCAATTCAACCCGCCACAACAACCAAGTAGTTGCTATCAAAACCTCAGTACCCTTTAGTTATGGAGATTCGTAAAGACAATTCACACCTTTACCTGACACCGTTCATAACATAATGTGCCAAATTTTACAACAACAAATGATTACCTTGCCTCCCGTCAAAACATTGGACACCAATAAGCCTTTAACCCCGAGCTTTAAATCAAATGCCTATTGCCACTATCATCGACAAAATGGACATGACATAGAACATTGCAAGCCTCTTAAATATCTTGTGCAAGACCTCATTGATTCCAGTCATTTATCCATTGGAGGTGTTAGCGATCAGGGCAACAAGATAGTTGACCCTTCGAACCAAAACTTGGAAATTTTCACTAATCTGATGCCCAAACACAAATTTTCATTTGTCAAATCCAATGAAACTACAAAGAGTGATGTGATGAATTTTGATACAAATGATGAACACAATGATCATATTCCAAATTATATCAGTGTCAATCCTATGGATGAAATGGTAGGAGGGATAGACGTCATCCCTCATAAGGGCCAACCTAAGAGTCCTGTTAATATTGCTTTCTCCTCTAAGGATATAATTAAGCATGCACTCGATGGTACCCTCTACATAGTTGGTCGTATCTATGACAAGCCCACTAATGGGATATTAATAGATTCCGCCTATGGAGAGAATGTGATCACCTAGTTCTTACTCTTACATGAACTTTATCAAGATGACTATGATAATTTGAAAGCATGGATCAAGATGCACAATGGCTTTGTGTTCCCTACAATAGGATTGATCACCATACCATTACAAATAGGACCAAAAACATTAGATGTCACATTCTCCATCATCCTACAGTTGAACCAATTTCATTTGTAGCTAGGCCATCCATGGCTTCACTCAATGAAATTTGTCCCTTTAGTTGTGCACAAATGCTTAAAGTTTCCATTTGACAATGAAATATTCACCATTCACCATAGAAGCTTGAACCCATTGTCTTCCAAAGGAAACTTTTCCTTAGAAGCCTTTTGGCCTGAGTCCATGGAACATATCAAGCAACGAGAAGACTTCTTTTTGTATCTTTCCAAAAATTCATAGCAAAGAAAATAGTTGAGCTATCCCTCTTAAACATGTCCTCCTCTACTTCTGCACCTCCCATCCTTGATGAAACCATGCTTGAACCTAAACAAGAACCAAATAACCAATACCAACCAAAAATAGAAACTTCACCTACATCATCCATAAGACCAAGAGACAATGAAAGCAACACCGTCATACCTCCTAGAATAAAACAAGTTTACAAAGAAAAAGAGAAAGTGGTTGAGTAACCTCCTATGGTTCCTTTTGTTCCTCTTCTTAGGGAAGAAAATCAACCTATGGTTGATCAACCCGCTCATTCACAAACACAACTTGAAAAAAAACCAAAAGAAACATAGGTGCTAGAGAGTGTAGGCATAGATGGCGTGCTCTTCCTTGCAGGTTACATGAGGAGTTAAACAACGAAAATAAAAATCTGAACTTGATTGTAGCAATGCATGATGGACCTCCTCCCCAACCAAAACAAGATGACCCAATAGAACAATCACAATAAGAGATGAACTCTTTGATGGAAATTATCATTCTTCCTCTTGTGCTGATTAATTTGGATGATGGTGATGAGACCGCTAAAATTGACGAAGAGGTGGATAATGATTTGAACACATTATTTTCCTCTTCCATGAGCTTAACTAAGAAATATTCTATATAGAGTGATGAACCTATTACTTCTCCTAGTGAGGCACTTGCCCTTGTCCCTTTGGCTAGCTGTACACCTTTGGTATACAATGAACATGATTGGGATGTGGATGACTTGCTTGATGGCTGAATCACATTTTGGGTATGTGCGGGATCATCATGGAAAAAATATGCCCTTAAGTGGCAAAAAATTTAGAAAAATTAGAGTTAGGCAACTTGACGTAAAAGTTTGAATAAGTTATCTATACTATTTCAAAGATGTGTAAGAATAGAATCTATAGAAAATTAAATATAGTTTCGAAACTACTAGGTATATTTTAAAAAAATAAAATCTATTTGGTGAAAATTTGAAATTTCAATGTAGTGGTACTTAGATTTCAGGGAAAAAATAAGAAGTAGGTGTTTGTCTAACCGCCCTAACCACAATAAAATGATAATAGTCTTTTATAAGATTTTAGATATAGTAGAGGACTCATGCCCTGATGTGATGCAAATTTTTTTGTAATTTTTTTCCAAGTAAATAATTAATTATGATTTTTTTATTACAACTTTTTAAAAAATATAAAAACTTGTATGTCTGACCACCTTAACTTGGTCAAAACTTCAAAAAATGTGATACCATTTGAAAGCTATAGATTTTTTTAATCAGCCTATGAATCGGGACTTTAGTCACAATTTGAATAGAAAATGAATAATAATTACTTATTAAATTCAAAGTAAATCATGATTTATATCAATGGAAAGCTGAGAATATCCTTAAAAAACCCTTTTCATTTCATCAATTTTGGGTAAAAAAATAGTCATCGGCCACATACCCATCATATTGCCACTTTTTGGCCCATCATGATCCTGCACATACCCTTTTCCTTACTAGTCTATTTCATTTTCTCTTTTCTTTTCATTTTATTTTGTGTGATTTTATGTGCATAATGTGATCCCTCATGATATTTTGTTTGATGTTCTCTCTCCTTGTGACATTCCTCTATTTGTACCCTCATTCTCTCTATGTTGTGCATCACTTTCGCCTTTTTATCTTTATCTTTTTCTTGTGTTTTCCTTTTGGGGATGATGCAAGGCATTGAGACATTGATATCTGCTTCATGTTGAACCAAATGGATTTCTTTATCTTTTTCTTGTGTTTTCCTTTTGGGAATGACATAAGGAATCGAGACATTCATGTCTCCTTCATGTTGACCAAAAATCATTTCCTTTTTCTTTCTCCTTTTCTTTTTCATTTGTCTTGTTTTTCCTCTTGTGGATGACAAAAGGCATCGAGACACCCTATGTCTCTTCCATGTTGACCCAAAAGGTTTTTCCTTTGTTTTCATTCTCTTTGTATCATTCTTCTAGTTTTGTGTATTTGGGGGATGATGATAGTTTCAAGCTCTCTAAAAAAATAGTGTAGCAAAGAACATACTGACCCAAAATCCATAGATCCCTTATGTGTTTGGTTTTTTCATTTTGGGGGAAACCCCTCCCTTTTCTTTTTAGCTCGGATTATGTAACTTTACTTGGAAACATATGACTTGGCATAAGACTTTCCAAGTTGGCTCTCATGTCTTCTTTATTGCTAGCATTTTTTATTTTCTACTTTAAAGTAATTTCTCATAGCATGGTGTTTACCAATTCCTTTAAAGTGGGCACATACAATAGCATTATTCTTTTGCATTTTCCTTTTGTTGGTTCTTAGTGTAGCCTTCTTACTTCATACAATGTGTTTGTCACTTTATGGATGGCATTGGGTGTGATTTCCTTCATGAGTGTGATCTATCTTAGCATATTACACTCCTCTTAGTGGCTTGACGTGAAAAACTACATCCCCTATGTTGTGAATATTCTATTCTTTGATCAGTCCTCTCTAGGATACATTAGGCACAATGTTTCCTAAGTTTAAGACCTCCCATGAACTAAGCAAGACTCCTTTGAACATTCTTTGCATGTTGCATGTTGCATTTGTTGTTATATCACCACCTTGCATAACACAACTTGCATGCCTATGGAGCCATCACATTTGGTCATGAGTTCCAAGCATACGAAGTTTTGCTTGACTCATGAAGCTCGAAAGACCATTTTTATTTTTTGTGGCACCTTATTAAGGTTATTAGGAGGTATAACTTTTGTATGGTTGAGTAGGAAGCCCACTCTCAGGCATGAATTTTCCCATAGCCATGAGTGTATGTTTCTCACCTTTTATGCCTTCCAACTTGGCGGATAGCCATGAGTTCTGTCACCTCAAAGTGAGTATGTGTTTTTTGGACAAACATCCTAGATCTGATCCACATTGTGCTGGACAAACGATCGAAGCTTGATCCAATGATTTATTTTCCTTTTCTTTTTCTCTTTTTCATCATTGGCATTGCATTCTTATGCCTTGTTGTTCTTGATATCATTTTAATGTGTGTTCCCTTCTACTTATGCTGGTTTGTCATGGGATCATGATCCTTGGGGCTTGATCACCCCTCTCGATTGTTGTTGTCCCATCTTGTTAGCATTGGTTCTTTGGAACCCCTCTTGGTGTGCGTTGGTCTACTTTAGTGTGACTTTGAAGTAGGTTCATCCTCTCACTTAAGTGGGGGCTAAATGTGGAGACTAAAAAAGTAACCCTTCTACTTTTTCTATCTTTTTTGGGCCCTCATGTGATTTTGGCTTAATATTGCCTTGATTTAATGTTGTAATGTGGATAACAAATTCACATTAGGTCTTGGGCCATTCTAAACTAAAATGATTCAAGTGGTACCTTACCTAAGTGTTGTAAAGTGTTCTAACACACTTTCACACTTTGCTAGGGTCTTGTTAATGTATTTCACCTAAATAAGCTCTTTTAATCATTTACCAAGCCTTGATTCAAAGTGTTGTGACACACTTTCACACTTTTCTAGGTTTTTCATTAATAATTGGGCTTCCTTAATCTTTAATTGGCCCCATTTTGCATCCACAATACTTATTTATGTGTTTTTTTTAGAACAATCCTGATAAATATAATTTAAAGCATCAAAATCCCAAAACCCACCTTAAATTCCTAAGGTGGGTCTCATTCACCATTTTGGGTGAATGGGTCCCCTTAGGTGGGACCCATTCGACCAAGGTGGAGAATGAGTCCCCTTTAACTCAAAATTCAAATTTAATTCAAAATTCTGGTGGGTTTTTATTCTCTAAGATCTAAGGTCGGCCTGTGATGTTGTAATTTCGAGAATTATTACATAATTCTGTATAAATACAAGCTTATTTCTATCATTTTTATACGTAGCAATTTTGATCAAGCATTCAAAATTTCACAAGAGTATTTGATCATTCACGAGAGCATTCAAGGAAATTCAAGGGCATATTATCAAGCAATCAAGAGAACTTTCAAGTTTCATTCATCATGTCAAAGATTGTTTGCATCATATTTTTTTAGAGCTAAAATTTTTGATGTAGGATTCTGTGATTCAATAAAGCATTGCATTCAAGATCTATCAACATCAAGCTAGCTTCCAAGTCCTCATCCATTGGAGCCAATAATTACATCTTTGCAGCATGTTATTTGTGAGGGTTTGGTGAGTTGCAACATCATTGTTTGTTCATTCATTATTATCCATTCTATTTAATTTCATTTCAATGGTTTAATTACCAACAAGGGGTTTGAGCAAGGCAAACCCCTATTTACTAACCCCACAAAATGTTTACCTCTTCTTATGTGTGATTTGCAAGGCTAGGTTACAAATTTATCAAGAAGTTAAGATTTGAAAAGTTATCAAAGAAATTCAAAATTTTCAAAGTCCTAAGAGATGCTTGGAGAAGATCTACAGGCTAAATTCTATAGTTTCAGACTCTGATCTAAATTAGGAGTAGAAAAGCAGAATAAGGACTATACTTTCCTATTTTGAATTTATAGAAGTCTAGAGGTGGATTTATTCACCACTGTTGGTGAATGAGTCCCACTACCTAGGCCTAAATAGGATTTTTGAAGATCTAAGTACCCATTTGTCCAAAACCTATTCTGGCACAGTTTTCCCAAAACTGGAGTTAGTCGCCCAGCTTGGCGTATGAGTCCCAATCAACATCAACATTAGAATTTTTAGGATTCTAGAGCGCCATCCCATCTCTAGCAATTTTTCATGTACATTTCCAATTTCATAATTTTTTGTCACAGTCTACTTGCATTTCTAGGTCTTTTTGCATATCACAGTATGTTTTCAAACATTTTATGCTTTCCAAGTTTACACTTGGTGGTGAACCCCTTTCTTGTCTCATTAATCCCCAAGGATATATTATAGTCATATCTACAATATTCTTCATTGGGTTGAGATCTCTAAGGTATTCTTGAATGTGAACATTGTGAAATCAGATCCCTTTCCTTGTATTCATTTTTGTGGACAAGGAAGTGAAGCATCCATTTCTAGTGTCCACAACACAATATCATTTTGTTAGAGATATGATAAAAGAGAGCATGGTGAATTTGATTAAGTTAGATACTTTGATGAATGTTGTTGATTCTTTAACTAAGCTTGTTATAACAGAGATTTCAAATAGTGTTTAGAGACTATGGGCCTTTTGACCCTTACCAATTAAGCTAGATGATGTTTATGTCCTTCCATTTCTATTGCAAGGTGTTCAAATAGTGGGAGAATTGTTGGTAAAATGTGTCTCAACCTTGCAATTATATAAGGTTTATTGTTGATAGAGTGTATATATATGTTTCCTAGTTACATCAATAGGTGTAATATAGAATGGAAGCATTGGATGGAGTGTGATGTGTGTTAACATTTAAAAAAAAAAAAAAACTCTTATATGGATAGCATACATTAAATTAATGATATATTGTAAATTTGTACCATTCATTATTATTTCTTTGATCTGATGGGAAATATTTTGTTGGCTTTTCTTACCCTAGAAGGTAACCTTATTTTATGGGGGAAATGTAGTATGATTATAGATGGTGATCTATTTGAAGAGTTTGATAGAGGTCATTTTGTCTCTAGATCTCTGGTGGAGATACTCCTATGAGAAGCTTTCTCTACAAGTATATTGCAATCTTTCTAGTTTTGAATAATATATTGGGTGAATTTTGAAGTGTGGGGATTTTCTCCCGAAAGGTTTTCCCCCATGTAAATCACTGTGTTGTGGTACACATGATATTTATGTTTATTAATGTTTAAGTTTCTATAATTATTGAAAAAATATATAATTTAGTTTTATATTATTCTCCTCTCAAGATTAGTGTAAGAAGTTGTTCTGCTACCTTATCTTCCTTGAATAAACTAGGTTCATAAGAAAAAATAATAGACATTAAAAGAAACTTGAATATAAAAGATGGTGCCTACTATAAAGGATGTTGCCATAATGTATTGATGTCTTGAAGATATGATATTTATTGTAACAACAGACATAGCATGCTCCACCTTTTAGGAGATGAAGCACAATGAGGGCTTTCTATTTCGCTATTCTTACATTCAAGGAAACCCTAGAGATCTCAATCCAAGAGTGAAAGGGAGAAAGAAATCTACTAAATGGAATCCTAGGGTTTGATTAATGAATAAAAGAGGGTTCACCACCAAGCTAGGGCTTGGAAAGATAAGAAATGTGAATGACATGCAAAGTACTATGCAAAACCTAACTAAATGACCTAGTAAATGAAACTGAAATAGAAAATAACAAACTAAGAAAGTACAACTTAGGTGCACTTGGAAGGATGACATTACAACAAGCTTCAAAATCCTAGAATCTTGTTGTTTAATTACCACTGGGACTCATATGCTATTCTAGGTGATTTAGTCCTAGACTTGGGTTTCTAGGTGGAAATAGGAATGTGATAGTGGTGAATCTGAATCTTCTAAAATATAGAAAATATTCTATACTAGTACTCATATGCCAGAAGTGGAATATCAATCCCACTTTGCTTTATTAGAGGGTTATGATTTAAATTAGGTCTCCAATCTCTACTCTTCCTCACACGCTTTTTTTTTGGGTCTAAAATCTTGATTTGCAACTTGTAGGTGTCTTTTCATGAAGATAACAACCCTGTTACAAATTGATGACTTTCTTCAACCTTGTGACCTATTCTTCAAAGAATATTCAAGCTCCAAGACACCTATATTTTCTATCACACGCCAAAGAGAAGAGAAACTTGTTGATTGTTAGGGAATAGGAGTTTTCCTTAGTAAAACCCCTTTTAGGTAATTAAACCTTATGATTAAACAATGAAATATGAACATGAATCATGAATAATGATACCTTGAATGATTTCTTTAAATTTAAATCAACAATCTAACATGAAGTGACCATGTAGAATGTAGATCTTGATCTTGAAATTTGATATGAAACAATTTTTGTAAATGGATCTTCAAAGCTACATCACAACACTATCTCAAAAAAATGCTTGATGCTTGATGATCTTGACATGATGATGGATCTTGAATTGGTGCAACAAATGATGAATAATTCTTCCCTTGAATGCCTTAGAAATGCTCTTGTCAACTCTCTTGAAACTCTTGTGAAGTCTTGGAATTCTTAAGTCTTGATGGCTTATGATGATACCATGAAGGCCTAGGTGAAATAATGATTTGAGACCTTGTTTATATAGGCAGTCCATCCAATTTACCATTTATTAGATACCAAATGCCAACATTCATGAAACTTGAACTTAAAACCCGAATTTCCTACTCAAAACCCTAAAAGGGGCCAAATGGGACTCATAAGCCACTTGTGGTGTATAGGTCCCATCTAGATGGGACTCATATGCCCAAGGTGGCATATGGGTCCCACCAGGCCTTTTCAGGTGGAGAAAATGTTGAGGAGTTAAGAAATTAATTTTATTTGATGTCTATGTTAGGATTTTGATTGAAATAAGCCTCAATATGCATAATATAGGGTCTTAGGGGCATATAAATGATGATATGAAGGTCATAAATGCAAGAGGGCACACAAATCAATGTCAAAGTATAAATAAATACACTTTACAACATTAAATTAAGGAAAAAATTGGTCTATTTAGCATAAAAAGGCCCTAAATCTAATGTGAATGTGTACAACACATTACAACACTAGATTAAGGCAACATTAGGCTGATTAATTATTCCCAAATTAGGTGAGGAATTATACTATCACCAAGAAGGGAGTACAATTTCCATCATTACATCTAGCCCCCACTTTAGTGAGAGGAGGAAATTGCTTCAAACTCACACTAAAGTAGCCATTCAAGAGGGGTCCAAGTGTACCAATGTAGATGATCTAGGATGAAGCCACAATAGTGGTTTACAATTTCATGGAAGAAGGAAACCTAAGAAAAAATGACCGCATGGCAAAAAAATTGGTTTTAGGGGTTCGAATGAACCTACAAGTTCAACCGAACCAAAATGGGGTTTGACCGAACTAGGGTTCAAGTGAATCCATGAATTTTTTGGCCCACATTTACCACCCAAAAAATAATAGAAAAATACATATTGAAGGGGGTTTGAATGAAGCAGGGTTCAAATGAACACTGGTTCGAATGAACCCCTAGGGGTTCGTATGAACCCCCTTATTCCTCATTCTCCCCCTGAAACAAAAAAAAATCCTAAATTTTTATACTTCAAAGCTTGGGTTGAGGATGAAAATGGAGGATTCTTCAAAAACCCAACTGGAATTAGGTGGTCATTGGAAAGAGCTATCCAATGAATATAATTTTAATATGTTTTGGTTTTATTATGGATTTGTTTTTTTAGTTTTATTAAACAAGGGTTTTTAGTAAAAAATGAAGGTCTTTGTTCTGGATATTTGGAAAATAGCAGATTGTCAAAAAAAATTAAGAAAAATATGAGTACACCAGATATTGAAGTCCTTGATCCAACAAAACAAAATTGAATTTTGATATATACAAAAAAAGTTATGCTTTATACCATCATGCTATGTCTCAATTGTAATTATTTTGATTTCAAAACTTGATTAAAGAAAAAATATTCAATAAAAAACTATCTAACCAAGTGGAAGCACTACATATCAGAGTTAAAAATCCAAATTCAAAAGAATTAGAACTTTATCCTTCATGGAAAAAAAATTATGCGTTATACGGTGTGCATCACTTTTTAAAAATGTTGTCTTCTGAAAAAAAAAAAGAGCAGTTTTTGTGGGATATGCAAAAAGAAGTGCAATTTTATTCCAAATATTTTGGAAAACATATTTTTAGAATCTACAGACAAAATATGATGAGACTCTAGTTCACATCATCTTCAAATTCCTCACAGTTTAGCCGCTATAGGTGCCGAATGTGAAGATTTAGTTAAAAATAATAATTTCAGTGTCCAGTTTGGCCAAAAATGGTATACCACTATTGTGGGATCACCTTCTAGGGTAACAAGGATCAAAGGAGGTGGTCAATCCATCAAGATCTGAGATCCTATGTGAAACCAACATAAGAACAAAAGGACACACATAAGGTGTATAATATGTAGCATCAAGATACATAAACATGCAATGTCAAATATATAAAGAATTAAGCAAAATAAAGTAAAAAGAGGTGGATCAAGTGTCGATCATTTGTACAATGCAATGTGGATCAGATCTAAGTTGTTTTTCTAGAAATGCATGCTCGGTCTAAGGCAACAAAACTTTAGGCTATCTGTTGGGTGAGTATCCAAAAGGGTGGCTTAGTGAGAAATTCATGCCTCTATACCAACTTCTCACCATATAATGAGAAAGTCATTCCCATGTTTAGGCTTCTCATCTTACGCTAACCATACCAAAGTTATACCTCCTGATAACTTTGACAAGGTTCCATAAAAAAATGAACTTTGAGCTCCAACAGGCAAGCAAAGCTTTGTATGTTTGAAACTCATGAACAAACAAGATGGCTCCATAAGCAATCAAAGTGTGTTATGCAAGGTGGCCATATAATAAATATTGCAAATGCAAAAGAGTGTAAGGTATGTTCAAAGGGATTTCTCTTAGTTCATGTAAGGTCTCTTCTTAGGGAACATCGTGCCTAATGTCTCTAAGAGAGGACAAGTCTTAGAAATATCAAACTCTCAAAGGATATCAAGCACAATGAAACCACCAAGAAAAGGATGCATCACAAGAGAATCAAAAATTGCATGTTGAAAAATGAGTGTCGATATATGCCCCACTTTAAAATGGTTGCTATCACCATTGCTATGAGAAATTGCTTCAAAGTAGAAGAGGGAATGAGAGGTTATTTGGAAAGCCTTATGCTAAGTTGTGTGTTCCCCAATGAAACTAAATCATGTAAATTCTTGGATGCCTCTAAATATGGTTATTTAGAGATTACTGATAAAGAGGGCATTGTTCATAGGCATGAATTGTGGTTTGTGGAAATTCCACATGCATATGGTGATTATGTTGATTCACAGAAATAGTCACTAAAACCTTGCATTGATGGTTCCTTAGAGAGTTGTAAACAACTTGCAAAATAATATGTTCAAGCACTTATAGATTGCTTGAATGAAAGATTTCCCGATCTTGTGTTTTTTAACTCTATAAAGTTGTTTAGTCCTTGTCATTATCTAAAGGATGCTCATGCTAGAGAAGATAATTCAAAGTGTTGGCTTGATAATTTTTTTCAACACGTGCAACATACATTATGTGAGGGAGAAGAAAATGAAACATTATTTAATGTTGAAGCTTGTAAACAAGAGTTTCCAGTATTGGCATGGTGTGATGGTTTATAGGTGGCATTATTGTTCTTGCCACCAAGGTTCAAACCCCGTTGGGGTGGTATTGTTGAATGGTTGTATCAGTTTCATAGCTCCAGTCAAAAGCGTATACCGCTTGAATAAAAAAAAAAGATTGTAAACAAGAGTTGCATATATTTGTTTATACTCTTTGTCTTAGTTGTAAGGGACTATCAATGAAGGAAGCTTGAAGGGTTTTTTTTTTCACAAACTCACATATAATATTTCCAAACATGACAAAGATATGCCAAAAAATCCTTGCTATTCCAACAAGTACAGTGGCATGTGAAAGAGATTTTTCAAGGAAAAATATAATAAAAGATATCTGATGAACAACTCTAACATTAGATATATGGGATGATTTGATGAGTGTCTCTAACAACGCTTGATGTATCAACAACATAATGGAGTAGAGTGTATGAAATTTGGAAATATGCCAAACAAAGAAGAATTTAGAATATTTTAAGACATATTTTTTTGCACATTTGTAATGGTGATATATCCCATATGAGACAAAAACACAACAATGCATTATGATTCATTAATTTTATTTTAATGTCATTATGTTACAAGTTCTATGCTAATACTATAATAAATCAAGTTTTTAACAGACTTTGAGGTTTTTTAAATTTGACCTATTCCATGAGATGGTCGCCTAAGTATTGATAGTGCTTCTATGGCAAAATGGAGGCATGTGCCTTATGCTGAAAATGTTCCTATCCCTCGCCTATCAGTTCCTTATTATATAAAATTTGACTTGTAGTAAAAAAAAAAAATTCCATGCGAAAGGAAATAATGAAGACTAAACTATAGAAAAAAATTCATTATGGGCAAGGTGGATCATCAAATTTAAGCCCTGGTGGGTAGCTTTGATTTATTAATTATCTCTTAATTCTAAGTTCTTAGTTACAATTTATTAGTCTATTATTGGGAGGTCGTTACAAATAATTACCTCATATTATATAAATTAAATTACTTTAAATAATAAATGTTAAAGTATGCTAGTAATTGGTAGTTATGTAATGTGTCAAACTTCAAAATTAAATACTTGTTTAGTTATTGCAAATCTACCTCCAATGATAATATATTATTTTCCTTAACTTTAGACAAATTAATAGATAAACGTAAGTAGCTTACTTTGGAGTAACTCATTTCCTTAATTATTTCTTGTCAATTTATTTTATTTTAGTTGTGTTGTAATGGAATATTGAACAAGGCATTACAAGTTCAATTGGAATCAATTTGTGTCTAAATGGATGAGGAGAAATGTCAGATCTTGCTTTGTTTTTTTTTTTAAAATTCCTATTCGTTAGATTCTCTTGTTATGGCTTTTGGGAGTACTTTTATTGTTTTGAAGACTGAAGATGTTGTGGGTTCTTTTCTTTCTAAAGAGATGAGGAGGAAGGTATCCAAAAATTCCAAGGAGGTCCTAAATCTTCATGGAAGACCTAAGGAAAAAGGCAAGAAGAATGAGAAGCATGACAAATCCAAGCCGAAGGGGAGATCTAAATCTCCTGGAAAGTCCAAAGTTATTTGTTGGAACTACGATAAGCCTGGAAATATTCATAAGGACTGCAAAGAAGAAAATAACAAAGAAAAGAATAGATTTGATTATGATTTTGAGTCCAAGAAGTAATATGGTGACACATTTATTACATCTTTGCAAACTCGTGCAAGTAATGATGCATGTTTAATTGACTCAGGTGCATCTTTCCATATGACCTTTAATAGAGATTGGTTTTCTGAATATGAAGAGTTTGATGGAGGTAAGGTTTACTTGGGTGACAATTCTTATTTAAATATTGTTGGTTGAATGGTAACGTTAGAATTAGGTTTTCTGATGATAGAATAAAAGGATTAATGGTGTGCTAAAATTTGTTATTTGTGAGAAAAGTAATAGATGTGAGTGTGCATGTAATATTTTCTAATGTAGGATGCAAGATGCTTAGAGGTGCTATGGTGATTAATAGAGGTGTAAAATATGACACATTATATAAGCTTTATATGTATGTATTGTTGAGTGTAATAGTAATTCTAGAGTGAAAAGCAAGTCGGTGGAAGAGGTGAGGGTTTCTTCTTCAACAAATGGTCATGGTTTTTAGGTACCCAAATGAAATTAGACACTTGGCCACATTAGAGAAAAGGGTCTAAGAACATTGAAAAAAAGTAACCTTGTTGAAGGTTTGTTTGATTGTAATCTTGAATTTTGTTTTTGTGAGCTTTACATTTATGGAAAAAAAAATTGTCTTTAGTTTTACTCAATTTCTCATAAACCTTGTGGTGTATTGGATCTTATTCATTATTATGTGTTTGGTCCGATAGATGTTCCTCCAATTGGTAAATCCACTTACTATGTTTCATTTATTGATTATTACATTAGAAGGACATGGGTATACTTTCCAAAGAGTAAATCTAAACTTTTAAGTTGATTTAAATAATTAAAATAAATGGATGAGTTGTAGACTAAAAAGAAAATAAAATGTTTGAGGACTAATAATGGTAGTGAATTTTTTTCTAATGATTTTGAGAGATTTTTAAAGATTATGGTATTCATAGACAAAAGATAAATCTATATTCTCCACAACATAATGAAGTTGAAAAAAGAATGAATAGGCCACCGATTGGCTCATATGGAGGTATTGAGAAGTACAAAGCAAGGTTGGTTGCGAAAGGTTACTCTCAAGTTTGGGGTTCTTATTATGGTGAGATATTTTCTCCTATTGCTAAAATGGAATCCATTAGATTTTTTATTTATATTGCTACTGCTTATGATTTAGAGGTGAAATGAAGGAAAAGAGAGAGATGAACCCAAAATGATATCAAGATGGTTACCCTCTCTTTTCACTATTTATTTTATTCAATTATTCATAGATGAATATCAGAAAACAAACCTAACTAATATAATAGTAAAATTGTAGTTTTAAGATGGTAAAATGTTCTATACCTTTTGTAAAAAGTTTTTTTTTCAAGCCTCACTAAGGACACATTTTCCCAATGGCGAATGGGTCCTGGCTAGGGTTCTAGAAAAATACTTTATGGGTTTTGTTTTTCAATGTCTACACTCCCAAATCCTGGTAGGACACTATTGGAAGCCCAGATATAAATTTTGTAGCTTAGTTTCTATGACATTGCAAGAAAGGTGACAACTTTGACAACTTTGCAACTTTGAAAACTTTCATTTTCCAATTGATCTTCAACCTAAAACTTGCAATCACATATCAAGAGAGAAGAATTTTTTTTTTTTTAGGGAATAGGGGTTTTCCTTTATCAAACCTTGTTTTGGTAATTAAACCTTGGAATGAAAAAATGCATAAAATGAGAAATGAATGAAAAAAGCAATGTCACTACTCACCAATCAATAATTGAACCTTGGAGTACAAATTAGCAATCTTGCATGAAGTGGCCTCAATTAGTGTAGATCTTGATCATGAAATTTGGTATGAATAATGTTTGAATTGGATCGTCAATGCTACATCAAAACATTATCTCAACAACATACATGATGCCTTAAGCCTTTGACATGATGGTGTGATTCTTGATTGCTGCATTGAGCTTCTATAATCCTACCTTTGAATTCCTTAGAAATGCTCTTGAATTATATTGAAATCATAAAATTTCTATTAGTATGCTTGCATAAAAATTCATAGATCAAACTATGTGAAATAACCTTATATTTATACATAATTTATCATAAACTCCCGAAATTGAAATAACATGAGCTGACATCAGATCTAGGATTTCAAATCATTAAAATACCACCAAAAACATATTCCAAAGGGGGGTCCTATGGTTAAGAGAGGTCCCATTTTCCATGTGGCAAATGGGTCCTAGCACACTTAACTAGGAAACACTTAGGGGAATTTAAATGTTATGTAAAAAGGGGGTCCTAGGACCTAGTGAAGACCCATTCACAAAGTGGCAAATGGGTCCTAGGTCACTAGCCTATGACACATACCTCAAGTAAAATTAAGTGTTGTGTAATATTATTTATGAATGTTAGGATTTATCCCTCAGAATCTATAATTAATTAGGCTTGGGTTTGAATTAAAGGGGAGGATTAAGCTCAATTAATTAATAAAGCCCTAGATTAGTGTGAAAGTGTAAAGATACACTTTACAACATACTAAATAAGGCACATGTAAGTCCATTTAGTTTAGAAAGGGGCCCTAGACTTAAGGTGAATGTGTAAAACACATTACAACACTAAATCAAGGAAACATTAGGTTCATTTTAATTATTCCCAAAGTAAGGAAAAAGAGATATTTTTTTTGTTACTATATTTTTCCCTCACTTTCGAGAGAGTATGACCCCACATCAAAATCACACTAATGTAGACATTCAAGACACTTATGTATGCAACAATGAAAAAGATACACAATCATACACTATCAAAGACCAAGAAAATCAAGCATAAATGGTCCAACGTGATCTAGACTATCTATTTTTATGCTCACTTTGGGGTAGTGGAACCTCAGGCCGTCCACTAGGTGACTATCCCTCCTGGAAGGTGGCTTAGTGAGAAAGTCATGCCAGTGCATAAGATCTCACTGTACTTACCATACCAAAGCTATCCCTCTAATAACTTTGATAGGGCCCAACTCACATTACTGTCTCATGCTTAAGAAGGTGTGTTATACCAAACATTATGTAAATAGGTTTTTGTTCAAGTGAATTTTGCTCGTACGTTCATGTAAGGTGTTCTTCTTAGGGATCATCATGCCTAGTGTCTCCAAGAGAGGACAAGAAAAGAGTAACAGATTGCAACTTATGGGATGGCTCGCTTCGCATCAAGCCACTAAAATAAATTCATATGCTTAGAAATATAATGCTCTTGGAGGACATGAAACCCAATGAAACCACCAAGAAGAGGATGCATCACAAGAAATAAAATCACACCATGAAATATGCAAAAATATCAGAATAAATCATCGATATATGCCCCCACTTTAAAGAAATTGCTAACACCATTGTCGTGAGAAACTACTTTAAAGTAGCCAATGTTTTCTCCTAATACATGAGAGCTCTCCTTAGAAAACCCTATGCCAAGTCATATGTTTCCAATATAAAGCTACAACATGAAAAAGGAGGGAGGGGTTTTCCCCAAGAATACATAAGGGATCTATGGATTTGGGGTTAGTATGTCTTTCCTACAATGTTATTTTTAGTTCTCAGAAATGTCATCACTCCCCAAATACTCATTGAACTGGAAGAATAACACTTGTAAAGAGAGTGAAAACAAAGAAAAATACTTTTTGGTCAACATGGAAGACACACAGACAAGATAAAGAAGGATAATGAGGTTAAGGTTAAATTACTCGAAGGAGAAATGAGAAAAATTAGGGACACTATGAAAATTATTATGGAGCATAACCACAGAATTGCAAAACATAACACCACTATCATGAGCCTTATGGTTGAGAAAATGGAAAATTTCCAATAGGGATCTCTGGTTGTGGATATGGACATGGGTAAGGAGAAAAGTAAGATTGAGGATGCTAGCATCTGGAAGAGGACAAGAGCTCACCTGAAGAGAAAGGTTGATTCTATGCCCTAGGAGGTTCAGGCTCTGAAAAAGGGCACCCAGGATATGTACAACCTTGAAGTTGAGGTTGTTGATACTTTAAAGTCTTTACATCAGTTTTGGGTTTTTTTTGTGTAGGTATTTTGTTGGCCTATGCTAGCTCTGGGCTGGTGGTTGTGGTCTTCTCTTGATTTTTTTTGTTTTACCGCCTTCCTATTTTTGGGGTTTTGTAATGCTTTATCTTTCTTATACTTGTAAACTTTGTGGTTTCGGGTCCCTATAAAACCTATTTTTTCCTTTATCAAAAACATGGGAGAGACCTAAATGTCTTGACTCCTTGCATCATCTCCAAAAGGAGAACATAAGAAATAAAAAAGATAAAATGTTTATGACGTATAGAAGAATGTAGGTACATACAAAGGAATGCATAAAAAGAGAGATACACATCAAATGAAACATCACAGTGGATCACATTATTTACATGCAATCACATAAAGAACATGAAAAGGAAAAAAATTCAAAAGACTAGTAAGGAACATGCAAGTCAACCTATAGTAAGTCATCCACATCCCAATCTTGATCAGTATAAATGGAAGGCCTAGACAACTACCCAAAGGGGCAACATCACATTTGAAAACTAGGACAAGGCTAACTAACCCCCTTTCCCCCACTAAGTACAGAACAAGGATGAGTTGAGATGGTGATTAGAATGAGCTCCTTGTGATAAAGAGAATATATTTGCAATGAATGTATAACATGTAATAGTGAGGATGCTCAGATCCTACAACTATTATATGACAAGGAGGAGAATTCATGCTCTTTTAGTCAAGTTTGATTCTTAGAGGGTGTGAAATTCTTCAATACTTTCTTTAAAGGAAAATAATTTTCAATATGATGGCCAAAGAATATATGATTAGCACAAGATGGTTCATTCTTATTAATTTGTCTTTTGGTCAAGTGTGCATGTTTAGGTGGTAATTCAATCAATTGCCAACGTAAAAAAATATAGAATATTGTCTTATTTTTGGATAGTTGTAATGAATTATAAAGAGATTCAAGAGGTTCATACAACTATTGTAACTTAATCTTTTGATGTTATGCATTTGTGGTTTCTTCTTCTTTAGTTTGATTACTATGTTTTCATCAATTTCTTCTTCTAACTACAAACCCTTTCCTTTTAAAAAAAAAAGGATGTGTTAGGGGTAGTAAAGTGTTTGGAAGGTGTAGGTTCTTTTTGATTATGCATAAGTGATTTATTGGGAACGGGTGGAGGAGGAGGAAAATTATTGTTGATGAGATAAGCCAAGCTATATGCATATTCTATTTCTTGTTCATATTTAAGTAACTTTCTTAGGTTTTCTATAAGGTGAACATCATTAATAGCAATAGGTTCATTTCTCACAAATTTTTGTAAACTCTTTAATTCTTCATCCAAAAATCTTATGTTCTCTTGTGGGATATGCGCATTGGTTGTAGGAAGGGGATTCATGGGAAATGAGGTATGCATGCTATGATCGATAGGGGGTTGATTATCAAAACTATTAGAAAGGAAGCTAGAAATGGTGTATCGTAGGATGGCATGAGTCTCAAACTACATCTCACAATAGTATTGCTAATAGGACACCAAGTTGTAAATATCATACAAGTTTCACAAACTTAGTGTGCAAACCCAAAATGGAAGGAGACTGAGAATGGAATACAATGAACTAGAATGCAATGTTTAAATGCAATTTTTAGATTCTAAACAAGGTAATTTATTGATTATACTATGCAACAATTTAAAAATGAAATGTTGTAAAGGCAATTTTGAGTTTATAAAATGCACTAAATGTTCCAAATTAAGCTAGATATAATGAAATGAATGAAATAAAAATTCAAAAAATTGTAATAGGGATTTGATGAAAACAAACAGAAGAACAAAATTGAAGATTTTAAATTCCAGAAATGAAAATTATAGCCTAATCAGGGACTCATTCTCCCTATGGAGAATTGGTCCTAGATTAGGTTTTTGAAACCATTTTTTATTGATTTTGAGGTCTTTTTTAGTGGTTTTTAGATTGAATTTTCTACAATAAGTTTCAGGTTTACATTTTTGTAAATGGAATGTGAAATTTGAGTGCAAATTACGACAAAATGATGACCCAAAACACCTAGTTTGATATGAAATTTTGCTTTTCACTTTTCAAATGCAAGTTTATGTGATGCAAGATTCTATGAAAAATGACTAATTTTTGTGTACTTTTCAAATTTAGAGAATGCAAAAATAATGCAATCCTAAAACTCTATATGAGTTGCAAATTTGAATGCAAACTAAACACCCTAAATGAGATCCAATTCAATGGAAATGAATTAAAATGAATGCAAGATCTAATCTAAGATGAAAAGAGACTTCAAAATCATAAAACTACAATGCTCAGAAATACGAGTTCACCAAAATGAAATGAAGGATAAAGAGGGGGAGATTGAACCCAATATGAGATAAATATGGTTACCCTCTCTTTTCACTATTTATTTCATTCAATTATGCATAAATGAACATGATAAAATAAACCTAATTGATATAATAGTAAAAAGGTAGGTTTTAAGATGGTAAAATGTTGTGTACCTGTTGTAAAAAGTTCTTTCTTAAGCCATTGAGGACTCATTCACCCAGTGGAAAATGTATCTTGGATAGGGTTCTAGAAAAATGCTTTTTGGGTTCTGTTCTTTAATTTCTACACTCGTAGATCTTGGCAGGACACTATCGGAAACCTGAAAATAAATTTTGTAGTTCAATTTCCATGATCTTGCAAGAAAGATGACAACTTTGACAACTTTGACAACTTTTGCTTTCCAATTGATCTTCAACATAAAACTTGCAATCACACATCAAGAGAGAAGAAATCTTTTGTTTTGTTAGCGAATAGCAATTTTCCCTTCTCAAACCCCATTTTGGTAATTAAACCTTGGAATGAAATAATGCATAAAAGTAGAGATGAATGAACAAAGTAATGTCACTACCCACCAATTCTCAATTGAACTTTGGAGTACAAATCAACAAGCTTACATGAAGTGGCCTCAATGAGTGTAGATCTTGATCATGAACTTTTGTATGAACAATGCTAGAATTGGATCTTCAATGCTACATCTTCACGTTACCTCAACAAAATGTATGATTCCTTATGCCTTTGACATGATGGTATGATCCTTGATTATTGAAATGAACTTCTATAAACCTAACTTGAAATTCCTTACAAATTCTCTTGAATTCTCTTGAATTCATAAACTTTCTATTAGGATTCTTGCATAAAAATTATTAGATCAAACTATGTGAAATAACCTTATATCTAAAAATAACTTATCATAAACTCTCAAAATTGAAATAACACAAGATGACATCCGGTCTAGGATTTCAAATCATTAAAATACCACCAAAAACATATTCCAAGGGGGGTCCTAGGGATATAAGTGAGGACCCATTCACCATGTGGTGAATGGATCCTAGTACACTTAACTAGGACACACTTCGGGGGATGCAAGTGTTATTTAAAAAGGGTTCCTAGGACCTAGTGAGGACCCATTCACCAAGTGGCAAATGTGTCCTAGGTCACTAGCTTAGGAAACATACAATGTAAAATTAAGTTTTGTGTAATATTATTTATGAATTCCAGGCTTTATCCCTCATAATATGTAATTAATTAGGCTTAGATTTGAATTAAAGGGGCCAATTAAGCTCAATTAATAAATAAAGCCCTAGATTAGTGCGAAAGTGTAAAGATACAGTTTACAACACCCTAAATAAGGCACAATTAAGTCCATTTAGTTTAGAAAGGGTCCCTAGACTTAATGTGAATGTGTAAAACACATTACAACACTAAATCAAGGCAACATTAGGTTCATTTTAATTATTCCCAAACTAAGGAAAATGGGATGTACTTTTTTTGTTACTACAAGAGGTTGAGCAAATGGATGTGAAAATTTATTTCCTTCATGGTGATTTGGAGAAGGATATTTATATGACACTTGACTAGAGAACTACATGCTAAAAGGTAAAAGTAAATTGGTTTGTAAATTGAAGAAATCTTTGTATGGCTTAAAATAGAGTCCTGGGATGTGGTATCATAAACTTGATACATATGTGTTGAGTTTGACATTTGAGTGTTTTTTAAATTAGATCATTGTATTTATTACCATAATGATGGTGATTGTTTCATAGTTCTTGTATTATATGTTGATTTTATGGCATTTATTAATAAAGGGAAAGGTATGATTTTAGAATTGAAATCTCAACTTGCTACTAAATTTAAAATGAAAGATATTCGTGAAGCTAGAAAAATTATTAGGATGTAAATTAGAGTAGATAGAGTGAATAGAAAGCTAATCCTTGTCCAAAGTATGTTAATTTAATTCTAGAGAGGTTTAACATGCATGATTGTATAGACCATTATGTGTTCCTTTTTCAGTTGGAAAAAATTTATCTATGTCAAATTGTGCAACATCCACATGAGAGATGGAAGAGATAAGAAAATTTCCTTACTAGAGTGTAATTGGAAGTTTTATGTATGCTATGGTTTTTACTAGACAATACATTTCCACAGTAGTAGGATTTCATTCCAAGTATATGTCTAATCTTGGTAGAGTTCACTGGGATGCAGTTAAAAGAGTCTTTAGATGTTTGAGTGGTTCCTTACAGTATTCCTTGTGCTATCATAGTAATTTCAATGAAGATAATATTTCCCTTGATATTAATGGTTATGTGGATTTAGACTGGGTAGGTGATATTGATAGTAAACAATCCACCAATACTTATGTGTTTACTTTATTTGGTGATGCAATTAGTTGGATGAGTAAGCAATAGGTTGTGGTTACTTTTTCCACTACTAAAGATTAGTATATGGCAGCTAATCATGTTTGTAAAGAATATTTTTTTCTTAAGAGACTATGCTCTGATATTAGAATAAACCAGGGTGCAGTTACAATTTATTGCAATAGTGAGAGTGCAATATGCCTAAATGTTGAAAATTGAGGTGTTTTTTTAGCTTAATACTTCGTCAAAATTTAATATTTCTGATCTAAATATGCTTTTCCTTTGTTATAGATTCTTTACGGGTGATTATCTTGATTAATCTATTTTACTATTTGTAGAATGTAGATAGAAGTTGATAGAAGAAGTAGACAGGATATTAGAAAGATTACACAAGCATATGCCATGGAGAAACCCTTTCAGGAAGAAACTCCACCAAGAATTAGTCTATAATTCAATCTATGAAGTAGATTACAATAACTCTAATTCTTGCTTGAGAATGCCTCTTTTTCCTTCACCAAAACTTCTTCACAACCTGCAATAAAATTGATACCAACTCTCTTCAACTTTCTTGAGATAAATAGGATTTGATTAACTCTGTAAACTCCAACTGAGTTACAACTACAATGCTAAAGCCCTATCCCTAAGAGGTATTCCTATCTTATGAAAATAGAGTTATGTCATGAAGAACAATGTCAAATCCTCATCTTCATGCATTTGGGTGTCCCAAACTGAAGTAGCAATTCAACCTTCATTTTATAAATATCTTCGAGGCTTCATCGTCAAAGTAGGTGCCCAAAAGTAATCCTACTTAACTGAGCCTTTAGAAATATCTCAACATGCAAAGGAGTTGATTCCAAGAAGCCAACTTGGGTGCCCAATTTGGTCCATGTCATTTCTTGTTAATTGAAGCATTTCTCAACACCATTCATGCAAGAATGATCATTCATTGTTAACTAGAGGTAGTCCCTATTATCTATCATGCAAATCAATTCATTAGCCATGCATTCCAAGTTAACTAAAGTCAACTACATTCAACTAAAACTAACTGAAGATAACTAAACCATAACTAAACTGAACTGAACTGAACTGAACTAAACTAAACTAAACTAAACAGATTATGAACATAATTGAATTGAATTGAACTAAACTGAACTAAACTAATCTAAATTGAACTGAACTAAACTTCATGCATGCAAACATCAACCCTAACTCCTAGGATCTTTACATGCATTCAAAAGTGTTATCTCTTACTCTAAATAGTTAACTAAACTCAAGGTGAATGTCACCTGCCATGTGCCTCTATTATTTAGGAACTCAAAATGGATTCCCTCACATGCTCCTAACATTTAGAATTAATTACAAATTTCAATTAACATGATTATTCCATCAAATATTAATCTCATCCTAATCCTAGTGTTGTTGAACACATTCCAAGGACTTAGGAGATAAATGAAATAAATAATGTTTAGGATTGCAATTAAATGGCATCCTATTCCCAACATTCTCCCACTTGACATTATACATTGTAATTATTCTCAATAAGGAATAATAATTTAAAACAAGTACGGGAATCAAGGCCAATGGCCTTCCTGCACCTAACTAATCAATCCACACCAACTTCAAATGCAACTTGCATAATCATGAAGCTTCCAAGAAAATGATTAAAATTAAGAGAACTTATTTGGTTTCATAAGATAATCTGCAACCTTAATTAAAGTGTCAACTTTCTTAATTAATACCTTCCCATTATCAACCAAACCAATACCTTTCCCAAGCCTCTGTATCCAAACTGCCTCTTTGGAGGCATGTTAAACCACCAAGTGTGTTGAACTGACATTCAACTAAGGTGTAGGCTCCTCAGTCTTTTTTGTTGAAAAAACTTTTCTTACAAGTAACCATTCAAATAAATATCTCTTACCATAAGCGAACTCCAGCCTCACCTATTTCTCCAAGTATCCATGAGGACCTATAACTAACCAATCCATGCCAAACTCCAAATGCAACATAACACTTTCATGAAGTAATCAAGCGAATGATTAATGTACCCAATATAAAGAGAACTACACAAGATCAATGTCATATATCCAATCGCAAATCAAGAACACAACCATGACAACATGATCTAACCATCTCCTCCTAGGATTTCGTATGCACCATAACATACATCCTGGTCTCAAGAGAACATGTAATATGCCAAACTCTCAATGCATATCAAGAGTAAACCATGACATATATTTAGCAAGCACTCTAAACAGATAAAAAACCATATCCCCAATCACATGAAGATAAACTTACCAATGATGCATCCATGTCACTACCAACAACTTCCATTGAACCATGGTATTGAGTTACACATGGCATCGTGACCACCATCCTCTCTATGAAGATCACTATATCCTAACAAAGCTCCCACTGAACGGTGATACCTAGCTATACATGGCAAGAAGATAAACATCAAACCATCACTGTCAAAAGCATATGAAATTTGAGACATTTCCTCATGATCAAAATTATCATAACATTTACTATGCCACAACTCTAAACCGTTAATCAAGAGTATACCCTGACAAAATAACAAAACCATCCAACAACCAAGAGTCCACTTCATTGCCAAATGCTCCCATTGAACTGTGATACTGAGCAATCCCATGGCATCATGATGCACACAATCAAAACCACATTTAAGTCATAAGCTCACACAAAACTTGTGAATTCAAGCTCTCAATGACACATTATAAAAAACTTATTTTCCAAAATCAACAATAACAAAAATAGTAAAAGCTCCCACTACAGCCAAAAAACCTCCAATATTTTAAGAGAAAGGCATCCTAATACTCTACCCAACCTCAACTGTTATACCAAATGTTGAAAATTGAGGTGTTTTCTTAGCTTAATACTTTGTGCTGATCTAAATACGCTTTTCCTTTGTTATAGATTCTTTGTGGGTGATTATCTTGATTAATCCATTTTATTGTTTGTATAATGTAGATAGAAGTTGATAGAAGAAGTAGACATGATATTAGAAATATTACACAAGCATATACCGTGGAGAAACCCTTTTGGGAAAAAACTCCAAGAATTAATCTATTATTCAATCTCTGAAGTAGATTACAATAGCTCTAATTCTTGCTTGAGAATGCCTCTTTTCCCTTCACCAAAAATTTGTAAACTCCAACTATCCAACTATCCCTAAAAATTACACCTATCTCATGCAAATAGAGTTATACCATGAAGAACAATGTCAAATCCTCATCTTCATGCATTTGGGCATCCCAAATTGAAGTAGCAACTCAACCTTCATTGTGTAAATATCTTCAAGGTTTCATCCTCAAAGTAGGTTCCCAAAAGTAATCCTACTTAACTGAGCCTTTAGAAATATCTAAACATGGAAAGGAGTTGATTCCAAGAAGCCAACTTGGGTGCCCAAGTTGGGTCCAAGTCATTTCTTGTTAACTAAAACATTTCTCAATACCATTCATGGAACAATGGTCATCCATTGTTAACTAAAGGTAGTCCTTGTTATCTATCATTCAACTCAAGTCATTAGCCATGCATTCCAAGTTAACTAAAGTCATCTAGCATTCAACTAAAACTAATTGAAGATAATTGAACCATAACTGAGCTGAACTGAACTAAACTGAACTAAACTGAACTAAACTAAACTGAACTAAACTAAACTAAAATAAACTAAACTGATTCTGAACTAAACTAAACTGAACTGAACTAATCTAAATTGAACTAAATTGAATTTCATGCATGCAAACATCAACACTAACTCCTAGGATATTTACATGCATTTAGAAGTGTTATGTCTTACTTTGAATAGTTAACAAAACTCAAGGTGAGTGTCACCTACCATGTGGGTGCCCCATGTGCCTCTATTATTTAGGAACTCAAAATTGACCCCCTCACATGCTCCTAACATTTAGAATTAATTACAAATGTCAATTAATATATTTATTTCATCAAAAATTAATCTCATCCTAATCCTAGTGTTGTTGAACACATTCCAAGGACTTAGGAGATATATGAAATAAATAATGATTAGGATTGCAATTAAATGGAATCCTATTCCCAAGACTAAGAACCTGACATTTTATGCTAGAACCAAGAACATTGATGTACAATATCATTTTTCTCTAGAGATATGGTCAAAGATGGTAAGGTGAATTTGGTTAAGGTAGAGACTTTGATGGATGTTGTTTCTTTAACTAAGCTTATTAGCATAGAGAGTTCAATGGTGTTCAGAGACTATGGGCCTTTCAACCCCTAACAATTAAGAGATGATGTTTACTCCCTCCCATTTCTCTTACAAGGTGCTCAAAAAGTGGGAGATTTTTTGGGAAAATGTGTCTCAACCTTACAATTATATAAGGTTTATTATATATAGTATGCATATATATGTTTCCTAGTTACACTGATAGGTGTAATATACAATGGGAGCATGGGGTGGAGTGTGATGTGTGTTAACATTTTTTTGTTCAAAAAACTCTTAAATGACTGGCATACATAAAATTAATGATATATTGTAAATTTGGACAATTCATTATTAGGTATTTGATCTAATGGTAAGTATTTTGTTGGATTTTCTTACCCTAGATGGTAACCATATTTTATGAGGGAATTGTATTACTATTGTAGATGGTGAATTATTTTGAGAGTTTGATAGAGGTCATGTTGTCTCTAGATCTCTGGTGGTGATCAAGTCCCTACCTTAACCTTTAAGTTAAATCACATGCAACCAAAATTAGAAAAGTATGAATGTGTGTTTTTGATCAACCTATATACATCTAGAAATAAGAGCATGGTATTGAAATGAAATCTATATTAAACATAAATCCCTAGTACAAAAAACTATTACACCCTATTGTGTGTAAGGAAAATAGGAAAATAGAAATACCAAGTGATTTTTCAAAGAGAATAAATAATGGCATTGAAATGAATCTTACAACACTTGTATAAAAAGGTTATGGACTTGATTTACAATATTACTAGCCAAATTATAGAAAAGGCGATGAGAGTATTCTAGAGCAATCTCGTGAATATGTAGTAGTATTAAGCTTCAACAATGAAGTATTTTCAATGAGTTCAAAAGTAGATTGTTGCTCAAAAATTCATTTGGAGAAGGATGGAGAAGAAGCTCAAGAGTTAAGTTTGATCCAAGAAGAATTTCTAGGTGGAAATGTATTATAGCAATAAATAGTAGGTAGTTAGGTAGGACTGGACAAAGTTTAAATTTTTAAATTTCTTGAGACACTAGTGAATGACATGGATGTCTATATGCATTTCACTATTGTATTGGATAAATTACACAAAATTTACCAAGCGGTCCCATTTCAACTAGAAGAATAAAAATGTGATGAAATGTTTGGCTATTATTTTTTAAGGGAAAAGGTCAAGATCAATACACCCTAAAACATACTAAGGGATAAAATGCAAAAGTGAGTTTAAAATAAAGTATGAAAATTACAAGGTATGTAGTTTCTATTCTTACATTTTCTCCTTACTTTAGTGTGCTTGTGTCACTAGGTGATAAAGCTAAGCAAAAGTACAATAATCCCCTATACTATATATTTTTCTTTAATTTATTTTTCTTAAATATTTGTATACAAAGAATGATCTAGAGAAAAATATGAATCTAATATTTGAAAAAAAATGTGAATCTATAGGTTAGATATTTATAGACCTTTTTAACAATTTTCTTGATGTCTACTAAAAAATGATTGTCACATGCCTTTATGACATGAAAAATACCAAACTAATACATTTATTTTATTTTTGAATGAGTATTTAATTTTATCCTAGAATATGATTTATTATAATAAAGAGAAATAGAATTTTTGTAAAGCATTTTAACTTATTAAATTATGTATTACCTAAGATAAACTAAGAATAGGGTTAGAATTTTTTAATTACAAAAATATAAAAACTAAAATGACAAACTAGATTCAAAAGTAGAAATAATAGAGATTAAGGAGCCTCAAGATAAAAGATGGATCTTACTACCAAGTATGTTTCCACATTGTGTTTATTTCTATGTGAAATGATATTGTCATGTTCACGTGTTTACTCACTTATCCAAAAAAGTTACAAAAATATTTCGATTTTGACTTATCTAAATAGTAGGAGACACAACATGTTAGCTAGGGACAAGAAAATAGTTGACTACTTGGGATATTTCTAATAATGATCAAGTTCATATTTTAACTTTTCAATTTCTACATGCAACAAAAATAAAAAAAATAAGGATATGTGTGTGTGCGTGTGTGTTTAACCTATGGATGTCTAGGAAATTAAAACACAATATTGAAATGAAATCAATAATCATAAATCCCTTCCCTACAAATATTACACCCTAGTATATGTGTGTGTAAGGAAAATAGAGAAATAGAAACACAATTAAAATTTTAAAAGAAAATATTTAAGAATGATATGGAAATAAATCTTGCAATACTATTAAAACATGATACTAAAATTTCTCTACAATATTAGTAGCCAAGTGATGGAGAATGAGATTAGAGTATTAGAGTAGTCTCATACAAAAATATTAACATGAAGCTTCAATAATAAAGTGTTTTCAACAAGTTGTATCTAAGAGATAATAGAGGAAGAGGGATATGTAATATAGAATAGATTTTCTTTGTTCAAAAATTCATTTGATGAGGGAAGGAGAAGAAATGCAATAGTCAAATTCTACCAAAAATTAATTATATTTTCAAAAATTGATTAAAATTTATTGAAATAGTGTTGTATTGTGCTGAAGTTTTTTAGATAAACTATGTGCAATTATTTAACATTAAAATTTGAATAAATTATTGTATGATTTGAAATGTTGATGTTAAGAAATTGCACATAGTTTATCCAAAAATATTCAACACTATTATCATGGACTGTGGAAATAAAATGTCACTAATCATTTTATTACTTTGATGCAAAAAATAATTACAAAGAATTTAAGTCGTCTATGCTTAATGACTTGCAATTATTATAATAGTGTACTACTTATGCAATCCAATAGCCACTCACCTTCATTCCAACAACAATTTCAATCATCAAGTCATTGGTATGAACAAAATACAATGTGGTTAAGCACATTCCTGATTCAAAACAAGGGTGTTGTCCCATTAGTACAAGGCAACAAAGGCCATCTAACGAACACACATTAACAACACAGTGACAGCAGAGAGAAAGCCATCACCCACAACACATCATATCAAAAAACAAAAAGTAACAATAACCATAGGATAAAATGTCCTTCATGCAAGCATGAAACCAGCCAAATAAGTCCAAAGACCCCCAGGGGTCCAACCAGTTCAACAATATTAACAAACAAGACATAGATAAAAACAAGAACAAAAAGGCCCAACGGCCTAATTCTTTTCCTTTCTAGCAGGAATATCCTAGATATCCGTTGCCCAATCTGTCATGAGGAACTCGAGCAGCTCCTTGAAACCAGCATCATCCACGAAGTTTTCCTTATGCAGCAAGCAAAGACTGGTGGCCGACCTGTGCATGACCCTTAGAGAAAATTGAGATACCTCCTGAACCTTTTTTTCCAACCTCTCCAATCTCCCCTTCAGCTTGCCAACTTCTTCCCAAGCCTGATCTTTTTCCTTGTGATCTTCCTGCAAGGGGGCTTTTCCTTTATCCGCATTAGAGGACCGAGGGGTAATTTCCATCACATTGTCACTGGAAGGGCCCTTCTTCAAGCTTTCAGACACATGGGACGTGCTGCTCACCAACACAGAGTGGCCTTCCCCACCCGTCACCTTTTCCTCCTGGCTTTCCCTGTCACTCCCATTATCATTATCGGAATGTGAAGCTTCCTTAAGATTTCCCACCTTGTCCTGCTTAAGAACCAGTCTATGAGACCTACGAGGGGTGTTAGCTTCTCCAGTGATCTTGATGTCGGAGTCAATTTGATGGAGGAAGAATTCAATTTTCTTAGAGGCTTTAGCCTTAGGGCACGTGGTAGGGGCAAGTTGCTTTTTTTCGCTACGCATATCCCTCGGGCCCTTGTCAAGGCATAATTTTTTAGGCATTTTTTCTTACTCGAGCCCGGCGTGTCCAAAATACTAGCAGAGGGGGGAGTAGAGGAAACCGGGGTTTCGTCAAGAGTAGGGAGAGACATGACCTCTTGCACAGTGATAGGTCGAGCATGGAAAAGCGCCATATGGAAATGATAGAGCCTAGACATAAGGCCCTGGTGAAGGATAATATAATTCTTTCTGGAAATTGAGGCTTCATTAAACTCCGCAACATTGCTATCAAGAGCATGAAACAGGAAAAAAGGAATGGAAATATGCAGATGATTCCTAAGGTGGTTGAGGAAATTAAAGTGGTAATAGTAGTAGACCCCATACCTTCCTTCCAGTGTGAAATATTTCGTGACATTAATTTGGATTTTTTTTTAAGTTCACATATGAATATACTCTAACAAATCTATTGTCATGCTTGAAAAAGATAATTACTATAATCCACTGTATTTATCTCCACTAAATAAGAAAATAATCAACCATACAGTGTCAGAGATGGTATAAAAGGTAAGATATAATTAGATATTTAATTGCTATTAAAATAATTCCCTAGTGTGTATATATAATTTGTGGTGTTATGTGTTTGAGCTTTTTAGGTGGGAATGAGAGTAAAGATGGAAGCATGGTTGGTGAAAAGCAAAATTAATAATATTTTATTTATGACATCAATTATATTAGGTAAATATTGAAATCCTTAAATTGATGAAACCATTTTTTTAAAATTCATTTTGCCAAATTAAACATTTGTATGGTAGGTAAGTAGAATTTTGATGAAACATTTTTGTTTAAATTCACTTTGCTTATTTAAATTTGAATGGTAGTTAAAGTATGTGAGATTAGTCTTAAATTGTTATAACTAGTCAGAAGTATATGCCATGACTCTAGGTTGAAGTTATTTAACTTCACAACTAGACATGATTATTTTATTTTGAAATTCTGAAATTGATGGAGATTCAATTGATTAATAAAATCACTTCATTCACATACATTTAACCTACCTTATAATTGAATGAAAAATATTATTATAAAAAAACAAAAAAACATAATTAAATATTTTATTAATGTAGAAATAATTGCTAAGTATACATAAATACTATTTATTTGTTAAGATAAACGTGAGAGTGAGAGTGGAGAGAAAAGTCAATGACATGTAATCGAGGGAGATGAATTGAAAGTAAAAGACGTCTCATTTGTAACAAAAGGAAAAATCAATTGTTTTGAGCCACTCAAAGCTAAAATAAAAAATTAATCCACTGGCACGATTGACAGGTGTATTTAAATTTAAAATACAAAATTCTAAATTATCAGCGAATAGCTGGGAAAACGTACCACCTAAACTCGCTATTCATGAAAATATATATTTCGATTGGCAGACAATTATATAACAGGCAAGCCCCACACTCTAGTGTTGATTGCCTCGGGAAAAAGGTTTGGGCACATGATTCCTTCAATAATTTTGTACACTGCTCTCTTAATCCACTGCCAAGTTGTATTTAAATTAAAAATACAAAATTTCTCACGTTTACGCGTTAACTAATTGCATAATGATCAGCGAACCTCTGGATACGTAAATAGATGCTTGATTATCACGGAATTGACGGTCACAATGGCACATTTTATTAAGTAATTCAAACGAATAGACAGGTAGTAATGGCAAATTTTAAATTTTTTATATTCACCATTTAATGATATTTTGATTGGCGTGAAGACTAGTCTATAAGATTAATGATAATTATGTATTTTAACCTTACAAAATATATTAATAATATATTATTAAAAAATATTTATAAAACTGTACTTTAAAAATAATTTGTAGACATTGATATCATATATACACTAGCACTTGCATCAGAAGGGGTGCAAGGGTTACGTCAATAGAAAAGTATATGTACTTTAACATGTTTAGGAGGCATATTCTTTATTTTTCTTTAAGAAGTAAAGCTCAAAATATAAAAATATATACAAGAACATCTTTGGCATGCTTTTGCATACTAAGGAGAAGGAAACCTTAAGACTTGTTCAATCTAATTTATATCATTTAAACACTTATTCTATGAAAAGAATCTCCTTATGTGTAAACATAGATGGCAGAATCCCCTAAATATTCCATGTATTTCACATTTTCTTTTTTTGATTTGATTTGAAAATCCCAATATTAAATGCAAATCAAAATTTGTTTTCATATGAGAAGCAATATACAGTCTATTTATTTTATGATTGTTAGAGGAAAAGTAAATAATATAAAAAAACAAAATAAAAAATAAATCATAAATCATAATATCTTATAATTAACAAAATCATTTTCCCTGCTAACCATTATATTAAAGACAAATTAAAAATGATTCTAAACAAATGAAGAAAAGTGAAGACTATTTATTTTTGGCTACTATAATTTATCTAAAAAACATGAATTATCCTCTTGCTAATTAATTATTTTGTGTTCTTATAAAAAACATGAATTATGAAAAGAATAGTCCATTTCAAAAGACATAATATTTTCAATGTTTTAAGAAATATAACTAAATAAAAAAATTTATATATATTTAAATGAATATAATTTGTAATATTTAAAAAAAAACAAAAGAAATATAAGATATATCTAATAATTGTCTTCCAAATAATTTATTTTTAAAAAATAAAGAAATTAAATTAAAATCTATTTTAAACTTGCTCCTATCTATGGATCTCTCTATTTTAAATGTGTCTGGCTAACGTTCTGTAAATTTGGTAAAAGAAATTTGATGGCTCGTTTATTTTCCCATTTTTGATTTCTCAAGTTATTATTACTAACTATTTTTATCAACTATTCTTATCAAAGTTTAATATTAGAAACCATTGTAATAAATTTTTTTGAAGAGAATGAAAGAATGGCCAAGCAGCATAATAAATGGCCCCACAATTTTAAAGAAAACAAAACATTGGAATACAATTATACCCCACCTATTCAATTTTGTAAAGTCAACTTGTAAAATATTTAACTTTTCAAATTATAAAAATTATTTCTTGTGCATATGATTGGTTAAAAAGTTATTTCTGCTATTGACCAATTTGTAGGGAAAGCAAGGTAGGAAAGCAAGGTAAACATTGTTTCAAAGAATTATTTTTTATTTTTTGCTCTATAAAGTTATTTATCAAATCTTTTCTAAAATAATTAAAGATTATTAAAGAATGTAATTGTTATTTTTTTATTAAAGAAAATTTCAAAAAAATTAATTAACTATTTTATAGAGATTTGGATTCACACTAATAAAATAATAAAATAAAATAAAAATTGTATTATTCTTTCCATTAGACTAATATCTTTGTTATCTATGTTTTTAATATTTTATGGTACAATTTAATGATTATATGCTCTCCTATATATAGGATAACCTATATTATTTTAAGTTATATTAATTTATTATATATAATATACAACCTATTTTAATATACATAATATTAATTTATATATATTTATATATATATATATATAACTTATATTAATGTAGAATTTATATATATTATTTCTATTTATATTTTATGTTATTGAAGGTAATATTTTGTAGGTAAATAAGTTAATCTATAGGTAATATATTAATTTATATTAATATATATGATTGGTTATTTTATTTTGTAGGTTCTCCTTTAATCTATATTTATATATATGTTAATATATATTATATAAATTATTATGATTTTATCATTTATATTAATATATTTTACTAGTTATATATATTATAATCTATTATGTTTTAACAATCTATTTTATGGTTTTAATTGTTCATCATTTATTTAATTTTCTAATTTATTTAGCTAAGCAATTGTGTGCAAGGGATCTCATTTGTCAAAATCATCTAGGAGTCAAACTTAGTCCCAATGTGGCTCTCAAATTGTAAACCTTGGTGGATGACTTTTTATCACATTTAATTTTCCAACTTATATTTTATATATAATCTCATCTATTTTTTTCGTTTGGTTAAATTATTATAGTTTTGAGTTTTAGTATATTTTCCTTTATATCTTCCTTCATTTTTTTTTAATAATTTTGGTAATTGTTCCTCAATCATTTTGTTATATTATTCATCTTATAATTATCTTAGAGTTGATACATTTAACCTTTAACCTTTTTTTATCCATTTATTTGTGTTATATCATATTATTATATTATCCATTCTTCTATTATGTCTTCATCATTTTTTTTTTCCTATTTTCACTTTTACTTCATTTTTCAATCCCCTCCCTCCTTACCCTCTCCCATCACTTAACTCTTCTTAAAGTCATTTCTATAATCATATTCTTCATTATCCTCCTCCTATGATGAATCATTGAGTTAGGGTTAGGGTAAATTATATTATTCATTCTTTAGTTATGTTTTCATCATCTTTTTCTTATTTTCACTTTTACTTCATTTTTCAATCCCCTCCCTCCCTACCCTCTCCCACCACTTCAATTTTCTTAAGGTCATATCTACAATCATATTCTTCATTATCCTCTTCCTATGATGAATCATTGAGTTAGGGTTAGGGTAAGATCATTAGAGTTTTTTAGTCATTGTTTGAGACATTTAACTTTAACCTTTTTTCATCCATTTATTTGTGTTATATCATATATCTATTTTTTGATACATAAGAGTTTGATATTTAACTAATATTAAAAAAATCCATACATTACATCTACTAGATCAGGAGGAACCATCAACCAACCAGTCACCAAAAAGGCTATCAAAAAATCCACTACAACTAGCCCGAAAGAAACACTGGAAGCAACCAAATTTGGCTTATACTAAGCCATAACCCTTTAAGCCCATAAACTAAACTTCCAGTCGAATAGAAAAATCTGCCAAAACAAAAGAAAGTTGAACCTTACAGAAATCCATTCAATTTAGCAAAGGTATCAAAATCAACCACCCAGTCCAAGCCATCCTCCACCACCAGACCAATCTTCCTTTCCAGAAACTCCACCACCACAACCGCAATCATTCGATGCCTCATGAACTCGAGCCCTTTCAAATCCAGAAGGAAAGGGAAAAATTTCACTGCCTCGTCTATTTTCTAGAGCAGCTCCAAGTTGGCCTATCATGGGATTCCCTTACCAACAATTGCCACCTTTAATGTCTCCTCTAAACCACCCACCAAATCCTCTCAAAATAGCTGTACGAGCAAGTCCTTAGCCTCAGCCTTGGGGACATTGACATCTAGAAATGAGGCCAAGAAGCACGAGGAGATATAGGCATTATCCCTCGCATATTCCTTCTTCTCTAAATGACCTCTCCCCAATATTGTTTTTACCGCTACCAAAACCAGAGGATCTTTATCAAGCAGAATACGCTTGAGCTGCTGGTCAATAATTTCTCTGAAAATAGCTTGTCTCTTCATTTCCACCAAAGAAATGGGTGTGTCCACACCAAACGATTCCAACCCCTCCACAAAAATAGAAATTATAAACTTGGAGTGACCAGACTTTTCCATCGTCGTAGCCTCTAGAAGCCAAGCACCGTTAACCAAATCACCTCCTACTAAATTACCTCCTAAACACTGCAAACCACACTCTACCAACCCCCCACCAACAACACCCATAAATAATACCCATGACAACAAAGTCGAACACCCTACACACGAGCGAGAAATTATTATGACGTAAGGCAATCTATCCTTGCATGATCATCTATGCTCCACCATCAACCTTTAACCCAATGCAAGCCTTGAAATGATGGAAATTTACCAGCTATCGATAGTACATGTACTCACTATATACAAAGTACACCAAAATGACCACCACCTGTTGCTTCCACTTCCTCCACTATTATTGGTGGTGTCGACCACTACAAGAAACAACATAGGAGCCATGTCATACCCCTACAACATCCCTCCGCCCATGTGGAGGGTCGCCCACCCAGCCACCCACTTTGTGTTATATCATATTACTATATTATTCATTCTTCTATTATGTCTTCATCACTTTTTCACCTATTTTCATTTTTACTTCATTTTCCAATCTCCTCCCTCCCTACCCTGTCCCACCACTTAACTCTTCTTAAGGTCATTTCTATAATCATATTCTTCATTATCCTCTTCTTATGATGAATCATTTAGTGTGGTTTGAAACGTCAATTCAAAATAGCATACATAGTTTAATCTAGAATTGTTTACTCTATCATTCATGAACTTTGAAAAAATCATACTATCTATAACCATCGATTCATTAATATTTAAAAATTATTGATTTGAATGAAAAGATATAGTTGCACTTGTGTCTACTACAAATCATTTTTTTATAATTTAATATAATATATTTCATTATATATATATATATATATTAAAAATAAACAATTTGTAATAAACAATCATTTTAATATATACCAATTTTATATTAATAATAAGAGAAGAAACATTGTCAACATGTAATATCTGACTTTTAATGATTTTTAGCATATATTATATTTATTTTATTTAGAAAATTTCTTTAATAATAATAATTCGTAATATAACATCATTATTAATATATTATAATATTTTATTTATTATATTTATTTTAAATAGAAAATTTCTTTAATTAGTAATGAATGCTCAAGATTAATTTAACCATATTGTATTGTTTTTACTGATCTCTTGACCGTTGATTTCAGTTATTAACTTACAATTCTAAAATAGAATACGCCTTTGGCGTAACAAGGAAAAATGTACCTTGTCACTGTTGTGTCAACTATTCCCGAATGATTCAACAATAAGGCTTCCAGCTTAGCTGGTGCCACCTGGATGAAATGGAAAAAGAAATATGTAATGGGAGATTAAAGGTGCAACACTAGCCTCTTTGCTTTACCTTTTATCTTTATTAGCATCTTGACAATAACAAAAGTCTGACGTTGATTAACGTGGGCCGCACCTTTCGGGAAGTTCACTCTCATCCGCTTTATATTCTAAGTTGTTTCTGAATAGGAAACAAGCTCTGAAAATTATTTCACGGGAGCAGTTACCTGCATGAGATAGGTTTCGGCTCAATTTAGATTCACAATATATATAATCTATTGGCTAATTATTTTTTACAATTAAAATCTCTTAATCTATTCAAATCACATTATCTCAAGTTCATTACTTTATCATAATTAAGTTAGTCAAATAATATTTTGTTTAATTAATTTAAATTAAATAATAAATCTTATTTCCTACATTACCTACTAATAAATTAATTTAAATCTTAAATTACACTACCAAGTCTATATCCAATCAAAATAGTTAATTAAATAATAAATTTAGTTGATTCACTTATCCAATCTATTAACAAGCCAATTGATTTGACTAACTGAAAATAAATAAATAAATAATAATAATAATTATCAACCTTCTAATCAAATGATTTGATTACATAGTCTTGTCCACTTAACTGGAAAAATGACTACCACTCTCATCATATCTTCCAATCATGAATCAAACTCATGATTTAAGATTTGATTTCCACCATCTAAATTTATCTCAAAATTTCTATAAAGTGGGGCTTAATCCTCCATTCAGGACACATCCCAATTCAAACAAATAGATGTTGTCTCAAAATGAGTAAAATACATAAGATTATTACTAAAATTGCATCCATTCAAAGCTCTATGGGAAGTTTGTGTGAATTAGAATAATGAACTATGTTAAAATGTTTCTTTCATCCTTATTATTTTATTTTAATTTGCATGCTTATAGTTGGCATGCTTGTTGTGATGGATCCTTCTGTCTAGTATATTTTTTGAATATCTAAGGAATTTTAAATAATTTTAATAGATTAAAAGGTGTAGGTCATGAGACTTAGTTTTCTTCTATGCGGTGGCACTAATGCTTGAACAATATTAGATGCTTGCTTTGTTTCATTTTTTTCTTTTCTTTTAGTTTGTTATATTCCTTGCATTTTGTTTCTTTTGGTGAAAAAAAATTATTAGATAATTATTGTTCCTTGTATCTTCTTCTCTACTCATATATTCTTTCTCTATATTTATTTTCTCCTTTTTCAGGGAAGTTGAAAAATGTTAGAAAATTTCTCTATACAGGAGTTGAAAATTAGCTTAAACATGCCCAAGGATCACTTAAAAAAAAAGTTAACCTTCTACACGAAAGAATGTTTTTGGTAAGACAATAACTTGTCATTATTAAGGGTGCCAATAATGTACAATGGTCAATAATGGATCAATGATAGTAAATACCCTATGATTTCAAATGTAGAAGAGGCCTTCCTTATGTCGACAAGGTGGGAGATAGGATTCAATAAGATGAAATGTCTTAATCCTATGACATGAAACAAATATCACAAAAAGATATTAAATGACATAAGACATAAGAAGTAAATTACATAAGATAAGGTCTAATGACAACTAATACTTTTAGAATGATTCCTAGGGTTTAAGTAAACTTAACATGTGAATATGACCTACTAGGTGAACTAGTTAGGTAAAAAAACTTATTTACATCAACACACCCCCTTAATTGCAAACTTAGGGAGCAGAAGAAAATGCAAAAATGAAGCTACAATGCTTGAGAATACATGGATGAGTATGATGATGGGTCTCGATTTCTAGACCATGTTAGATACACATATACAAATGATCTCTCACAAACAAAGTAAAGGTGAAAAAACACATGGGATAAAACCCCTCTCCAAAAGAGAGAATGTATGAAAATAATCAAGTACAAATTATGAATGGAAGACTCACCATTGTTGATGAGTGTTTTGCACATCACAACATAGAAAAAATATGAAGTATTTTATCTCTATTGAAAGGAAATCTAACTTCTTAGACTTCAGAATGATTACCTCAAGGCTTTGATAGTCAAGTCTTGATCTTGGAAAAATGACTGAATGGTTTAATTTTTTTCTATTTAAACAAAGGGCCTTACAATTACGTAGATGGAACTTGATACCAATCAAGGGTTTGAAATATATGAATTTGATATAAAATCCTAACTATATTTCTAAATTTGAGATCTAAAAGTAAACCTTAACATCTAAATCATAGAAAAATAGGGGGTCCTAGGGTTTCCCAAAATGGAAAAGTGGATCCACAGAGGGAAAAGGGGTCCTAATTCTCTAACATCATTAGGAAATGAGATCCACAAAATGAAATGACTATCAACATTGAGGTGATTCAAGTCAAAGTGTGAATCTACAAATTTCCTTTTTTTTGCAAGGACGAGGGTCTAGGTCAAACAAAACTTTGGGGAGAAAGATTAAAAAAAATGAAAATCTAACCCAAAATGTAATCTATCACTTGGATTTAGAATATTTAGCATGAAACTGATGGAACCTCCAAACATTCTAGAGAATATGGAAGAGATTAATGTTGTATACCTCTCACAAAAAGGTGTTTTCAGAAGTTGTCTAAGGAATCATTCGCCCAATGGTGAATAGGTCCTGGGTAGGGCTCTTCAAAATCTATTTATGGGATCTTTGTTCCTGTGTCTGTACTTCCAAATTCTTTATTTTCATAGTCAGACAGTTGGACATAAATCTAGGATATGAATTTCCATGAGATGACAACAAAGGTCACAAAAAATGCAACTTTACAATTTTGCAACTTTGAGATCTTCATCTTTTCTTCAACCTGCAAATCAAACCCTTGAATGAACCTTGGAATGTAGGTATGCAACTTGCATGAAATGGATTCAGTGGATGTGAATCTTGATCTTGAAATTTGATTTTAAATAATTTCTTAAATGCTTTGATGGATCATGAACTCTACATCAACATATTAGCTCCAATAACATGCATGATGTAAGAAGACTTTGACATGACAATTGGATCTTGATTGATACAATAGGTATTCAATAATTCTACCCTTGAATGCCTTGAAATGCTCTTGAAATTGAACACTTGAAAACATAGATGAAACACAGTGAAACAACCTTATTTTTATAGGTATGTAACATTAATTTCCCAAAATTCAAATAACACAAGCTGACATATGAATACAGCTTTGAAATCATTAAAATACTACCAAAAACATAATTTAAATTTAGGTCCTAGGTCTAAGGGAGGACCCAGGCGAATGGGTCCTAGGTAACTTGCATTTCTCAATGAGAAGTGTTATGTTATGGCATTAATGAATGTTGGGTTTTCCTCTTTGGAAAATGTAATTCATTAGGCTTGGATTTAAATTAAAGGGGGCCAATTAAGGAAAATTAACCTCAATTAATTAAGGGAGCCCTAAATAAGTGTGAAAGTGTAAAGAGGTACACTCTACAACACTACATTGAGCCACAATTAAGTCCATCTTAATTAGTAGGGCCCTAAACTTAATGTGAATTCCACCTATAAACCATCACACCATGCCAATACCAACAATTATTATTTGTAATTTCTTAAAAAGATATAAATAATAAAAATAGATTTCAAACTTAAATCTAAGTTAAAAACTAAAATAAAATAAACAAAATGGAAAGTCAAAATATATCAAAATCTAAATATTAATAAACATAATAATTTTAAAAAATTAATAACAAATAATAAACTTATTAAGTTAATTTAAATGATTAAAGGTGGGGGACCTAGCTTGATTGGCTAGAGTATGAGGTCACAAAGGGTAGTCTTTCCTCATTTACTAGGTGCATTATAGTTTATAGGAGGGGCTACCTAATTCATTTAGTCTAAAAAAAGTTAATAAATAATTAAATAAAAAGAAACTATTTTTAAATTTATTATAATTGAAATATTAATAAAACATGTATCTAAAAAATATAATTAATATATCTTTAACAATATTAACATAAAATCAATATTAACAAATAAAAAATATTATTAAATATTATTAAATAAATTATATTTTAAAAACTAAAAATGTATTTCAAATAAAATATTAAAATTAAATATAAACTATATTAAAATTGTGAAAAGTATAAACCTAACTTTTATATCTAAAACTATAAGTAACACCAAACTTAAAAAGTGAAAATAAGATGAAACCCTATTTAAAACCTATAAAAAGTAAATTTGTAATTTATTGATTTATTATTATAATACTATTATTTAAAAAATATATCTATTTATTAAAAACATTATTATTTATCTAAAAAGCTAAGTTTAATAGTTTAAAAATTAAAAAAATTCTAATCCTATCCTTTCTTAATTTAAAGCTAAGACTAGATAACAATAAAGTTGTTTTTCATCAATTATATATTATATTTTTTAATATTTTAGAAAATTTTATGTTTGAGATCATTTCAATTGACTTGCATCCTTCTCCACATTTTTCAACTGCTGATTGTTAGAAGCAGATTGTTCACTTCATATAAGGAACACATTTGTTGTAATTAGATAATTATAAGGTGTATTTTTTTTACTCTATTATGATGAATCCATAATATTTAATATCATTCAAATTTTTAATTCTTCAATTTGTATTCTTTATATGATATTATGGATCGTAAAGGCAAGGGTCTAATAAGATTTTGCTTGGAAGATCATATTTTAATCAATTCCCATGAAGATACATCTGTAGAGAAAATATGGAAGAAACTTGGTGAGAGTTATTAAGCAAAATATTTAATGAACAAGATTTTCTTGAGGAAGAAATTATATTATTGGTGAATGGAAGAGGGTGGATGAACCACAAACTACCTATAAGCATTAAATATGTTGGTGGCTCAATTGGCATCAATTTGTGTCAAAATAGATGTGGAGGAGAAATGTTAGATCTTGCTTTTTTTTTTCTTGATTCGTGGGATTCTCTTGTTATGGCTATTGGGAGTACTTTTGTCATTTTGAAGACTAAAGATGTTGTGGATTCTTTGCTTTCTAAAGAGATGAGGAGGAAGGTATCCATTAGTTCCAAGGAGGCCCTAAATGTTCATGGAAGACCTAAGGAAAAAGGAAAGAAGAATAAGAAGCATGACAAATCCAAGTCACAAGGGAGGTCTAAATCTTTTTGAAAGTTCAAAGTTATTTGTTGGAATTTTGATAAGCCTAGACATATTCATAAGGACTGCAAAGAAGAAAAGAATAAAAAAAAAGGAATTAATAGAGATTGGTTTTCTGAATATGAAGAAGTTGATGGAGGTAAGGTGTACTTGGGTGATGATTCTTATTTAAATATTCGTTGTCATTGTAAAGTTAGAATCAAGTTTCCTGATGGTAGAATAAAAAAGATTAATGGTGTGTTGCATATCCCTAGATTAGCATGAAATTTGTTATTTTTTAGAAAACTAATAGATTGCGAGTGTGCATGTAATATTTTTTGATACATGATGCAAGATGGTTAGAGGTGCTATGGTGATTAAAAAAGGTGTCAAATATGGCACATTATATAAGCTTGACACATGTACTCTTGAGTGCAATAGTACTTCTATGAAAAGAAAGTCTATGGAAGAGGTGATGGTTTCTTCTTTTAGATGGTCATGGATTCTAGGTACCAAAGGGTGCTCTTTCTTTTGAATAAAGTTACTTGCAGAGAAAAATATGTTATGACATCAGAGACTTGGCCAGATTGGAGAAAAGGGTCTAAGGACCTTGAAAAATAATAACTTTGTTGAAGGTATTTGTGATTGTAATCTTGAATTTTATTTTTGTGAGAATTACATTTATGGAAAACAAAATTTTGTTTAGTTTTACTTGAGTTCACATAAATCTTGTGGTGTATTCGATCTATTTTTGGTCTTGTAGATGTTCCTTCAAATGGAAAATCCACTTTTTATGTTTCATTTATTGATTATTATAGTAGAAGGACATGGGAATACTTTCCAAAGAGTAAATCTAAACTTTTCAATCAATTTAAATAATTTAAAGCAATGGTTGAGTCATGGACTAGAAAGAATTTTTTTTTTTTAGGACTAATAATGGTGATGAATTTTTCTCTAATGATTTTGATAGATTTTGTAAAGATTGTGGTATTCTTAGACAAATGATAACTCTATAGTCTCCACAACATAATGGAGTTGTAGAACGAATGAACAAGACATGGATTGGTTCATATGAAGGTATTGAGAATTAGAAAGCAAGGTTGGTTACAAAAGGTTACTCTCAAGTTTATGGTTCTTATTATGGTGAGATTTTTTCTCCTATTGCTAAAATTTAATCCATTATATTTTTGATATCTATTGCTACATCTTATGATTTAGAGGTTGAGGAAATGAATGTGAAAAATTCTTTCCTTCATGGTGACTTGGATGGGGATATTCATCTGACACAACTATAGAAGTACGTGATGAAAGGTAAAAGTAAATTGGCTTACAAATTGAAGAAACCTTTGTATGCCCTAAAATAGAGTCCAAGGATGTGGTACCAAAAATTTGATACATATGTGTTGAGCTTGGGATTTGAGTGTTCTAAATTAGATTGAATTGTATTTATTATAATAATGATGGTGATTTTTTCTTGTTTATTGAATTATATGTTGATGATATGTTCTTTATTAGTAAAGGGAATGGTATGATTTTAGAACTAATATCTCAAATTCCTACTAAATTTAAAATGAAAGTTCTTGGTGTAGCTAGAAACATTATTGGGATGGAAATTAGAAGAGATAGAGTGAACAAAAAGCTATTTCTTGGACAAAGAAAGTATGTCAATTTAATTCTACAAAAGCTAAACATGCAGGATAGTATAGACCATTATGTGTTGTTTTTTTAGTTGGAACAAAGTTATCTATTTCAAATTTTCCAACATCCCCATGAGAGATGAAAGAGATAAGAAAATTTCCTTACTAGAGTGCAATTGGAAGTTTGATGTATGCTATGGTCTATACTAGACCATACATTTCCAAAGCAATGTGGCTTCACTCCAAATTTATTTCTAATCCTAGAAGAGTTCACTAGAATGTTGTTAAAAGAGTCTTTAGATATTTGAGCAGTACCTTTGAGTATTCCTTGTGTTATCATAGTAATTTAACTGAAGTCAATATTTCCCTTGATATTCATCGTTATGTGGTTTTAGACTAGGTAGGTGATATTGATAGTAGATGATCCACCAATGCTTATGTTTTTACATTATTTGGTGATGCAATTAGTTGGATGAGTAAGAGACATGATGTGGTTTCCTTATCCACTACTAAAGATGAGTATATGGTAGCTAATCATGCTTGTAGAGAATCAATTTGTCTTAAGAGACTATGTTCAAATACTAGAATAAAATAATGTGCAGTGATAATTTATTACAACAGTTAGAGTGTAATATTCCTAGCTAAGAACATGAAATTTTATGCCAGGACCAAGCACATTGATGTACATGTGGACGCTAAAAATGTAACCCTTCTACTTTTTCTGTCTCATTTGGGCCCTCCTTGTGATTTTGGTTTAATATTTCCTTGATTTAATGTTGTAATGTGGATAATACATTCACATTAGGTCTTGGGCCCTTGTGAACTAAAAGGATTCAAGTGGTACCTTACCTAAGTGTTGTAAAGTGTTGTAACACACTTTCACATTTTTCTAGGGTCTTGTTAATATATTTCACCTAAATAACCTCTTTTCATCATTTACCAAGCCTTGACTCAAAGTGTTGTATCACACTTTTCTAGGTTTGTGATTAATAATTGGGATTTCTTATGCTTTAATTGGCCCCATTTTGCATCCACAAGCCTTATTTATGTGTATTTTTTTATAATAATCCCAAAAAATATCATTTAAAGCATCAAAATCATGAAACATGCCTTAAATGCCTAAGATGGGACTCATTCACCATTTTATGTGAATGAGTCCCCTTAGGTGGGACCCATTCACCTAGGGTGGTGAATGAGTCCCATTTAACTCAAAATTTAAATTTAATTCAAGATTCTAGTGGGTTTTTATTCTATAAGATGGAAGGTTGGCCCTTGATGTTGTCATTTTGGGAATTATTGCATAATTGAGTATGAATACAAACTTCTTTCCCTCATTTTCATACCTAGCAAGTTTGATCAAGCATTGATGAGTTCACAAGAGTAGTTGAGCATTTACAAGAACATTCAAGGCATTTCAAGGGAAAATTATTAAGAAATCAAGAGCATTTTCAAGTGTCATTCATCATGTCAAAGATTGTTTGCATCATGTTGTTTTAGAGCTAACATTTGTGTCATAGGATTGTGTGATTCAAGCAAGCATTGCATTCAAGATCAATCAACATCAAGCTAGATTCCAAGTCCTCATCCATTGGATCCAATACTTACATGTTTGTAGTACCTTATTTGCTAAGGTTTTTTGATTTACAACATCATTATTGTTCATTCATCATTTTCCATTCTATTTCATTTTATTTCAAGGGTTTAATTACCAACAAGGGGTTTGACCAAGGAAAACCCCTATTCACTAACCCCACAATAATTTTCCCTCTTCTTGTATGTGATTTGTAGGGCTAGGTTGAAGATTTACCAAGAAGTTAAGATTGTAAAAGTGATAAAAGCAAGTTAAAATTGTCAAAGTCATAAGAGAAGCTTGGAGAATATCTACATGGTGAATTTTGCAGTTTCAGACCTAGATTTGAATAAGGAGTAGAAAAGCAGGCTCAGGGCTAGATTTTCCTATTTTGAATTTCTATAAATCTAGAGGTGGATTGATTCTCCATTATTGGTGAATGAGTCCCACTACTCAGGCCTAAAAAAGATTTTTTTTGATCTAAGTACCCATTTTCCTGAAACCTGTTCCGACACAGTTTTCCCAAAATTGGACTAAGTCGCCTAGCTTGGTGTATGAGTCCTAGTCAACATCAACATCAAAATTTGTAGGATTCCAAAGCTCCATCACATCTCTAGCAAGTTTCTAGGTCCACATTTCTAGTTTCATAATTTTATGTCACAATCTACTTGCATTTCTAGGTCTTTTTGCATATCACGCCATGTTTTCAAACATTTTGTATTTTCCAAGTTTACACTTGGTGGTGAACCCCTTTCTTGTCTCATTCATCCCCAAGGATATCTTATAGTTAAATCTCTCATATCCTTCATTTGGTTGAGATCTCTAAGGTATTCTTGAATGTGAACATTGTGAAATTGGATCCTTTTCCTTGTATCCACTTTTTGTGGACAAGGAAGTGAAGCATCCATTTTTATTATCCACATTTTGGTGAACCCAACTTTTGAGGCTCATAATTTTGATTTCGAGTGCATTTACATCCTAGATTTAGGTTGCATTAATATTGCATTGCATTTTGTGTTAGTTAATTTGCATTCCAGGGTTTCAAAATTTGCATTGGTGAAAAGTTCATTTAGCTTGCATTATTGCACTTAATCTACTTAAAAATTAGTAAAATTATACATTTTCATCTTAGAATTGCATCAAAAAACATAAAAATCATAAAATTCATTTCAAAAATTCTAAAAAAATTCAAAAAAATCAGTACCAGGACTCATTCACCACCTTGGGCGAATCAGTCCCTTTGCACAATTTGTGTTGCATTTGCTGGAATTTAATCTTCATTTTTTGAGTTTTTTTTTGTTGTTCCTCCATTTCTATTTTAATTTCCATAATTTTTTCTTCGAGCAATTTTTATTCTCATTAGCTCGCAATGAATTTGCATTCACCTTGCATTTAGTAGCATTTGCATGAGTGTTTGGTGTCCTATTGCTAATACCATAGTGAGAAGAAGTTCAAGACTCATGTCATCCCATGATAAGACACTTGTTATGGATCTTGGGTAATCTAGAGCTTCCACTCCTATTATTGGCACTAGTACACTAGGCATGGATAATACCCTTAACAACTCTTTGCCTTCAAGTAGCATGCAAGTTCAATAATAGAATGATAATATCCCACAAGAGAAAATAATTCTAAAGTATGAGGACTTAGAAAACCTCCAACATCAATTAACTCTTGAAAACATTTCAACTACTACAATTCCTACCATAGAAAACATCTATTGCATGCTTGAAAGTGAAGATGGCCTTGAAATTGTTGAAAACATAGTTGAGATATGTGAAAAACATATTCCTTCAACCTCTATTGCTCCTACACCAACAAATAATGTTGCAAACCAAGGAGGAACTCAAATTACTCCTTCCTCAATGATAGCCTCAATACCTACCTATATCACTCCTGAAGTCACAACAACAATGCAACAAGTTAGTAATGTGATTCCTTCCTTGGGTATTCCTACTAGCATCCCTAGTTCCTATGTGGCATCACATGTTCTATTTTCTACCACATCACCACCTATAACCATTCCATTCACCTATCCTACTAATAGATAAAATCCATCACCACTTTCACTTCCATATCATACCACTTGTAATGATCCTCTCATTACACAAATTTTCCAAACCGTTTCATCTATGCAAAAGAAAATCTACACCATAAACCAAAATCAAAATGGCCCACCCACACATTATGTCAAAAGAAACCCATTGTCCTTAGAGATATTGTGAACACCAATGCAACTAGGAGTATAGGTGCCTAGATTTGAGAAATATTGATGGAAGGGAGATCCATCTAACCATGTTAATTCCTACACCACTTTAAGTAATGATTTTTTCCTTGATAATAAATTGTTGGAAAAACTCTTTCCTAGGTCCTGAAAAGATATTTCCTTGGAATGTTTTTCTTCTTTACCAAAACATTCAATTCGTTCAGTCAATGAACTTGTTGATGCATTTGTAAACCATTTCCAATTGAATATAACTCCCAAGAAGACCTTGGATGATTTTATGAGATGCAAGAAAAATGAGGAACAAAATGATAAATTATTTTATCTCATGCTATCAATCACTTTATTCCCAAATTGATGTCAAGATCCCTGACCCACACCTTCCAAAGATATTTATAGAAAAGTTGCAAACTAAAATTCAGGACAAGCTCACTATGATGAAATTCCCATCCTTCATGCACTTGTGTACTACCCTTTGTGATTATCAAAATTTGGTTAGTAGTCGAGATATAAGGTCCACTTCTAGCCCAATTGAGAGATTTGAGCCATCCAACCAAAACAATTCCCAACCCTATAGAAAACAAAATAAAGGGTTCATGCAATTCAACCCCCCTCAACAACCAAGTAATTGTTATCAGAACCTTGTTACCCTTTAGTTATGGAGATCCGTAAAGACAATTCACAACTTTACCTGACACCGTTCATAACATAATGTCCCAAATTTTACAACAACAACTGATTACCTTGCCTCTTGTCAAAACACCCGAAACTAATAAGCCTTTAACCCTGAGCTTTAAATCAAATGCCTTTGCCACTATCATCGGAAAAATGGACATGACATAGAACATTGCAAGCCTCTTAAATATCTTGTGCAAGACCTCATTGATTCCAGTTGTTTATCCATTGAAGGTGTTAGCGATCAGTGCAATAAGATCGTTGACCCTCCAAACCAAAACTTAGAAATTTTCACTAATCCGATGCCCAAAAAAAATTTTCATTTGTCAAATCTAGTGAAACTACAAAGAATGATGTGATGAATTTTGATACAAATGATGAACATAATGATCATATTCCTAATTATATTAGTGTCAATCCTATGGATGAAATGGTAGGAGGGATATACGTCATCCCTCATAAGGGCCAACCTAAGAGTCCTGTTAATATTGATTTCTCCTCTAAGGATATAATTGAGCATGCACTCGATGGTCCCCTCTACATAGTTGGTCGTATCTATGACAATCCCACTAATGGTATATTAATAGATCCTTCCTATGGAGAGAATGTGATCACCTAGTTCTTACTCTTACATGAACTTTATCAAGATGACTATGATAATTCGAAAGCATGGATCAAGATGGAAAATGGCTTTGTGTTCCCTACAATAGTATTGATCACCGTACCATTACAAATAGGACCAAAAACATTAGATGTCACATTCTCCATCATCTTGTAGTTGAACCAATTTCATTTATAGCTAGGCCATCCATGGCTTCACTCAATGAAATTTGTCCCTTCAGTTGTACACAAATGCTTAAAGTTTCCATTTGACAATGAAATATTCACCATTCACCATAGAAGCTTGAACCCCTTGTATTTGAAAGGAAACTTTTCCTTAGAAGCCTTTTGTCCCGAGTCCGTGGAACATATCAAGCAACGAGAAGACTTCTTTTGTATCTTTCCAAAAATTCATAGCAAAGAAAATAGCTGAGCTATCCCTCTAAAACATGTCCTCCTCTACTTCTACACCTCCCATCCTTGATGAAACCATGCTTGAACCTAAACAAGAACCAAATAACCAATACCAACCAAAAATAGAAACTTCACCTACATCATCCATAAGACCAAGAGATAATGAAAGCAACACCATCATACCTCCTAGAATAAAACAAGTTTACAAAGAAAAAGAGAAAGTGGTTGAGCAACCTCCTATGGTTCCTTTTGTTCCTCTTCTTAGGGAAGAAAATTAACCTATGGTTGATCAACCCGCTCATTCACAAACACAACTTGAAAACAAAACCAAAAGAAACAGAGGTGCTAGAGAGTGTAGGCATAGATGTCATGCTCTTCCTTGCAGTTTACATGAGGAGTTAAACAATGGAAATAAAAATATGAACTTGATTGTAGCAATGCATGATGAACCTCCTCCCCAACCAAAATAAGACAACCTAATAAAAAAATAACAATAAGAGATGAACTCTTTGATGGAAATTATCATTCTTCCTCTTGTGTTGATTAATTTGGATGACAGTGATGAGACCGCTAAAATTGACGAAGAGGTGGATAATGAATTGAACACATTATTTTCCTCTTCCATGAGCTTAACTGAGAAATATTCTATATAGAGTGATGAACCTATTACTTCTCCTAGTTAGGAACTTGCCCTTGTCCCTTTGGCTAGGTGTACACCTTCGGTATACAATGAACATGATTGGGAGGTGGATGACTTGCTTGATGGCTGAATCACATTTTGGGTATGTGTAGGATCATCATGGAAAAAACAGGCCCTTAAGTGGCAAAAAATTCAGAAAAATTAGAGTTAGGAAACTTTACGTAAAAGTTTGAATAAGTTATCTATATTATTTCAAAAATGTGTAAGAATAGAATCTATAGAAAATTAAATATAGATTCTAAACTACTAGGTATGTTTTAAAAAAATAAAATCTATTTGGTGAAAATTTCAAATTTCAATGCAGTGGTACTTAGATTTCAGGGAAAAAATAAGAAGTAGGTGTTTGTCTGACCACCCTAACCACAATAAAATGATAATATTCTTTTATAAGATTTTAGATATAATTAGAGGACTCATGCCTTGATGTGATGCAAATATTTTTGTAATTTTTTCCCAAGTAAATAATTAATTATGATTTTTTTATTACAACTTTTTAAAAAATATAAAAACTTCTATGTCTGACCACCTTAACTTGGTCAAAACTTCATGAAATTCAATTTTTATTTTTTTAATCCTATAGTATGTAGAGCATAGAATGTGACGCATGTTTTGGATTCAAAAAATCTAATACCATTTGAAAGCTATAGATTTTTTTCAATCAGCCTATCAATCAGAACTTTAGTCACAATTTGAATAGAAAATGAATAATAATTACTTATTAAATTCAAAGTGAATCATAATTTATATCAGTGGAAAGCTGAGAATATCCTTTAAAAACCCTTTTCATTTCATCAATTTTGGGTAAAAAAATAGTCATCAGCCACATACCCATCATATTGCCACTTTTTGGCCCATCATAATCCTGCACATACCCTTTTCCTTACTAGTCTATTTCATTTTCTCTATTCTTTTCATTTTCTTTTGTGTGATTTTATGTGCATAATGTGATCCCTCGTGATATTTTGTTTGATGTTCTCTCTCCTTGTGACATTCCTCTATTTGTACCCTCATTCTCTCTATGTTGTGCATCACTTTCGCCTTTTTATCTTTATCTTTTTCTTGTGTTTTCCTTTTGGGGATGATGCAAGGCATTGAGACATTCATGTCTGCTTCATATTGAACCAAAAGGATTTCTTTATCTTTATTTTTTGTTTTCCTTTTCAGAATGACACAAGGAATCGAGAAATTCATGTCTCCTTCATGTTGACCAAAAATTATTTCCTTTTTCTTTTTCCTTTTCTTTTTCATTTGTCTTGTTTTTTCCTCTTGGGGATGACACAAGGCATCGAGACACCCTATGTCTCTTCCATGTTGACCCAAAATTTTTTTCCTTTGTTTTCATTCTCTTTGTATCATTCTTCCAGTTCTGTGTATTTGGGGGATGATGATAGTTCCAAGCTCTCTAAAAAAAATAGTGTAGCAAAGAACATACTAACCCAAAATCCATAGATCCCTTATGTGTTTGGTTTTTTCATTTTGGGGGAAACCCTTCCCTTTTCTTTTTATCTCAGATTATGTAACTTTACTTGGGAAAATATGACTTGGCATAGGGCTTTCCAAGTTGGCTCTCATGTCTTCTTTATTGCTAGCATTTTTTATTTTCTACTTTAAAGTAATTTCTCATAGCATGGTGTTCAGCAATTCCTTTAAAGTGGGCACATACAATAGCATTATTCTTTTGCATTTTCCTTTTGTTGGTTCTTAGTGTAGCCTTCTTACTTCATACAATGCGTTTGTCACTTTGTGGATGACATTGGGTGTGATTTCCTTCATGAGTGTGATCTATCTTAGCATATTACACTCCTCTTAGTGGCTTGACGTGACAAACTACATCCCCTATGTTGTGAACATTCCATTCTTTGATCAGTCCTCTCTAAGATACATTAGGCACAATGTTCCCTAAGTTTAAGACCTCCCATGAACTAAGCAAGACTCCTTTGAACATTCTTTGCATGTTGCATGTTGCATTTGTTATTATATCGCCACCTTGCATAACACAACTTGCATGCTTATGGAGCCATTACATTTGTTCATGAGCTCCAAGCATACAAATTTTTGCTTGATTCATGAAGCTCGAAAGACCATTTTTCTTTTTTGTGGCACCTTATCAAAGTTATTAGGAGGTATAACTTTTGTATGGTTGAGTAGGAAGCCCACTCTCAGGCATGACTTTCCCCATAGCCATGAGTGTATGTTTCTCACCTTTTACGCCTTCCAACTTGGCGGATAGCCATGAGTTCTATCACCTCAAAGTAAGTATGTGTTTTTTGGACAAACATCCCAGATCTGATCCAAATTGTGCTAGACAAATGATTGAAGCTTGATCCAATAATTTATTTTCCTTTTCTTTTTCTCTTTTTCATCATTGGCATTGCATTCTGATGCCTTGTTGTTGTTCTTGATATCACTTTCATGTGTGTTCCCTTGTGCTTATGTTGGTTTGTCATGGGATCATGATCCTCAGGGCTTGATCATCCCTCTCGATTGTTGTTGTCCCATCTTGTTAGCATTGGTTCTGTGGAACCCCTCTTGGTGTGCGTTGGTCTACTTTAGTGTGACTTTGAAGTAGGTTCATCCTCTCACTTAGGTGGGGGCTAAATATGGACACTGAAAAAGTAACCCTTCTACTTTTTCTATCACGTTTGGGCCCTCCTTGTGATTTTGGCTTAATATTGCCTTGATTTAATGTTGTAATGTGGATAACACATTCACATTATTTCTTGGGCCATTCTAAACTAAAATGATTCAAGTCGTACCTTACCTAAGTGTTGTAAAGTGTTGTAACACACTTTCACACTTTCCTAGGGTCTTGTTAATGTATTTCACCTAAATAACCTCTTTTAATCATTTACCAAGCCTTGATTCAAAGTGTTGTGACACACTTTCACACTTTTCTAGGTTTTTAATTAATAATTGGGCTTCCTTATTCTTTAATTGGCCCCATTTTTCATCCACGAGACTTATTTATGTGTATTTTTTAGAACAATCCTGATAAATATAATTTAAAGCATCAAAATCCCAAAACCCACCTTAAACTCCTAAGGTGGGACTCATTCACCATTTTGGGTGAATGAGTCCCCTTAGGTGGGACCCATTCACCCAAGGTAGCGAATGAGTCCCCTTTAACTCAAAATTCAAATTTAATTCAAAATTCTGGTTGGTTTTTATTCTCTAAGATCTAAAGTCGGCCTATGATGTTGTAATTTCGAGAATTATTGCATAATTTTGTATAAATGCAAGTTTATTTCTATCATTTTTATACGTAGCAATTTTGATCAAGCACTCAACAATTCACAAGAGTATTTGATCATTCACAAGAGCATTGAAGGCAATTCAAGGGCATATTATCAAGCAATCAAGAGAATTTTCAAGTTTCATTCATCATGTCAAAGATTGTTTGCATCATATTTTTTTAGAGCTAAATTTTTTTATGTAGGATTATGTGATTCAATAAAGCATTGCATTCAAGATCTATCAACATCAAGCTAGCTTCCAAGTTTTCATCCATTGGAGCCAATAATTACATCTTTGCAACACGTTATTGCGAGGGTTTGGTGAGTTGCAACATCATTGTTTGTTCATTCATCATTCTCCATTCTATTTAATTTCATTTCAATGGTTTGATTACCAACAAGGGGTTTGACCAAGGAAAACCCCTATTTACTAACCGCACAACATTTTTACCTCTTCTTATGTGTGATTTGCAAGGCTAGGTTACAAAATTATCAAGAAGTTAGGATTTGAAAAGTTATCAAACAAATTAAAAAATTTCAAAGTCCTAAGAGATGCTTGGAGAAGATCTATATGCTGAATTCTATAGTTTCAAACTCGGATCTAAATTAGGAGTAGAAAAGCAGAATAAGAACTATAATTTCCTATTTTGAATTTCTAGAAATCTAGAGGTGGTTTCATTCACCACTATTGGTGAATGAGTCCCACTACCGAGGCCTAAATAGGATTTTTGAAGATCTAAGTACCCATTTGTCCAAAACCTATTCTGGCACAATTTTCCAAAACTGGACTTAGTCGCCCAACTTGGCGTATGAGTCCCAATCAACATCAACATTAGAATTTTTAGGATTCCAGAGCGCCATCCCATCTCTAGCAAGTTTTCATGTACATTTCCAATTTCATAATATTTTGTCACATTCTACTTGCATTTCTAGGTCTTTTTGCATATCACACTGTGTTTTCAAACATTTTATGCTTTCCAAGTTTACACTTGGTGGTGAATCCCTTTCTTGTCTCATTAATCCCCAAGGATATATTATAGTCATATCTATAATATTCTTCATTGCATTCAGATCTCTAAGGTATTCTTGAATGTGAACATTGCGAAATCGGATCCCTTTCCTTGTATCCATTTTTGTGGACAAGGAAGTGAAGCATCCATTTCGAGTGTCCACATCATAGTATCATTTTGTTAGAGATATGATCAAAAATAGCATGGTGAATTTGATTAAGTTAGATAATTTGATGAATGTTGTTGATTCTTTAACTAAGCTTGTTATAACAGAGAGTTCAGATAGTGTTTAGAGACTATGGGCCTTTTGACCCCTACCAATTAAGCTAGATGATGTTTACATCCTTCCATTTCTATTGCAAGGTGTTCAAATAGTGGGAGAATTCTTGGTAAAATGTGTCTTGTTGTGCCCTTAGCACACATGCCCCGTTTAGAATGGGGACCCTCTTTTCTTTCACCTTGTCGGGTTGTTTTTGTCGCTACATCGTTTTCCGTGCCTCCCCTTTTGGTGTTTCAGATGGTTAATGTTGCTTTAAGGTCCCAGCATAAGTTGACCATTCCTTCCCATTTTAAGTTTGCCATGTTCTGGTGTCTCATGGAGTCCCTCTGACAGTTTGGCCCTGCCAATGGCCCCGAGCCCTGCCGGGCTCGGGGGTTCGGGATTCCCTTGCCGGGTTTCCCCACTAAACCTGCCATTCCTGATGGCATCTGCTTCACGTCCTCCTAGACTCTGGGGTTCGAACCCACATTTGTCATTTGTTAGAAATCAGTGAAATTCCAACGGCTATTTAACCTGTCAGACCCCGAACCCCGGAGCTCTGCTCTCGAGGTTCTGACTGTGCTTCGTCGTCCCTCACGGTGAACCTTTGGTGGCGTCCCACCTCCCGGTCATGCCCATATTTACCATCCGAAGTCTATGGGAACCTTGACTACCATGTAGTGCTCCGGGCTCGAACATCTAGAATTCCATGATGTTTGGACGGTGGATCTTTGGCAGAGCTTCACCATCCGGGCCCCGACTCTCTCTCCGCCGCCACTGTTCCAACCGAGTCAAAATCAAACACCGGCCACCATCCGATGCCTTCTCGACCGTCGGACCCCAGGTCTCCTGCCACCATTGCCGATATTCAAACTCACCAACCTTTTGTGTCACCGTACCTGCATTTAATGAGATCATTAATGGAAATTAGGGATATAAAGACCCACTCTGACCCATCATTATCATTTGACAGAGTTGTAGAGCAATTGGAGAACTTGATTGAGGAGCCCACCATCTTCAACACCTTCACGTTCATCACCCTCAGCATCACTTCATCGATCATAGGTGGATCCCAAATCTCCCATATCGCGTGTTCGAGGTAGGTCCTCTGTTCACCCTCCCGAGCATTATTTTTGTGATTTCTAAGGATTTAAATGAATAACAAACATTAAGAAGGCATGAAAATGATAAAAATGTGGCATCGTGCACAAAACCCATGTGTTGAAAACTTGAGAAACCTTCAGGGGTGCCCTCATCACCAATCCAAAGCTCCACCACGCTACGACTGTTCTTTATGCAAGGAAATCATTCTCTTTGGCCCCAGGACCTGTCTTGGCCATCCATACCAAAACCATGAACCTTACTGCTAACGGCAATATTCCTCCTTCGGGCCCGGGCCGTCGGACTTCCTCGATCGGAAGTCACCTCGGTTTCTGCCATGTCGAAACAATGAACTCTTCCCACCCCTCCGAGCTCCGGGGTCTGCCATTCTCCTAGCTGCAAGCATGTCAAAGTTAATCAGGCACCCTTCGAGTTCACGGGTCTTGCACCCTCCGAAGCCCCTCTCAATTTCCATCGTGTCTGCCTCTGAGTTTTTGGCGAAGCCCCGCCATTCGAGCCCTAGGCCTTCATTCTCCAATTGGAGTCCCAGCTAAACTCAGAACACCCTTATTAGCTCCGGCATCTAGACGTCGGGTTGCCATGCTTCCTCATTCGTTGTCCCAAGGGGAAATTCTCGCCCACCCCTCTGGGCTCCGACCTCCATCCTTTTGTTTGCTTTGGGGCTGAAAACAAAGTTGAATGGCGGGCCCCTCTACCGAGTCCGGTCTTGTTCCCGGCTATTGGTGTGACTTCACACTTCGGCATAACCTTTTGCTGACCCCTTCCCCGATGTCCTTCTGACCTCCGGGCTCCCGACCAGCATTCGCTGCTAGGATGTCACTTGAACTTAGAATGCCCTCCTCCCCTCAGGGCTCTAGTGATCGGGACTCCTTCCCTCACCTACCATTACAAAAGGAATTCTTGCCCTGCCCCTCTGAGCTTTGGGCTCCACCCTCCTGATCGCCACCGAGCTAAAATAGAATCCAATGGCGGATGCCCGTGCTAGGTTTGTTCTTGCTCCCAGCTGATGGCAAGACTTGCGGATCTCATAGGAACCTTACCCCGCCGGGCCTTAGCTACCGGGCTACTCCCTTCGAACTTCTGTCCAACGTTTGTCGTCCCAAATGGTGAAAGACGAATGCCTTCCTAGTGCTGCCGGCCCGAAACCTAAGAAGCAAAATTATAAACTGCTGGCCGCCCTTTGACCCACCAGACCCTGGACCCCAGAGTTCTATCTCTGAATTTCCTTTCTCTGTCTGCCATTCCAAACTTCCATCTCCAAACAACTCTCCGGCCTGGGATTTCTGAATTCTCCTAAACCAATCCAAATGAGCCCAAATCTGGAATCTACCCACATGCTTGATTTCGGTCCTCTTCATTGTGAACCTCTTGAAATACTAAAATTTGACCGAAGAGAATCTCTGGGAGCCCTTCGCCATGTTTTCCCCTCCAAACAGCATTCCTGCCGAGGAAGTCTGGCCCTCCCGGCTCGAACTGTCCAAATGCCCTTAATCAAAAGATCAATAACATCTGGGGATAAAAGGTCATGATATGCTTAATTAATTGTTTAAAATAAATATTATTTCTAGGGTGTTGGCTATAATGAATGCTTTTGTGATCCATTGTGCTGACTATGCCCTTACTTGCAAAATATATGGAATTAGGCATAGGACCTTCAGGGGCATCCACCGAGAAGGACAAAGGGAAGAAGTTAAGAAGGACCCCTCGGGGGAAAGAGGACAAGGACCAGATGAAATACCAATTCCAGGGTGAGCCTATCCATTCAAAATTCACCACAGATTGGAAGGATATCATTGACACCAACATAGGCCAAGTTGATATTGACGAATTCACATAAAGGGTCAGGGTCAATCCAATGACAAGGAATGCAAGATTGATAAGATAGAGTGGAATAGCAAAGGTGGTGTGGGATGATAATCTGATAGGCTGTAAGAAGTCAATAAATCTGCATTGCCTCAAGTAAAGGAGGGGTAGGGCTGCGAAGGTTCCTCAAGAACTCTTCCGCAGCGATTTCCACGAAGATTACCATGACTTGGGCATGATGTTAAGCCGAGTTATGGATCTTCCTACGATGACCTTCTTACAAGAATGGATGGTGTACTTCATTGAGCAGATTCTACGTGGAAATGAGGATGTGACCACAAAAACTTCATTTTACTGGAGAGGAATCATAAGCGATTGCTTCCATGAGTAGTTTGTTAGCATGAAGAAGAGCTCCAAGCTCTATATGACTTCCTATCTTGTCTATTCCTTGGTGGATCAAAGACAGTATAGCAGGTTGTTTGTGGCACTGAGTCAGGAGTAGGGGAAAAGAATCAAGGCATATGATAGGAACCCGCAGTTCCAGTACCAAAAATTCAAAAAGGAATACTGTAAAGTAAACGACACCTTCATTGGCTATACTAATAGGCTGATTGTTGGAGACTTTGAGAGGAGGGTCTCTGACAGTGCTAGGGAAGTTTTGAAATAGTATGCCTTTCTCTTTATCCAATAACTAAAGTTCACGTACATCTGTGCCCAGGGCTTCACTAAAAGGCCAAACAGGTTGCCTCAATACCCGAATGACCAAATCATCCTTCTGGAGCTTTCTCGGCAGCTCCAACACCTACAGGAAATCTTTAGCAACAAACACATAGCGGGGATCTCCTATCCCATGACCCTTGCCTAGGGCATGTACTGACTACAAACTTCCCAGTGTGCTGGTAACTTCGAGAAAGAGTTAAAGGATTACCGCTTCTACCTACGCACTGCTCGCCCACGACTGGACCTGTATGGTCATTTCAGAAAAGTGCTAGGGTCGGAGTATGCCCAAATTCACCACATCAAGGATTTTTTGGCTGACTGTCAGGATGATAAAGAGGTACGTGCAAGGCACTACATGCGAATGACTATATAGTTTGTAAGAAGGGTGCAACCATTTCCTGTACCAGACCAAGTCAAGGAGGACGAGGCCACCATAATGCATCCCAAGTACCCTACAGTCGCCAATCTGCCAATGCCAACAATAGACTGGGATGAATAGGAGGTCAATGACCTAGATACCATAACCCAACCAATCTTGGTCCATACTAAGGAGTGGATCGATGGGCAGGTAGCTCAATTAAAGTGACAAGGAATAATTTTGACTTATGAAGGGCTCAAAAGTGAGCCAAGTGCCGCAAAGAATGTTGCTGCCACCACTTCAACTGGCAGGACCTCCAAGTCTCCTTCAGTCACCAGGTCCAAGAAAAGAAAATGGATAGAAACCGAACAATCTTCAGAGCACAAGGTCTATGCAAGGAAAGAAACAGGAGGCTCACCTCCCAAAAGGATGAAACAGGCAAGGAGCACCGCGAAAAAACCCTCAACCCAAGAGGAGGAAGCAAAGGGTACAGATCAATTGGAACCTCTCTTGTTGCACCACCTACCTCCCTGGCTATGATCATTGCATCCCCGCTGGCAGCGGACATTTGTGTCCATCTTGCCCCTTTGCCTTCGGCTGAGTCTGTAATAATTATTGACTCCTCTTCCGCCATGACTACTCACCCTTCCTTTGCTGCCATGTCACCAATCACATCACTCCCTCTGGAAAAAATAACGTCACCTATTCCCACTGCCACCATGCCTGAGGCTCTCTCAAGACACATGCAAAATATTCCCCCTGAGCTCTCCCAGATCCTAATGGATCTGACTCTCCAAGTAGCCCTTGCACAAGCCATCACCACCACTCAACCTTCACAACTGCCAACAGGGCCACCGGCTATGGAAACCACCATGCTAATCTCTAAGGAGTGGGAGGAACGTGAACAAGAAGTCTCAGGGGCCTATGAAGAGGAGGCTGATGAATACCATGAGCACCCAGAATATGAGCACTGACTAATTAGCAGGGTGGCCTATGGAGAGGAGGGAATAGGTTCCTCGGAGAACGGGGACAAGGAAGATAACACTGGTGGCAAGGTAATCATGTAGACCTTTGAAGATGACCTTGAAGAAGAACTGGCCCGACAGCCAGAGGACACCAAATCAAAGGAAGAAAGGCCGCCCCTTTAAGAAGAAGAACATCAACAAGAAGACAAAACTGAGGGTGGGACCCAAGCTGTCAAGAGTCTCAAAGTTGGGCAATTAGCAAAACATGTGCACGAGACTGAACATGATGAGTAAAAGGAAGAAGAAGAGATGGGAGAGAAAGGAATTCCCATACAACAACTGTCCACCGTGCTTCCTATTAAACACCTCATGTTCATCCAGGATTCCGACGAGGAAGAGGGAGATGCTGTCAAGAAAAAAGAAAAGTCCCTAGAAGAAAAGGGAGCAGAAACCTTGTCCTTGACTGAGAAGGGTGAGGGTGTCCATGATTCACTAAAGGGGAAATCTGTTGTACCTGAGTGGTTAGAGAGGCAACTCGAAAGAAGAACCCCTGTATTAAAATACCCAAGGGAAAGATTAGAAGCCATCTTGGCTTGAGCTCAAATCATGAAAAAGAAGGAGAAGAATCCCAAAGTCCAATCCAGGGTGATGATGTATGCATCTGGGTCTAGAGCAGTGCAAATAGCAATGCCTATGATTGGCCAAGCTAGGATAAGTTACAACATCTCCACCATCAACTTGGGGACCGCCACCAGAGAGCAGAAAGTCAGGCACCTTGAGCAGTCAGTGGCTACGGTGGTGCATTTGATAAAATAGGATAAGATCTCGAAGGATGAGCTCAAGGCACAGGTCGCAACCTTAACGGATTACATATAACAATGGTCTTCAGTGGACGACCTACCTACCACATCCACAGCCGCACCCCAGCTGCTATCCAAGGAGAAAATCGATAAGATGCAAAGAAGGAAGAACTTGGAACAGACCATAGAGGACTGGTTCTGACAAGTCTTATACGTCGAAAACATGGGAATTAGCTGGGCTGTGTGAACAACCAACAAGTTCTTAGATCTGTTTCAATCTCTTTAGGGCACGGGGAAGCTCTGCATCGAATTCCTTGTGACCTACGACTCTACCTTTTTGAAGATCGAGGCTATCCTTCAGATACCAAAAGCCACATGGAAAAAAGAGCTTGCATTTAAGAAAGATGATCATTGGCTGATGGATGTATGGCGACAAGACTTCAACAACCAGAGGGAAAGGCTGGAACAAATCATGAGCAAGGTGGACCTGGACATTGAGTGGATCAAGGAAATCAGGGCAAAGTGCACTCATTATCTCAAGCTGATGACGGAGTATGAAATTCCCATAGTACAAATGGATCTGAAGAAGATAAAGCTCCACTTCCAATAGAAGATGAAGGACGTGAAGTACGATGAGGATTGGAAAAGACTAGAAGATAATGCGAAATAATGGAGCTACCAGGTGCTGCGATATGCAATCGTTGAAATAGACAAGCTCCAAGTAGTCATCCTAAAGTTCATAGAATACACAACCTCTAAAAGGCAGGAGGACAGCCCCGTCAAGGATGAAGAACTTCCTGAAAAGTAGCTATAGTGCCATCAAAAGAGGACAAAATAGGGAAAGGACCAGGATGTAATTTAAAAATTGTGATATATTGGGGGTAGGTGAAACCCTATTTTGTAATGAATCTTGGCCACATAATAAGATTTGATCTTGGCCTTTCATTAGATCTTTTGGGCACTATAAATAGGGCTCTCCTCACATTTGCAAAGGGAGTTGAGTTGTTGTAAAGGCATGCTACAAAAATTTATAAAGAAACGACATTGACTTGGTGTATTTTATGAGTTTCTCACATGTTGCTTGATTCAACCTCCATTGTTAGATGTTTATCTTAGAATTTATTGCTGTTCTAATAAAATATTTCCTTGCTTTGGTAGATTTTAGGAATGCTATCCTGTGATCATGAAAATTCTTGTTGTATTGATGACTTTTTAGTCCATACTTTTTGTTGTTTGCTGATGGTAGATAGCTATGTAAAGTTAGCCTGGACTTGAATTCGAAGCTGCTCGAAAACTTTCATCATTGTTCATGCATGCATATGGTGAACGATAGAAGAAACATTTGCAGACCTTAGAAGATAGCACAAATCCCATGAGACTGTGAGATTTCTGGTTAAGTGGGATATTGTTTCAAGAAGTTGTCCATTGCAGGAACTCCATCATCACTGTTCACAATTAGTTGCAGATCAAGGAACCTCCTCTCTTCCATGCCCTTTTTCATTTTATTTAATGAGTAACCTATGCTAAGGTTCATTGCACATTGTAAAGCTAAATCCAATGATAAACATGGAGTCTACAAATGTTGTTTGAACTTACAAAAAAATGCACAATAACTTCCCTATCTTAAGAACTCCATTTCAAAATCCAACTCCCCACAGTTTGTATTGCCTACGTAAGTCCACCTTATGATTCCAACAAATCACATCAAACAACTGAGATATTCCAAGCACTATCAAGACCTGACATTAGAGACCTTGGGAAAGTGTTCTACACATTACTTGTGTTGAGAAGTGCATAAAAACACCATCAACAGAACTGGCGCTAGAAGGAGGGTGACACGTTGGGAATACCAAGCTAAGGGCTAAAAGTGAAGCTGGATCGAATCGGGCGTTCTCCCCAAAAATATTTCAAAGAGTTTTATGGTCAACACTAAACAAAAGAGAATTTGGAGAATTGCAGCCTCCTACAATGGCGAAGCGAGTTAAAGGAAGTAGCATTTCCTCTTTCTCTTCCTCCATTCCATCCACCTCCATTCCACCCTCACCTTTGTTCGGCTAGCCATCATCTTCCACCCAACCATCTCAAACTGCATTTGCACCTCCTATCTCTAGCAGCTAGGGGATTGCTTCTCTCCCAGCCCTTCCAGCCTAGGGCACAGTCCAATCAGTAGTAGCTCAAGTGCATCCCTAGATTGTTGTTTTATTGCAGGTGCAACGCCAACTTACTATTTCCCAACAGCAAAAACCACCTCCACCACCCTCCATGGCTTGGTTAGCACATAATCCTTTGTCGATACATTTTGGCGCTTATCATGATATTCCCAAGAATCTCGAGGGCTCTTGTTTGAAGTTCCATGCATGTGACCTACAAAGAACAGCTGAGGAGCATATCAAAATATTCGAGACAACAATTACTGAAATGCAAGTCGACCATGAGGATGTCGCATGTTGCCTTTTTCCACATTCGTTGGGGGAAGAAGCCTTCTAGTTGTATGGACATCATCCCATCTGAGCCATATGATTCCTCCTATCTCTTGGTTAATCAAGCGCCATTTCCGAGAGGCGACCGCAATGAGCCCGAAGTCGAGCTTGCTCCTGTCGAGGATGGAGAGGTGCAAGAGGTAAATAATAAGCAAACTTTGGCTCAAATTTTCAATTGAGTAGATAATGGTCCAGTGGATGAAGAGGAGTCATTTGCAGATGAGGTGCACATGTTCCATTAAAGGTTGACTCCCTACTTCCTTAGGAATAGACAGGCGGGTGGACCCTTTACAACTTCTAGCCCACCAAACAATTTCGTCACTCTACCTGATCCTAATGCTAGCAATAACAATGGACTTCCCCCTATACCTACCCAATACCTCAATAAGAATGGGTCTAAAAACCAGTCACAAAATCAGCACCAAGGCCAACTCCAAAATTCGTCTTGTCAAATGAAATTCCAATCTCCTAGTTCTGCCATAGGCCAAACTTTTAGTTTAGAAATTGAGCAAATGAGTGAGTACGTGGCAGAAAAGTTCAAGGTAAAAATAAGGTTGTCCGCCTTTGAATTACTCAAAGTCCCTACTGTAAGGTATGCCTTCTTTAGGACCCTTAATGGAACTCCATCTTCCAGTACAACACAAGAAGCACCAGCTAAGACGGTTACCTTTGAAGAACCTAGGAAAGAACTAGAGATACAGGATAATACTAGGAAAAGGAAGGATATCCCTGTAAACCAATCTGCGAGTAAACAAATTGAAAAGGAACCAGAGTAGAGTAATAGGCAGTTTTCCAAGGACCTATCATTTAGGCAGAATAGGGATAAAGGAAGTGATAAGAACAAGGGCCAAGTAGCTCATGTAGATACGCCTACGGGCATCTTCCAAGGGAGATTGGAAACTCCCCCTTTCCTGACCACCATTAGGATCTTTGGGAAGAACTTGCACAACTTCTTGCTCGACTCAAGAGCGTCTGCCAATGTCATGCCCTTGACAATATGCAAGGATCTTGGCATCACCCTCATGCCTTCAAGGAGGAAGGTGACCTAGCTAGACAAAACATAGATTATCATTGTAGGAGAAATAAATCGGATCCCAATGCAAATCACCACAGACCCAAGGATACAACAAGTCATTGATATTCTAGTGGTAGACATTCTTGATGCATTAGGAATCATTTTGGGAAGGGAATTCACCAAGGCGCTTAATGGATATACCGCCAAAGACCTTTCTCACATGTGGCTATCATGGAAGGGGTTGCCAAATCAGATCCGCATTGACCATGAACCCCGTATGAAATACATGATCACAGAGTAAAATAATATTATCGAGGTGTTGTTTTCTGAGACTAACCTAGGGAATTACCACCATTTTTCTACCAAAACAAGATTGAGCTCCATGAGGAATGTGTCGATGAAGTACTCCTAGTGTTGTACAGTCCTCTGAGAGATTCCACTCAAATATCTCTGAGTACAGAAAGGGCTGGTAGAACGAGATGATGGGCCTAATGAAGACAACGAATGAGGATTACTCAATGATTTCCAAGGGTTCCTGGAAAAGTGTGTTAGCAACCAACTCAGCTTGGGCACCTGGAAGAATTTCCAAGATCTCTTATTTCCAAATTGGTGCAGGGTTCGTAATGCTGCCCACACCGAGTTTGATTGTTGCTTATGTCAAACGACGGTCAAACATGTTAAAGGATCGGCTGCTCGTAGGATTGAAATGTCAAAGGAGGCACCAACAGAACCTCCCACTGGTCACCACACCGACCCAAAAGATTCCCCTAAAATCACAAAGCCAGTCACCCAGCTGAAAGGGAACATGAACTTAATTAGACCCGAAGATAAAGAACCTTCCACGTGTTGGATGCTCCGATTCGATGGATCCAAGTCCAAGAAAGGAGCTGAAGCTGGGTTTGAACTCATTATTCCAACAGGTAAGACCTTTCTTGCTGCCCATAGATTGCAATTTTATTGCACCAATAGCGTAGTAGAATATGAGGCCCTAGTCCATGACCTTTTCATAGCCTTGAAGAAAAATGTGAAAATGCTACAAGTTTTTGGGGATTTCGAACTAGTGGTTAAACAGGTCAGGAAGCTATATTCTTTTCATGATAGAATGCTCGCCAATTATAGGCACAGAGTTTGGGATCTCCTAGAAGGCTTAGATGCATTCAGTATACAACTGATCCCTCATGCTCAGAACTGTACAGCTGATGCTTTTACTCAAGCAACCAGCACTTTACAACCCCTCTCTTTCTCTGGGCTCAACAAATTCATGGTTGAGCTGACACCCACGCCATCAGTCCTAGATAGTGTTACCCACTTGTAGGTCTTTAATGATGAAAAACATATTTTTGAATTCATCACAAGTTTCGATGTCTTCGCAGCTCAAATAATTGATGAAGTTGATCCGCAGGAAGCTGAACTAGACATAGAAGGGGTTATTAACCTCAAAACCAATACGATCCCCAGAGGTATGGTTCAGCTAGAATGTATATTTGACTTGGACCAAATTAAAGACCAGAACCAACAAATAAAGACAGAAGCAATAAGCAACCAGTGCGATGCTCACAACCTTGGGATAGCCGAGGAGATCAAGAATGTTTTTATTGGCAAGGTATCCACGCCAGAGGAAAAGAAATGAATAACAGATGCGTTACAAAAATATCATGACGTGGTGGCATGGAGCTACGAAGATTTAAAGACATATGACACTTCTATCATTAAGCATACCATCCCTCTCAAGAAAGAGGTGAGGCCATTCCATCAGCGGCAACATCCTATCAATGCCTTGTTGGAACCCATCATTTATAAAGAGGTACAGAAATTGCTATCGGCAAGGATTATTTTCCCAGTCAGACACTCTATGTGGGTTGCCAATTTGGTCCCAATTAGAAAAAGAATGGGGAGATCAGATTATGTGTGGATTTCCGCAATTTGAACCGAGCTTCAAAGAAGGATAACTATCCAGTGCCTTCATTACATGAGGTGTTGCAGATCGTCAACGACTCCTAGATGATGTCTTTCCTTGATGGATACTCTGGGTATAACCAGGTGATGGTACAGTATGAAGATCGTCATAAAACGGCATTCACCACCAAGTGGGGAACGTTTTCATATAGGAGAATACCTTTTAGGCTCATCAACACCGGTGCCACCTTCCAACGTGCCATGGATATTGCCTTCAAGGATCTTATTGGCAAGTGCATAATCATCTACATGGATAATTTAATTGTGTTTTCTAAAAAAAGAGGTGATCATGTCTCTGATTTGTGCAAAGTGTTTCAGAGATGCAGGGAGTTCAGGGTTTCCCTTAACCCCAAGAAGTGCATTTTTGGAGTGACTGAAAGTAGATTGCTTGGGCATATCATCTCAGAACAGGGAATCTCCATAGACCCCGAACGTATCGAGTCCTTACTCAAAATCCCACCCTGAGGCAACAAGAAAGAATTAAAGTCCTTCTTTGAGAAGATCAACTTCGTCAAGAAATTCATCACGGGCTTTGCGGAGATCGTTAAACCTCTTAATGCTATTTTGAAACAAGATGCCAAAGTTGAGTGGACACCTGATGCCAAACAAGCTTTTGAGGAAATCAAACGGGCCATCGCCGAGGCACCTGTGTTAGTCAGCTCTGATTATCTAAATCCTTTCTACATCTACTCATTTGCTTCAGAGCATTCATGTGCTAGCATGTTGACCCAGAAGGACAAGGAAGGAAATGAGCATCTGATCACCTTTATGAGTGCTCCCCTCAAGGATGTTGAATTGCGATATCACAACATTGAAAAGTAGGCGTATGCTCTCATAAGAGGGGTAAAGAAATTTAGACACTACATCCTACGCAATAAGGTGTTTGCCATTGTCCCCGACCCAGCAGTAAAAATGCTGCTCATGCAAAATAAATTTGGTGAATGAAGAGCTAAGTGGCTCACCCTGCTCCAAGAATATGACATGGAGATCCAAACAATGAAGCTAGTGAGAGGACAGGCGCTCACCCACACGATTGCTGAAGTAGCAGCAGAAACTGGACCCGAACTCACTATTCAATAATACCAGCTCGAGGATGGCTCCCCCAGAGAGTGGTACCAGAATGTCATCTATTATTTATTGAATCACTAGTGTCCATCGCACCTACAAGGAGTCCAGAAGGGCACCCTTAAATTGAAAAGAAATGACTACATGCTACAAGGGTCTATTCTCTACAAGAAAAATCATGAAGGTATTTATTTAAGATGCCTGGGTAAGGAAGAAGCAGATCGAGTCTTGAAAGAGTTTCATGATAAATTCAACATAGGCCATGGTTCTGGTTCTTCCACAGCACATCAGATATTGAAAGCATGGTATTACTGGCCAACTATCTTCAAGGACACTCATTGTCATGTTCGTTCATGTCACACATGTCAGACCACTGCCACTAGGAAAGAGAATGATGTTGTCCCACTGTAGCTTGTACTAGAGGTAAGGCCATTTGCGCAATGGGGTCTCAACCTCATAAGTGTGGTAAGCCTTCCATCGTTTGTGAGATACAGGTACATTCTTACCACTACTGATTACTATACTTGGTGGATGGAAGCAATAGTATGTAAGCAATGCACAACTGAAGTAATTACTAATTTCTTAGAAAGTCTCATTTTAAATTGCTTTGCTTGTCCTTATGTGTTGGTATGTGACAATGGACCAGCTTTTGCTTCATTGAAATTTGCTAGTTGGGCACTTGACTACGAGATTGCCCTTAAGTTTTCATCCAATTACTACCCCCAAGGCAATGGCCTCACTGAATCTACGAATAAAAACCTGATTACCATAATCAAAAAGCTGCTAGATAGGAATCCTAGGGACTGACATACCCAACTCCATTTCGCCCTTTGGGCCGATTGCACTCACTATAAGGCTACCCTGGGTGATTCCCCGTTCCACCTTGTGTATGGCCTATAACCTATATTTCCTATCCATTTGAAGATTCATACTCTTCAGTTCATCAACGATATTTATGAGGGAGGATATCGTAGAGAAGCTTTGTTAGCTGAGCTCTTGCATTTAGACGAAGTTCAAGACCGTGCAATAGAAAATTTCACTAAACATCAAGGCGTAGTTAAGAGATGGTTCGACCGCCGAGCCAAGGTCAAAGCCTTTAAAATTGCAGATCTCGTCCTGTATTGGGACAAGGCCCACAAAAAGAAAGGGGGACACAACAAATTTGACAAGCTCTGGCTTGGCTCCTTTCAAATAGCTAAGATTTTGGGAGACAAAGCCTTCCACCTAAAGACCTTGACTAGTGAGAAGGTCCCATTGCCGGTCAACGGGCAACACCTGAAGCATTACTTCAAGGCCTGAGCTCATTCGAGCTCTTCTTTGTAAATATTTGTACATTGGTTAGGGTAGATTGCTTTTCTGGTTGGCTTACATTTTTTGTTTTGCGTCGCTCTTTTGTTCTCTCCCTCCCGGTAGTTTTGTTTTGAAAGTTGTTTCCCGCCCCTTAGTGGTGGTCGTGCTTGCTCGACAACCAATTTGCTTTGTTGTCTATCCTTTGTATTTTTTAGCTAAACATCCACTCTCGATTATCAGCCTCTAAAATCTATCCATGAATGATTTCCTTGTTTGAACTCTGCTCAGAACTTGACCCTGGATTGGATCTTCTTACACACATCTCAGATCTCAGACAAAACACATAATAATCAGTTCTAAAGGACTATGCCATGGTTGTTATGACACCCTAGTGAGTGAAATTTTTTAAGTCTGCTCCAGTGACCACTGCAGTCTCAAACCCATTGTAGGCTTCAGTGCTTACTCGATCAAACTGAATGATAAATGAGAAGTGAACATTGAAGGAAATATGAAAGAAAAAAAGTAAAGGAATTCTGAAAATAAGTGACTGTATGGGTGTTCGAGTAACTCTACCAAGGCTATGGACGTCTGACCGGATGTAGAGCAATATCCATGGGATTACAGCGACAACTCCATCAGGGCTATGGACGCCTAACTGGCAGCGGAGCAATATCTAAGTTACTTTTGGTGTTAGAAGATTTACATAGCTCACTCGCTTGAATTGGTAACCCTGGTCACTATCCCGAGGAAAGGAATGAACTCACTACACACACTTCTGAGATGTCCTATAAATTGACCCAATTAAGGATCTCGTTCTCCCAGATTCATCTATGGAAGCCACTCTTGGTCTGCGAAACAGGAGATTCTGGGTACTAAATAAATATTTATCCTTAGAACACTCGGGAGCGTTCCTCAGCAGAGTCTCCATTTGTTCTGCCCTTAGCACACATGCCCCATTCAGAATGGGGACCCTCTTTTCTTTTGGCTTATCAGGTTATTTTTATAATCATCTCATTTTGCGTGCCTCCTATTTTAGTGTTTTGGATGGTCAATGTTGCTTTAAGGTCCTACCATAAGTTGACCATGCCTTCTCCTTTTAATTTTACTGTGTTCTGGTGTCTCGCGGAGTCCCTCCAGCAGTTTGGCCCTACCAACGGCCTCGGGTCCTGCCGGGCCCGGGGGTTCGGGAGTCCCTTGCTAGGTTTCCTCGCTAAACCTGCCATTCCCGACAGCGTCTGCTTCGCATCCTCCCGGACTTGAGGGTCTGAACCCACATTTGTGATTTGTTAGAAAAATCAGTGAAATTCTGACGGCTGTTTAACTCGTCCGACAACGAGCCTCAGAGTTCCGCTCCTGGGGTTCTGACCATGCTTCACCGTCCCTCATGGAAAACCTCTGGTGGCATCTCGCCTCCTGGGTCCTGCCACCATATTTACCATCTGAAGTCTATGGGAACCCTAATTGTTGTGGAGTGCTTTGGGTGCGAACATTCAGAATTCTGAGTCTGAAATTTTATGATGTTTCTACCATCCACGATGGCAGATCTTTTGTGAAGCTCTGCCATCCGGGCCCCGACTCTCTATCTGCCACTGCCGTTCCAACCAAGTCAAAATAAAATAGCAGCCATCGTCCTGTACCTCCCTGGCCGTCAGACCCTAGGTCTCCCGCCGCCGTTGCCGATATTCAAACTCACCAACCTTTTGTGTCACCATACCTGCATTTAATGAGATCTTTAATGGTGATTAGGGGTACAAAGACCCACTTCGACCCATCATTATCATTTGATAGAGTTGCAGAGCAATTGGAGAACTTGATTGAGGAGCCCACCATTTTTGACACCTTCATGTTCATCGCCCTCAACATCACTTCATCGATCATAGGTGGATCCCACATCTCCCGTATCGTGTGTTCGAGGTAGGTCCTCTATTCGCCCTCCCAAGCATTATTTTTGTGATTTCTAAGGATTTAGATTAATAACAAACATTAAGAAGGAATTAAAATGATAAAATGCGGCATCACGCACAAAACCCATGTGTTGAAAGCTTGAAAAACCTTTGGGGGTGCCCTCATCACCAATCCGGAGTTCCACCTTGCTGCGGTTGTTCTTCACGCAGGGAAATCATCCTGCTTGACCCCGGGACCTGTCTTGGCCATCCATACCAAAACCATGAACCTTACTGCGGACAACAATATTCCTCCTTCGGGCCCGGGCCATCGGACTTCCTCAATTGGAAGTCACCTCGGTTTCCACTGTGTCAAAACAACGAACTCTTCCCGCCCATCCAAGCTCTGGGGTCTGCCATTCTCCTTGCTGCGGGCATGTCAATGTTAATTGGGAGCCCTTTGAGTTTGTGGGTCCCACACCCTCTGGAGCCCCTCTCGGTTTCTATCGTGTCTGCCTCTATGTTTTTGGCAGAGCCTCGCCATCCGGGCCTCGAGCCTTCATTCTCTAATTGGAGTCCCGGCTGAACTCAGAACACCCTTATCAGCTTCGAGCTCTAGACAACGGGTCTCCTTGCTTCCTCATCCACCATCCTAAGGGAAAATTCTCACCCGCCCCTCCAGGCTCCGGGCTCCGTCCTTCCATCCGCTTTGGGCCAAAAACAAAGTTAAACAGTGGGCCCCTCTGTCGGGTCTGATCTTGTTCCTAGCTGTCAGAGTGACTTCACACTTCGGCTTAACCTTTCACTGACCCCTTCCCCGATGTCCTTCTGACCTTTGGGCTCCCAACCAGTGTTCACTGTTGGGATGTCACTTTAACTTAGAACGCCCTCCTCCCCGCAGGGCTCCAGCGATCGGGACTCCTTCCCTCACCTATTGTTCCAAACAGAATTCTCACCCCACCGCTAAGAGCTCCAGGCTCCGCCCTCCCAATAACCACCGAGCTAAAATAGAATCCAACAGATGACGCCCATGCCGGGTCCGGTCTTGCTCCCAACTGACGGCAAGACTTGCGGATCTCGCTAGAACCTTACCCTGTCGGGCCTTAACTGCTAGGTTGCCCCCTCCAAACTTACATCTGACATTTGTCGTCCCAAATGGCGAAAGATGAATGCCTTGCCGGTGCCACCGACCCAAACCCTCAGAAGCAAAATTATAAACTACTGGCCACCCTTTGACCCACCAGACCCCGGACCCCAGATTTTTGTCTCTGAATTTCATTTTTCTATCTGCAATTCCAAACTACCATCTCCAGACACCTCTCCAGCCTAGGACTTCTGAATTCTCCAAAATTGATCCAAATGAGCCCAAATCTGGAATCCAACTTTGACCCACGTGCTTGATTTTGGTCCTCTTCATTGTGAACCTCTTGAAATACTAAAATTTGATTGAAGAGAATCTTTGGGAGCCATCCATTGTGTTTTCCTTTCCAAACAACATTCCTGCTGAGGAAGTCCGGCCCTCGGGGCCTGAACTGTCCAAATGCCCTTAATCAAAATATCAATAACATCTGGGGATAAAAGGTCATGATATGCTTAATTGATTGTTTAAAATAAATATTGTTTTTATGGTGTTGGTTAACATGAATACTTTTGTGATCCATTGCGCTGACTATGCCATTGCTTTCAGAATATATGGAATCAGGCGTAGGACCTTCAGGGGCATCCACCGAGAAGGACAAAGGGAAGAAGTTAGGAAGGACCCCTTGGGGCAAAGAGGACAAGGACTAGATGAAATACCAATTCCAGGGCGAGCCTCTCCACTCAAAAGTCACCATGGATTGGAAGGAGATCGCTGACACTAACATAGGCCAAGTTGATATTGACGAATTCACACAAAGGGTCAGGGTCAATCCAACAACAAAGAATGCAAAATTGATAAGACAGAGTGGAATAGCAAAGGCTACTAGATTCCCTCCATCACCTGAAGGGATCATAGAGACCTTCCATATTCCCAAATTTCAAGAGATGGAGGTCCCCATCATAGAAGAATGTTAGGCGGGGTGGGATGATAATCTGGTAGGCTGTTAGAACTCAATAAATCTGCATTGGCTCAAGAAAAGGTGGGGCAGCGCTGTGAAGGTTCCTTAAGAACTCTTCCCCAATGATTTCCATGAAGATTAGCATGACTTGGTCACAATGCTAAGCCGAGTTATGGGTTTTCCTATGGCGGCCTTCTTCTAAGAATGGATGGTGTACTTAATTGAGTAGATTTTGTATGGAAATGAGGATGTGACCACAAAGACTTCATTTTACTGGGGAGGAATCAAAAGCAACTACTTCCATGAGCAGTCTGTCAGCATAAAGAAGAGCTCCACGTTCTATACAACTTCTTATCTCATCTATTCCTTGGCGGATCAAAGATAGTATAGCGAGTTGTTTGTGGCACCCAGTCAGGAGCAGGGGTGAAGAATCAAGGCATATGATAGGTACCCCCAACTCTAGTACCAGAACATCAAAAAGGAATGTTGTAGAGTAAGCGACACCTTCATTGGCTATATTATCAGGCTGATTGTCAGAGACTTTGAGAGGAGGGTCTCCCATAGTGCCAAGGTGCTTTTGAAACATTATGCCTTTCTCTTTATCCAATATCTGAAGTTCACATACATCCATGCCCAGCGCTTCACTGAAAGGCCAAATAGGTTCCCTCGATACCCTAATGACTGAATCATCCTTCTAGAGCTTTCTCATCAACTCCAACACCTACAGGAAATCTTCAGCAGCAAACACATAGCGGGGATCTCCTATCCCATGACCCTTGGCTAGGGCATGTACCGACTACAAACTTCCCAGTGTGCTGGTAACTCTAAGAAAGAGTTAAAGGATTACTGCTTCTACCTACACATTGCTCGCCGCGGATGGACCCGTATGGTCATGTCAGAAAAGCGCTAGGGTCGGGGTATGCCCATCTTCACCACATCGAGGACTTTTGGGCTGATATCCAGGATGATAAAGAGGTACGCGTGAGAAAATACATGTGAATGACTGTAGAGTTCACAAGAAGGGTGTAGCCATTTCCCATAATGGACCAAGTCGAGGAGGACGAGGCCACCATAATGCATCCTAGGTACCCTGCAGTCACCAATCTGCCAATACCAACAATAGACTGGGATGAACAGGAGGTAGATGACATAGATACCATAACCCAGCCAATCTTGGTCCATACTAATTAGTGGATCGATGGGTAGGTAGGTCAATTAAAGCGGCAATGAATAATTTTGACTTATGAAGGGCTCAAAAGTAAGCCAAGTGCCATAGAGAATGTTGCTGCCACCACTTCAACTGGTGGGACCTCCAAGTCTCCTCTGGTCACCAGGTCCAAGAAAAGAAAAGGGACAGAAACTGCACAGTCTCTAGACCCCAAGGTCTATGCGAGGAAAGAAACGAGAGACTCACCTCCCAAAAGGCTCAAACAGGGAGGGAGCATAGCAGAACAACCCTTAACCCAAGAGGAGGAAGCAAAGGGTACAGATGAATTGAAACCTCTCCTGGCTCTCCCTGCCCCTCCTATTGCATGACGTACCTCTCTGGCTATGATCGCTACATCCTCGCCAATAATGGACATTTCTATCCATCTTTCCCCTTCACCTCCGGCTGAGTCTATAATAATTATTGACTCCTCTTCCGCCATGACTACTCCCTGATGAGCTTAAAATATGTTCATAAGTTTGCATATTATGATGAACTTTTAATATCTTTACTTTTGTTATTAGTGGCTATTTAAACTATGTTGAAACCTTTTATGAGGATATCCTGTAGCAAAATACTTTCATATTCTTGCAGCTTATTGTGTTGACTTGATTACATTTATTACCTTGTTGACTCCCTAAATGACTGGTATATCGCATATAGTTTTTCAATGATGAAATAGATTTAAATATGTGATTAATGAACAAATATTTTGTATGTGCCATACGCCTTTTCTTTTGCACCTGATACCTTTTGTTTCACAGGTTGTTGAAGAATGATCGAGTTAAGCACAGTCGATCTCGGCCTTGCAGTAAAATCTATTTCCTACATGACTTCGAGGAAGCTCTGATGAAGACTCTTTGACTGAAACCATTGGGAAAGATTTTTAATGACAGTCAATCTGGAAAGAGTGGAGCAGTAGATTCTCTCTGGATCAGTTTGAACACATAAATTCATTATGAAGTTTGTTCCTTGATTAGGGGATATACTTTACTTCCACGTCTTTCTTTGATAGGGTTAGTTAGTTAGTTGCTCTCCTGTTTTTAAATAAAGTTCTCCTTCTGCACGAGAGAAAAAAAAGGAGAGAAGAAAGAGACGATAGTTAGAGTAAGATAGAAGATAGAAAATATCATGTAAGAATCAGTATGATAATGAAAAGCAGAATCTGTTTGACAAGAGACAGAGTTTGTTGTTAGTTTCCATTTCAACAAAGCAATGTATACCATTCTATTTTCATGAATAAAGCTTGATGAAGTTCTGAGTTTAGCATCTGTGTAATCAGTAGATGCTTGCTAAGGGGGCCCACTTAGTAAGTATTTGTAGCTAGTTAGTTAGTTATTCTTTCCTGTTGATCTTTAGTTAGCTCTCATCTTTGAAGTTTTCATACAAACTCGGTCTTATATTGCTCATGTAACATAGAGAACCCATCCACGTGCCTGTTCCTGCAGCATAAGGCCAGTTCATGGTTTGTGTTTCAGTCGTAGTCATTATGGTTTATATTTTAATCAAATCATAGTTGAGTTAAAGAATTTTGCATTACCTTCCTGTGGCGTAGATAGAATTCCTTTCCAGTATTTGTTTTCTGCTAAGATTTGACCGAAACTAGTTCTTGGTGCATATATTTTTTCGCACTATTTAAAGTATATGTCCCCTGGTTTGACAAGTAAATGAACGTCCATAGAGAGGTATTAGTGACCTGTCAGAATGTCCAATTCCCAGGAAAGGTTTTACTGTGATTTTCATATCCTTTTGTCGGTGCGACCATTTTTGGCGCCGTTGCCGGGGATGGCGTTCAACTAGGAGTTTTTCAGAAGTCTTTTTTAGCATTAGTTTAGTTTGTTAGTAAAATTTTCTAGATTCTTCAAGCCACTACTCACCGTATTGCATGCATAGAAGAAGAAGGGACGCACTGGGAAGGTTCCTCCCTGAAAACCTATTTATTGAACTACCATTTGACCCAGCTGACAATGAACCTAAGGAAAATCCATTCACTTTGTTATTCCAGCAACCAAACATGGCAAATAATCCACCTCCTGCATTTGAGTTTCCAATTGTTCCTCAGAGAGATACTGACATTCTTAAAAACATTCCCTCTTCCTTGCTTCCAAAGTTTTATGGCCTGGTTACGGAAGACCCAGAAAATTTTATGTTTGAATTTGATGTCCTCTATCACAGTTATGACTACAACACAAACGCTCATAAATTGAAGTTATTTCCTTCCACCTTGAAGGAAGGAGCTTTTAGATGGTTCATGAGTCTAGGAAGAGGTGTTGTAGATAGTTGGGCCACCATGCAGATGAAATTCCTTGAAAAGTATAAGGAATATTGTAAGAGTGCCAGCAAATGTGATCACATATTCTGAATTCGGCAGAAGGAGGATGAAAGTCTAGAAGATTATATTTCCAAATTTTTGTTTTCACTAAAGAGGAACTCAAACCATACTCTCAATGAGGACTCGCAGAAACTACTCTTTCTAAGGGGAATCAGTGATGCCTGTATAGACGCCCTAGACCTGATGGGAGGAGGTGATATAACCCAACTACCTTGGGATGATATAAAGAAAATATGTCTTAACTATTCTCGAGCAATAGTTAAAAAAGGTCGAGGACATCATGCTACAGTGGGGAAGTCTTCTTCTGGTGGAGTTTCTCGGATGGAGATAACAAATTTACTGTCTGATTTCAAGCAAGACATCATTAATAATATGGCTATGCAACTGGACACTATGCAAGCTCGGAGGAAACATCAGGAGGCTGAGGCAAGTTTGGCCGAGTTCTATCCATACTATAGATAAAAGAAGCGAGACTATAAATGCAAGATGGTGGCTAATTTGGAAACCAGACAACTACCTACTGACTTCAAACTAGTAGAAGGTGATGATGATCAAGTGTTCTTTGTTGCACAAAGGAGACCATGGGCCCAAAGACAAGGTATGCCTCAAGATCCTTTAACTTTTGGTAATCCTTATTCTGGCTATAATAACCAATGGCAACATGCATATGGACCACCAACACCCTGGAATCCACCTCAACCAAGTTGGCCTAATTATCAGAACCCGCAATGGTAATCTCCTCAAGGAGGTTGGCAGCAACCACAAGGACAATGGGCCCCACCTTCAGGTAATTGGTAGAAAAATCCTCAATGGAGAGGTCCTCAGCAATGGCAAAACCAGTCCTCTGGATTCCTGCAACTTCCACAGCCACAACCTCAGGCCCTTATGCCACCTCCTGTAGCAACTGCCACAACTCCTGGACCTCCAAAACAAATGCCTCTGCTTGCCCAGCCGCTGCCAAATCCTAATAATAAGCAACATTAGTAGCCACAACAGCCTACGTATCTTGCCGAAGCAAACCAATATCAACCTTATGGCTTAAATGTTAATGACATCCATTTGAGGTCTGGAACTACTTTACCTGCTCCTAAACCACCTCTGATTACTGAACTACCAGATTCTCACCTTGAAGAATCTACTGCACCTGCTGATCCTACTAAGCATATGCCTATACCTGATACGGTTTCTAAGGAGCCTGCTTTGTAAAATAAAGACAACCCACCTTTTCCTCAGAGGTTGCAAAGTACTGCATTTAAATCCATGGAAGAACCCACTTTTGACATTCTGGATCAGCTCAAGAATGTACAAATTCAAATTCCCTTATTTCAGGCTATTAAATATGTTCCCATTTTTAGAAAAGCTATTAAAGAAGCCCGTTTGAAGAAGTCTAGATGGAAGAAAAATGATCCCCAAACAATTCATGTCTTAGGGAAATTGGCTGATATAATGTTGGAAAATGTAGTCATTCCAAAGTATATTGACCCTGGAAGTCCTGTAGTGCAGATACATATAAATGGCCAGGTTGTAAAAAATGTTTTGATTGATTTAGGTGCTGCCATTAATGTCATGACAAAGCATACTATGGACTCCTTGAACATTTCAAATATTAGGTCTACACCCACAGTTCTGCAGCTTGCAGATAGCTCCACAGTTAAACCTAATGGGATGGTAGAAGATGTAATTGTCACTCTTGAATCTTGGGAGTATCCTGTTGATTTCATAATATTATTAGTTAAGGAAAATTTAGGAGGGTGTCCGGTTATCCTTGGTAGACCATGGTTAGCAACTGCTGATGCTTTTATAGGATGTCGTTCTGGAGATATGACCATTTCTGATGGACAGTCCACAAAGAAATTGGTTCTGTATCTCCCTGCTAGACCCCAACCAGATTTGTTTCAACCTATTTGGCTAGACGTGGAGGAAGAAACTGAAGAAGCTAATTCCTTGGCTCAATTAATGATGATTCAAAATGATCCATTCTCACAACTTCAGAGTGATGATTCTTTTCTTTTTCAAATTCTACAGTACAACTCTGATACGGGTAGTTCATCTGATCCACATGGTACTTATTTACAATGTTTCATGCAGCAACCAGATTCTGAGAGTTCACTGCCTAAACTTCCAACAATTTTTCATAATTTTCTTCCACAAGAGGTACAAACATCACCTGTAGATTCTATGAGTAATCTCACGAAGCAGATAGAATTGTCTCCAGGTCATTCTTGAATGTGAATAGCAAGCTGTCACAATCTCAACAGGATGACTTATTAAAAATGCTACAAGAACAACATAAAGCTTTTGCATGGGAATATGGGGACATGCAAGGAATAGATCCTCGAGTTTGTACTCGTAGGATATATATCAAAGAGGATTGCTCACCAGTTAGACAACCTCAAAGAAGAGTAAATCCAACACTTAGAGAAATAGTGAAAAATAAACTTCAAAAGTTAATTGATGCTGGTTTTATTTACCCAATCACTGACAGTCAATGGGTTTCTCCACTAGTCATTGTCCCCAAAAAAGGAGGAAAATGGAGAGTGTGTGTAGATTACAAAGAATTGAACAATGCCACTAAAAAAGATCACTTTCCACTACCTTTTGTAGACCAAGTACTAGACTCACTGTCTGGCAAAAGATATTTTTCCTTTTTGGATGGTTACAGTGGGTACAATCAGATAAAAATTGCCCCTGAGGATCAAGATAAGACCACTTTTACCTATCTAAGGGGAACATTTGCTTATTCAGTCTTGCCTTTTGGTCTATGCAATACGCCAACAACATTTCAGAGAGCAATAATTAGTATCTTTGTTGATATATCTCATGAATGTATGGAGATTTATATGGATGATTTCATTACCTATGGAGTCATATTTGAAGAAGCACTGGTGAATTTAGAAAAGGTATTGAAAAGGTGCAGAGAGAAAAATTTGTCTCTAAACAGTGAAAAGTGTTTTCTAATGATGGAAGAAGGTATTGTTCTAGGTCATCATATTTCAAAAAATGGAATTCAGGTTGACCCTGCTAAAATTGAAGTAATTCAGAATTTACAAACTCCTGCAAAACAAAAAGATGTCAGAAGTTTCCTTGGCCATGCAGGGTATTATAGAAGGTTTATAAAAGATTTCAGTAAAATTGCCAGCCCACTTTATGCCCTGTTAACTAAGGATTCTCAATTTGAGTGGACAGAGGCCTGTGAAAAATCTTTCCTGCAACTAAAAGATTTGCTTATTTAAGCCCCTATTTTTCAAAGTCCAAAATGGAATTTTCCTTTTCACATACATGCTGATGCATCTGATTTTGGTATAGGAGTAGTTTTAAGTCAAAAAGATAATTCAATTGAGCATGCTATTTATTTTATCAGAAAAAACCTTCAAGGTCCTAAGCTCAATTACACTGTCACAGAAAAGGAATTGCTTGCAGTAGTGTATGATTTAACTAAATTTAGGCATTATGTCACAAGTTATCAGATATTCATCCATACTGACCATGCATCAATCAAGTATCTGATGAAAAAAACTGCCATTTCTGGTAGATTGGCACGATGGCTCCTGTTGTTATAAGAATTTTATATTACAATAATTGACAAACCAGGAAGAGGTAATGTTGTAGCTGACTTTTTATTAAGACTTCAATTAGCTGCACCTATTGAACATGAGGTCATTGATGATAAGTTTCCAGATGAACACTTGTTCTCCATTGTTGCACATACACCATAGTATGTAGACATTTCCAATTATTTAGCAGCAAACAGAATACCAGCTCACTTTTTCCCAAAAGAAAAGAAGTTGTTAATAGAGAAAAGTTTTAATTTTTCATGGATTGCAAATTTTCTGTTTTATACTGGATCTGATCAGGTAATGAGAAGATGTGTAAAAGAAGATGTGACTTATGATATCTTGCATATTTTCCATGATGAACCATGTGAGAGACATTTTGCAGCAAAACGAACAGTAATGAAGATTCTTACAATAGGGTACTATTGGCCAACATTACACAAGGATGTTGTGGCCTATACAAGAAAATGTGATAGATGCCAGCGTATGGGAAGACCAACTAAGTCAGATGAAATTCCACTATATCCCAAGGTAATAGTCACCCCTTTTGATAAATGGGGGATGGATTTTGTGGGACCAGTTGATCCACTATCAAATAGAAAATCATATATTCTAGTTTGCATAGATTATGTCACAAAATGGGTTGAGGTAAAAGCTATGACTCATGCTCGAGATAACAAAGTTGCTGAATTTTTGTATGAATAAATTTTCACTAAATTTGGAGTTCCTAGAGAGCTTGTAAATAATCAGGGAACTCAGTTCACATCGAATCTGATAACTGCATTAATGAATGACTATAAGATCAAACATAGGAAGTCCAGCCCCTATCATCCTCAAGCCAATGGTCAGGTGGAGGTAACAAACAGAGAAATTGAGGCGATCCTCACAAAGACAGTATAGATTCATAGAAAAAATTGGAGCAGTAGACTTCCTGAAGTAGTTTGGGCATACAGAACTACATGGAAGACAACAACTGGGTTTACACCTTTTGAGCTGCTTTATGGGAAAACAACCATGCTACCCATTGAATTTGAGCATAAAACTTTGAGGACAGCTCTTGAACTCAATATGGAAATATCTGTAGCACAGAAAGACCGTCTCCTATAGCTAAATGCTTTGGATGAAATGAGAAAAACCGCTCTGCAACATACAAAAGCAATCCAACAACAAAGGAAGAAATGGCATGATCAGCACATCAAAATCAGAAAATTTTCTACTAGAGATTGGGCTCTGTTATATGATTCCAAATATCAAGAAAACCATGGTAAGCTCACAACACGCTGGCTTGGCCCCTATGAAGTTGAAAATGTGTTCGACAATGGAGCTGTATAGCTGGTGACAATTGATCCAATCCATTTCAAATTGCTAGTTAATGGCCACCAACTCCGGTTGTACCATAAACCAGTCTCAAAGGAAGAATTCATGCAGCAATTTGTTCAGGTTCCTCCCGCTACTCTTCCTGCAGCCGAAGGCTTTAGCCTTTCTCCTATAGCGTTACCGTAATTTTCAAAAAAAACATGCCCATAATAAATGTTTTCTTTTTAAAAAGGAAACCCCTTTTTCTCCATTTTCATTTATCGCCCCCATCTCACTTCTTTATCTTCCATCCATCCATCCCATCCATCCATTCCATCCGTTCAACTCATCCACCCATGTCACCCATCCACTTCCTCCGTCTGCATCAACCTTAATTAAGATATATTTTCCACTTGTCAATTCATGCAGACGCTGTCATCTTTCTTCACATGTACACTCAATTATCAAAAGTACACAATATCTTTTCTTATCGCATATTTGATTTATTTTATTCTATTCATTTACTGCTATGACAGTACCAATCATTATTACAAAATCTTCGCCTATTTTTTACTACATGTGAGGACATATGTCATACTCTAAGTAGGGGGCGGGGTAATCCACCTTTTAAAACCTGTCTTTTCACCGCTGTCATAACTGTGCAAATAACCTTTCTTTAATACTTTTCTGGTACTTTTCAAATGTGATCGCATGTCCTTCTTTATTGCATGTCTTTCTTGTAAAATACGATTAAGACTGCTTATTTAAAAAAGCTCATTTTTGGAAAAGAAAGGAAATGTGACGGCACGACAGAAGAAAAACCAGAGCAGAAAGGGAAATAGGGAATTTGAATTTTTAGCAAGGAATTGAGTTCAGCTACGAGAAAACTATGAACATGGGTGGTCAGTTGGTGCGACATGAGCCTGTAGCTCATGAACTATTGTTGCAAAATCCTCAAATGGTCCACGCATTTAGCCTCTGTGGATGGTTGAATGATTTCTTGAGTTTAAATGCTTTTGATGAGGAGGCTGCTGGAGAATTTTTGAGAACCCTTTCTGAAGGGGAAGCTACTGTATGGGGTCTAACGGTTGTTAAAATTGAAGACAAAATTGCTTAAGTAACCGAGCTTCCAGCCGTTGAAGAAAACTTTTCTTCAGACGCTGCAGCTGCTAGGGTTGAGTTTTCAATGCCGACTGATGGACCTTTAGAAGTTTCCAAGTAGGGATGCAAGCGAGTATCGTTGCCTCCTCCTTATTTAGAATACACTAATTACATAATCAAGTATTTGACCTATGAAGGCCGTTTCTCCTACCTGCATTCTCATCATTTCAAATTATTAAGCCATATGAGGCATGGGTTAGTTGTAAATGTTCTGAATTTTTTATTAAAATTTCTAGAACAAAGTGCCCATGGAACCCAACAAGGGAAAGATAATTATGTTGCTCACCACGGCTTTATCAAATTACTGATTGAACGCTCTTTAAGAGATGTCTCACCTCTTTCCTGGCAATAATTCGTTGCTCAAAAAAGCTTGCAAATTCTACAAACCCCTAGGGTACTTAACCCACGACCTCATAAAAAGAAGAAGGAAATTGTGTCTACTAGTAGAACAGGGCAGGGGTCATCTACTCCTGTAGCACCTGGTCCTCCAGCTTTCACACCTGAATCCTCTGCTAGGGTACAAACTAGGTCTGCCACTAGGAGAGAGAAGGGTAAAACAAAAGCGGAAGGGTCCCCTGAATCTGACCCTTGTTCTTAGAAAAGGCAATGTCCTTCTCCTACAACATCATCCCCTGCAACCATCTCTCCTACAACAACACCTGTTGCTATCACCAGTTCACCATCATCCTCTGATAGGGCAGATCCCTCTGGGCAAACAAGAAAGAGGAAGGCTACTAGAATGCCTCCTGCAGCCGCATCAGTTCCAAGAAGAGTTTCCACAAGGAAACAATATAAGACCTCCCCTGTTTCACCTCAACCAGAGGTTATTGTAATTTCAGAAGGGTCTGTTGAGTCTGAATTTAATGTTTCTTAAAATATGTCCGAAAATGTCTTACAGAGTCCATTCGTTCCTGAAGAGGAACAAGTTGAGACAATTGAAACAGGGCATAATGAGCAAGGGTTACCAAATCTTGATGACTTGGCTACCGCTGCTATGTATTTTTTGGAGGAAGGACAACCTTCTCCACCGCAGCAACCCGAATTTATCTTGCACCAAGAGCAGGAATTGACTGAACAATTGAATGTGCCTAGTGAAGCTATATTTCACCCTACAACTTGTAAAGCCATTGTTGTGTATAAGAAGACATTTTTAATTGAGTTTCTGGAATATGTTAAAGCTAATTGGGAACTAGTTACATTACAAACCCTGACTTTATGACACATAGCCCAGACTGACATGCAACAAAGTCTATGGGAAGTAGAAAGGAAGAAACTAAGAAAGGAAATTGAAAGTCAAAAACAGGATATTATTGAGTTGAAAATAAAAATGGATGAAATGTTAAAAGTAACTGGTCAGATTATGGAATGCAAACCACCACCCAGAGTTTATGCTATGTGCCTCAAAGAACAGTTCTTATGGTTCCAACTGATGATAATTTACAGAAACCAAGATCCTATACTTCATACTGCCAAAGAATTTTATGAAGCATACCAGGCAGCCCCAAATTGGTTAAGAAATTCTCTGTGTGAATTCTATTTACATGGCTTTTTAATTCCATTTGAAACAAAATGGAATCCTCTTTTATATATTGGTGATATTCATTTAAGAGCATTTATGTCATGGGTAGCAAATGAGGCGAATTATGGCAGGCAGTGGGAAACATATGAGGAAGTTGAGAAAACTGAGCCTGTTCCGTTACGCTCTCAAAGTTCAAACCCCCATACAATTTTGAAAGATTGGTTTGCTATGACATATGGCATTAATAATGTTACAGCCAGAGAGAAGATATTTGATATTAGGAAACAGGTATATGATGAATTTCAGGCACAACAATATTTGTTTTGGAGACTAGCATATACCAGAAGTGAGAAAAGATGGGAAAGATTAACTATTAGATTAAGAAAATCGGAACCACACAGTCCCCTAAATTTCACAGCAGCTCTTAAAAGGTCAAACAGATACATACAATTGGGACTTCAAACGAGATTTGAACTGTGGTTGCCATTGACATTCAGACCTCCTATGCTAATGTGGCCCCTCTATCCTCACCAGGCTACAAATCTTAATGATGATTTAGAAAACCGAAGGTATGAAAGGTGCCAGAATTTTAGAGGATTTTATTATAGGTTTGGAAATCCATCTCAGATTTATGCAGCAACCACTAACTTCAGAGAAACCACCAGAAAAGTTAGTGGATCGATGGGCAGGTAGGTCAATTAAAGCGAAAAGGAATAATTTTGACTTATGAAGGGCTCAAAAGTAAACCAAGTGCCACAGAGAATGTTGTTGCCACCACTTCAACTGGTGGGACCTCCAAGTCTCCTTTGGTCACCAGGTCCAAGAAAAGAAAAGGGACAGAAACCGCACAGTCTCTAGACCCCAAGGTCTATGCAAGGAAAGAAACGAGAGGCCCACCTCCCAAAATGCTCAAACAGGCAGGGAGCACAGCAAAACAACCCTCAACCCAAGAGGAGGAAGCAAAGGGTACAGATGAATTGAAACCTCTCTTGGCTCTCCCTGCCCCTCCTGTTGCACCACATACCTCTCTGGCTATGATCGTTGCATCCTCGCCGACAGTGGACATTTCTATCCATCTTTCCCCTTCGCCTCTGGCTGAGTCTATAATAATTATTGACTCCTCTTCCGCCATGACTACTCCCTGATGAGCTTAAAATATGTTCATAAGTTTGGATATTATGATGAACTTTTAATATCTTTAATTTTGTTATTTGTGGTTGTTTAAACTATGTTGAAACCTTTTATGAGGATATCCTGTAGCAAAATAATTTCATATTCCTGCAGCTTATTATGTTGACTTGATTAAATTTATTGTCCCGTTGACTCCCTAAATGACTGGTATATCGCATACATTTTTTGAATGATGAAATAGATTTAAATATATGATTAATGAATAGACATTGTGTATGTGTCATACGCCTTTTCTTTTGCACCTGCTACCTTTTGTTTCACAAGTTGTTGAAGAATGATCGAGTCAAGCGCAGTCGATCTCGGCCTTGTAGTAAAGTCCATTTCCTACATGACTTTGAGGAAGCTTCGACGAAGACTCTTTGACCAAAACCGTTGGAAAAGATTTTTAATGACAGTCAATCTAGAAAGAGTGGAGCGCTAGATTCTCTTTGGATTGGTTTGAATGCATAAATTCATTATGAAGTTTGTTCCTTGATTAGGGGATATACTTTACTTCCACGTCTTTCTTTGATAGGGTTAGTTAGTTAGTTGCTCTCCTATTTTTAAATAAAGTTCTCCTCCTGGGCGAGCAAAAAAAAAGGAGAGAAGAAAGAGATGATAGTTAGAGTAAGATAGAAGATAGCAAATATCATGTAAGAATCAGTATGATAATGAAAAGCAAAATCTGTTTGACAAGAGACAGAGTTTGTTGTTAGTTTTCATTTCAACAAAGCAATGTATACCATTCTGTTTTCATGAATAAAGCTTGATGAAGTTCTAAGTTCAGCATCTATGTAATCAGTAGATGCTTGCTAAGGGGGCCCACTTAGTAAGTATCTGTAGCTAGTTAGTTAGTTGTTCTTTCCTTTTGATCTTTAGTTAGCTCTCATCTTTGAAGTTTTCATAGAAACTCAGTCTTATATTGCTCCTGCATCATAGAGAACCCATCCCTGTGCCTGTTCCTGCAACATAAGGCTAGTTCATGGTTTGTGTTTCAGTCATAGTCATTATGGTTTCTATTTTAATCAAATCATAGTTGAGTTAAAGAATTTTGAATTACCTTCCTGTGGCGTACATAGAATTCCTTTCCAATATTTATTTTCTGCTAAGATTTGACCGAAACTAGTTCTTGGTGCATATATTTTTCCGTGCCATTTAAAGTATACGTCCCCTGGTTTGATAAGTAAATGAACGTCCACAGAGAGGCATTAGTCACCTGTCAGAATGTGCAATTCCTAGGAAAGGTTTTACTGTGATTTTCATATCCTTTGTGGGCGCGACCACTCCCCCTTCCCTTGCTTCCATGTCACCAATCACATCGCTCCCTCTAGAAACAATAACGACACTTATTCCCACTACCACCATGCATGAGGCTCGCATAAAACAGATCCAAAGTCTTCCCCCCAAGCTCTCCAAGATCCTAATGGATCCGACTCTCCAAGCAGCCCTTGCACAAGCCCTCACCATCGCTCAACCTTCACAACCGCCAACAGGGCTGCTGGCTATGGAAGCCACCATGCTAATCTCTAAGGAGTGGGAAGAACATGAATGAGAAGTCTCAGGGGCCTATGAGGAGGAGGCTAATGAATACCATGAGCACCCAGAATATGAGAACCGACTAATTGATAAGTGGCCTATGGAGAGGAGGGAAAAGGTTCCTTTGAGAGTGGGGATGAGGAAGATTAACACTGGCGGCAAGGTAATTATACAGACCTTTGAAGATAATATTGAAGAAGAACTGGCCCAGCAACCAAAGGACACCAAATCAGAGGAAGAAAGGCTGCCCCTTGAAGAAGAAGAATAATAGCAAGAAGAAAAAACTGAGGGTGACACCCAAGCTGTCAAGAGTCTCAAAGTTGGGCAAATAGCAGAACATGCGAACGAGATTGAACATGATGAGGAAAATGAAGAAGAAGAGATGACAGAGAAAGGAAGTCCCATACAACAACTATCCATTGTGCTTCATATTAAATGCCTCGTGTTCATCCAGGATTCCAATGAGGAAGAGGGAGATGCTGTCAAGAAGAAAGAAAAGTCCCCAAAAGAAAAGGGAGCTGAAACCTTGGCCTTGACCAAGAAGGGTGAGGGTGTCCATGATTCACCTAAGGGGAAATCTTTTGTACTTGAGTGGTTAGAGAGGCAACTCAAAAGAAGAACCCCTGTATTAAAAAACCCAAGGGCAAGATTAGAAGCCATCTTGGCTCAAGCTCAAATCATGACAAAGAAGGAGAAGAAGCCCAAAGTCTGATCCAGGGTGACGATGGATGCGTCTGGGTCTAGAGCAGTGCAAATAGCAATTCCTATGATTGGACAAGCTGGGATAACTTACAACATCTCCACCATCGACTTGGGGACCACCACTAGAGAGCAGAAAGTCAAGCACCATGAGGAGTCAATGGCTATGATGGTGCATTTGATAAAACTGGATAAGATCTCGAAGGATGAGCTCAAGGCACAGGTCGCAACCTTAACAGATTACATACAACAATAGTCTTTAGTGGACGACCTGCCTAACACATCCATAGTCACACCCCAGCTGCTGTCCAAGGAGCAGATCAATAAGATGGAAAGAAGGAAGAAATTGGAAAAGACCACAGAGGACTGGTTCCGACAAGTTTTATACGTCAGAAACAGGGGAATTAGCTGAGTTGTGCGAATAGCCAACAAGTTCTTAGATCTATTGCAATCTCTAGAGGGCATAAGGAAGCTCTGCACTGACTTCCTTGCGACCTACGACTCTACCTTTCCAAAGATTGAGGCTATCCTTCAGATGCCAAAAGCAACGTGGGAAAAAGAGCTTGCATTTAAGAAATATGATCACTGGATGATGGATGTATGGCGACGAGACTTCGACAACTGGAGGGAAAGGCTGGAACAAATCATGAGCAAGGTGGATCTAGACATTGAGTGGATCAAGGAAATCAGGGTAGAGTGCACTCATTATCTCAAGCTGATGACGGAGTACGACATGCCCACAGTACAAATGGATCCGGAGAAGATAAAGCCCTACTTCTAGGAGAAGATGAAGGACAGGATGGCTGGTGAAATCACAATGGAATTCATGAGTTTTTCTGCCTCTGCCTTCGATCGATCAGAGCTATTCAGAGACCAATGCATGAAGTACGATGAGGATTGGAAAAGACTAGAAGATAACACGAAAGAATGGAGCTACCAGGTGCTGCGATATGAAATCGTTGAAATAGACAAGCTCCAAGTAGTTATCCTCAAGTTCATAGAATACACAGCCTATAAAATGCAGGAGGATAGCCCCATCAAGGATGAAGAACTTTTTGAAGAGTAGCTACAGTGAAAACAATAATTGGCTAAAGGACAAAAGTGCTACAGTGCCATCAGAAGAGGACAAAATAGGGAAAGGACAAGGATGTAATTTTAAAATTGTGATATATTGGGGGTAGGTGAAACCCTATTTTGTAATGAATCTTTGCCTTTCATTAGATCTTTTGGGCACTATAAATAGGGCTCTCCTCTCATTTGCAAAGGGAGTTGAGTTGTTCTAAAGGCATGCAGCAGAAATTTATAAAGAAAAAACATTGACTTGGTGTATTTTTCAAGTTTCTCACATGTTGCTTGATTCAACCTCCATTGTTAGATGTTTATCTTAGGTTTTATTGTTGTTCTAGTTAACTATTTCCTTGCTTTGGTAGATTTTAGGAATATTGTCCTGTGATCATGAAAATTCCTAATGTGTTGATAACTTTTTAGTCCATACTTTTTGTTGTTTGTTGATGGTAGATAGCTGTGTAAAGTTAGCTTGGACTTGAATTCAAAGCTGCTCCAAAAATTTTATCGTTATTCATGCATGCATATGGTGAATGACAAACGAAACATTTGAAAACCTTAGAAGATAGCACAAATCCCACGAGACTGTGAGATTTTTGGTTAAGTGGGATATTGTTTCAAGAATTTGTCCATTGCAGGAACTCCATCATCACTATTCATAATTAGTTGTAGATCCAGGAACCTCCTCTCTTCCCTGCCCTTTTTCATTTTATTTAATGAGTAACCTATGCTAAGGTTCATTGCACATTGTAAAGCTAAATCCAACCATAAACATGGAGTTTACGAATGTTGTTTGAACCTACAACAAAATGCACAATAACTTCCCTATCTTAAGAACTCCATTTCAAAATCCAACTCCCCACGCTTTGTATTACCTACGTAAGTCCCCCTTGTGATTCTAGCAAATCACATCAAACAACTGAGATATTCCAAACACTATCAAGACTTGACAGTAGAGACCTTGGGATAGTGTTCTGTAATCTGATTGTGGAAGATTGTCTTTCAAGAGAGGTAGTGCATCTACGCATTACTTGTGTTGAGAAGTGCATAAAAACACCATCAACAGAACTAGCACTAGGAGGGTGACACGTTGCGAATACCAAGCTAAGGGCTAAAAGTGAATCTAGATCGAATTGGGTTGTTCTCCTCGGAATGATTTCAAAGAGTTTTATGGTCAACACCAAATAAGGGAGAATTTGAAGAATTGTAGCCTCCTACAAGGGAAAAGCAAGTTAAAGGAAGTAGCATTGCCTCTTCCTCTTCTTCCATTCCATCCACCTCCATTCCACCCTCACCTTCGTTCGGCTGGCCGTTGTCTTCCACCCAATCATCTCAAACAACATCAACACCTCCTATCTCCGGCAGCCAGGGGATTGCTTCTCTCCTGGCCCTTCCAGCCTAGGGCATAGTCCAATCAGCAACAACTCAAGTGCAACCCCAGATTGTTATTTTATTGCGGGTGTAGCCCCAACTTGTTGTTTCCCAATAGCAGATACCAACTCCGCCACCCTCCATGGCTTGGTTAGCACATAATCCTTCGCTGATACATTTCACCACTTATCATGATATGCCCAAGAATCCAGAGGGCTTTTCTTTGAAGTTCCATCTGCACAACCTACAAAGAATAGTTGAGGAGCATATCAAAATATTCAAGACAATAATTGCTGAAATGCAAGTTGACCACGAGGATGTCGCATGCCATCTTTTTCCACATTCATTGGGGGAAGAAGCCTTCTATTGGTACATCAATCTGCTGAGAGGATCTATTACCTCATGGAATCTAATGAAGAATTCCTTCCTATAGAAATACAAGATTACCATCAGCCCTTCAGAACTTTACTAGCAGTTTATGTCTATCAAAAGGGAAGTCAACGAACCTATTGGGTCCTTCAATGATTGTTTTCATCGGGCCTATACAAGGCATGAGGACCCATACCTTCATAATGATGCTGCAGCCCTCCCGGTCTACTATGCGGCATTGGATAACCTCACGTTGGCTTTGGTGAAAAGGATGCACCCAGCACTCACTACCCTGGTGACCGCCTATCTAGAGGCTATTGTCGCTAGTGTAGACTTGGCGCAGAATATCTCCGGCCCGCTGCCTTCTCTAGGGCTGGTATCTCACCCGATGCAGATTCAGGGGCTTAATCAAGCGTTTTCTCCTCAAACCCCTCTTATGAACCAAGTACCTCAATTGCCTATGGTACCACATCTAGGGCAGCTACTGAATTATGTGCCTCTCGCGCCTTCCTATTTGCAGCCCTAGCAGCAGTATAACTATTCTTAGGAGCCCCAAGCACCATTGTACCTATTGGGATCAAAATTTTCTCCACCTTATCAGAATCATCCGATAGCCCCACCTGGTTTTCTTCAAAATCTGACACCGTCGCCTGGGAACGAGACTGAGAAAGACAAGTTAGAGGAACTGACTGAGATGATAAAGAAAATGTCCATAGAAATGATGCACCTAAAAAATCAAAATAATCAATTACAGGCCTCCCAACATAATTTCTAGGCCAATTTTAATGGGGACAACCGAGACAATAGGGATAGTAGAGATAATCGAGAAGCAAGCACTTCCTCCGGGCAGAACTATGATAGCGGGCAAAATAAAAATTCAGAAAGGAGACCTTCTCAGAGGCAGAATTGTGTATGGAACATTAGGCCCAATAACAGAGGTGTCCCTATGCCTTTTGATCAACTGGAAAGAAATGAAAAAATGACCAATGGAGTGTACCTTGTCGAGGCAGCCTTGTCTGGATGGTGCAGGATTCATAAAACCAACAAACATTCCGAGTTGGATTGCCCTGAATTCTAGACAGCCGCTAAAATATTCTAGGTAGAAGTGCAAAATGCAGTAGACAATGCTAGCTGTAGGGACATCATCCCATCTGAGCCATATGATTCCTCCTGTCTCATGGTTAATCAAGCACCATTTCTGAGAGGCGACCACAATGAGCTTGAAGTCAAGCCTACTCTTGTCGAGGATAGAGAAGTGCAAGAGGTAAGTAACAAGCAAACTTTGGCTCAGCTTTTCGATTTAGTAGATAATGGTCTAGTGGATGAAGATGAGTCATTTGTAGATGAGGTCCACATGTTCCATCGAAGGTCAACTCCCTACTTCCTTAGGAATAGACAGGCAGGTGGACCCTTTACAACTTCTACCCCACCAAACAATTTTGCCACTCCGCCTGATCCTAATGCCAACAATAACCCTGGAATTCCCCATATACCTACCCAATACCTCAAAAAGAATGGGTCTTAAAACTAGTCACAAAATTAGCCCAAAGGCCAACCCCAAAATTCATTTGGTCAAACAAAAGTCCAACCTCCTAGTTCTGCCATAGGCCAAGCTTTTAGTTTGGAAATTGAGCAAATGAGTGAGTACGTGGCAGAAGAGTTCAAGAAGGTAAAATTCAATTTGTCTCTCTTTGAAATACTCAAAGTACCTGCTGTAAGGCATTCCTTCTTTAGGACTCTTAATGGAACTCCATCTTGCAGTACAAGGCAAGAAGCGCCAGCTAAGAGGGTTACCTTTGAAGAACATACGAAAGAACCAGAGATATAGGATAATACCGAGAAAATGAAGGATATCCTTGTAAACCAATCTGTGAGTAAACAAATTGAAAAGGAACCAAAGCAGAGTAATAGGAAGTTTTCCAAGGACCTACCATTTAGGCAAAATAGGGATAAAGGTAGTGATAAGAACAAGGGCCAAGTAGCTCACGTAGATACGCCTACAGACATCTTCCAAGGGAGATTGGAAATTTCCCCTTTCTTGACCACCATTAGGATCTTTGGGAAGAACTTGCACAACTGCTTGCTCGACTCAGGAGTGTCTACCAATGTCATGCCCTTGGCAGTATGGAAGGATCTTGGAATCACCCCCACACCTTCAATTAGGAAGGTGACCCAGCTGGACAAAACAAATATTATCATCCTAGGAGAAATAAATCAAATCTCGATGCAAATTACTGCAGACCCAAGGATACAACAAGTCATATATATTCAAGTGGCAGACATTCTCGATGCATATGGAATCATCTTCAGAAGGGAATTCACCAAGGCACTGAATGGATATACTACCACAGACCTTTCTCACATGTGGATGCCATGGAAGGGGCTGCCAAATCAGATCCACATTGACCACGAACCTCGTATGAAATACATGATCACAAAGTACAACAATATTAAGGAGGTATTGTTTACCGAGACTGACCTGGGGAATTACCATCCTTTTTCCTACCAAAACAAGATTGAGCTCTAGGAGGAATGTGCTGACGAAGTACTCCTAGTGTTGTATAGTCCTCTGACAGATTCCATTTAAATATCTCTGAGTACAGAAGGGCTGGTAGAACCAGATGACAGGCCTGATGAAGAAAATGACTAGGGATTACTCAATGATTTTTAGGGGTTCCTGGAAAAGTGTGTTAGCAACCAACTCAACTTGGGCACCCGAATGAATTTCCAAGATCTCTTATTGCCAAACTGGTCCAGGGTTCACAATGCTGCCCACTCCGAGTTTGATTGTTACTTATGTCAAATAGCGGTCAAACATGTTAAAGGATCAGTTGCTCCTAGGATTGAAATGCCAAAGGAGGCACCAACAGAACCACCCATTGGTCACCACACCAACCCAAAAGATTCCCCTAAGATTATAGAGCCAACTACCCAGCTAAAAGGGAACAAGAACTTAATCAGACCCAAAGATAAAGAACCTTTCGTGTGATTGATGCTCTGATTCAATAGATATAATTCCAAGCAAGGAGCTGGAGCTGGGTTTGAACTCATTAGTCCAACAGGTAAGAGCTTTTTTGCTGCCCATAGATTGCAATTTTATTGCACCAATAGCGTAGAAAAATATGAGGCCCTGGTCCATGGCCTTCTCATGGCCTTGAAGAAAAATTTGAAAATGCTACAAGTTTTTGGAGATTCTGAACTAGTGGTTAAACAGGTCAAGAAGCTATATTCTTGTCATGATAGAAGGCTCACCAATTACAGGCATAAAGTTTGGGATCTCCTGGAAGGCTTAGATACATTCAATATACAATTGATTCCTCGTGCTCAAAACCATATAGCTGATGCGTTGGCTCAATCGGCCAACACTTTACAACCCCTCTTGATCTGGGCTCAAGAAATTCATGGTTAAGCTGACACCCATGCCATCGGTCCTAGATAATGTTACGCACTTTCAGGTCTTTAATAATGACAAACATATTTTTGAATTCATCACAAGTTCTGATGTCTTCGTAGCTCAAATAATTGATGAAGTTGATCCACAGAAAGCCGAACTAGACATAAAAGGGGTTATTAACCTCAAAACCAATACGATCCCTAGAGGTATGGTTCAGCTGGAATGTATATTTGACTTGGACCAGATTAAAGACCAGAACCAGCAAACAAAGAAGGAAGCAATAAGCAACCAGTGTGATGCTCACAACCTTGGGACAGCTGAGGAGATCAAGAATATTTTTATTGGCAAGGTATGCATGCCAGAGGAAAAGAAATGAATAACGGATGCGTTGCAGAAATAACATGATGTGGTGGCATGGAGCTACGAAGATTTAAAGACATGACACTTCTATCATTACGCATGTACCATCCCTCTCAAGAAAGAGGTGAGGCCATTCTGTCAGCGACAGCATCCTATCAATGCCTTGTTGGAACCCGTCATTTATAAAGAGGTATAGAAATTGCTATCGACAAGGATTATTTTCCCAGTCAGACACTCTACGTGGGTGGCCAATTTGGTCCCAGTTAGAAAAAAGAATAGAGAGATCAGATTGTGTGTGGATTTCCGCAATTTGAACCAAGCTTCAGAAAATGATAACTATCCAGTGCCTTCATTAGATTAGGTGTTGCAGATCGTCAACAGCTCCTAGATGATGTCTTTCCTTGACGGATACTCTAGGTATAACCAGGTGATGGTACAGTATGAAGATCATCATAAAACAACACTCACCACCAAGTGGGGAATGTTCGCATATAGGAGAATGCCTTTTGGGCTCATCAACACCGGCACCACCTTCCAACATGCCATGGATATCACCTTCAAGGATCTAATTAGCAAGTGCATAATCATCTACATGGATGATTTAACTATGTTTTCTAAAAAAAGAGGTGATCACGTCTCTGATTTGTGCAAAGTGTTTCAGAGATGCAAGGAGTTCGAGGTTTCCCTTAACCCCAAGAAGTGCATTTTTAGAGTGACTGAAGGTAGATTGCTTGGGCATATCATCTCAGAATAGGGAATCTCCATAGACCCCCAATGTATCGAGTCCTTACTCAAAATCCCGCCCCCAGGTAGCAAGAAAGAATTAAAGTCATTCTTTGGGAAGAACAACTTCGTCAGGAAATTCATCACAGGCTTTGCAGAGATTGTTAAACCTATCAATGCTATGTTGAAACAAGATGCCAAAGTTGAGTGGACACCCGATGCCAAACAAGCTTTTGAGGAAATCAAACGGGCCATCGCTGAGGCACCTGTGTTAGTCAGCCTTGATTATCTAAATCCTTTCTACATCTACTCATTCGCTTTAGAGCATTCCTCTGCTAGCATGTTGACCCAAAAGGACAAGGAAATGAGCATCTGATCACCTTTATGAGTGCTACCCTCAAGGATGTTGAATTGCAATATCACAACATTGAAAAGCAAGCATATGCTCTTGTCAGAGCGGTGAAGAAATTTAGACACTACATCCTACGCAATAAGGTGTTTTCCATTGTCCCCGACCCAACAGTAAAAACACTGCTCATGCAAAATAAATTTGGTGAATGAAGAGCTAAGTGGGTCACCCTGCTCTAAGAATATGACATGGAGATCCAACCAATGAAGCTGGTGAGAGGATAGATGCTCACCCGCATGATTGCTGAAGCAGTAGCAAAAACTGGACCCGAACTCACTGTTCAGCAATACCAGCTCAAGGATGTCTCCCCGGGAGAGTGGTACCAGAATGTCATCTATTATTTGCTGAATCACAAGTGTCCACCGCACCTGCAAAGAGTCCAGAAGCAAGCCCTTAAATTGAAAATCAACGACTACATGCTACAAGGGTCCATTCTCTACAAGAAAAATCATGAAGGTATTTATTTAAAATGCCTGGGTAAGGAAGAAGTAGATTGAGTCTTGAAAGAGTTTCATGATAAATTCGGCATGGGCCATGGTTCTAGTTATTCCACAACACATTAGATATTGAGAGCATGGTATTACTAGCAAACTATCTTCGAGGATGCTCATTGTCATGTTCGTTCATGTCACACATGTCAGATTGCTGCCACTAGGGAAAAGAATGTTGCTGTCCCACTGCAGCCTGTGCTAGAGGTAAGGTTGTTTGTGCAATGGGGTTTTGACTTCATCGGTCTGGTAAGTCCTCCATCGTCTGCAGGACACAGGTACATTCTTACCGCTACTAATTACTATACTCGGTGGACAAAAGTAATAGTATGTAAGCAATGCACAATTGAAGTAGTTACTAATTTTTTAGAGAGTTTCAGTTTAAATCACTTTGGTTGTCCTTATGCGTTGGTATGTGTTAATGGACCGACTTTTGCTTCATTGAAATTTGCTAGTTGGGCATTTGACTACGGGATTGCTCTTAAGTTTTCATCCAATTACTACCCCCAAGGCAATGGCCTCACTGAATCTATGAATAAAAACTTGATTACCATAATAAAAAATCTGCTAGATAAGAATCCTAGGGACTGGCATACCCATCTCTGTTTTTCCCTTTGGGCTGATTGCACTTGCCACAAGGCTGCACTTGGAAATTCCCCGTTCCACCTTGTTTATGGCCTAGAACCTATATTTCCTATCCATCTGAAGATTCCTACTCTTCAGTTCATCAATGTTTTTTATAAGGGAGGAGATCGTAGGGAAGCTCGGTTAGCTGAGCTCTTGCATTTAGAGGAAGTTTGAGACCGTGCAATAGAAAATTTTGCCAAACATCAGGGCGTAGTTAAGAGATGGTTTGACCACCAAGCCAAGGTCAAAGCCTTTAGAATTGTAGATCTAGTCCTGTATTGGGACAAGGCCCACGAAAAGAAAGGGGGACACAACAAATTCGACAAGCTCTGGCATGGCCCCTTTCAAATAGCTAAGATTTTGGGAGACAATTCCTTCTGCCTAAAGACCTTGACTAGTGAGAACATCTTGTTTCCGTTCAATGTGCAACACCTGAAGCATTACTTCTAGGCCTGAGCTCATTTGAGCTCTTCTTTGTAAATATTTGTACATTGGTTAGGGTAGATTGCTTTTCTAGTTGGCTTGCATTTTTTGTTTTGCGTCGCTCTTTTGTTTTCTCCCTCTCGACAGTTTTGTTTCGAAAGTTGTTTCCCGCCCCTTAGCAGTGGTTGTGCTTGCTCGACAAGCGGTTTTCTTTGTTGTCTGTCCTTTGTATTCTTCGTCTAACAATTCACTCTCAAGTATTGGCCTTTGAAAGATATCCATGAATGATTTCCTTGTTTGAACTCTGCTCAGAACTTGACCCTGGATTGGATCTTCTTACACACATCTCAGATCTCGTACAAAACACATAATAATCATTTCTGAAGGACTGTGCCATGGTTGTTTTGACGCCCTAGTGAGTGAAAAATCTTAAGTCTACTCCAGTGACCACTGCAGTCTCAAACCCATCGTAGGCTTCAGTGCTTACCTAGTCAAACTGAATGATAAATGAGAAGTGAACATTGAAGGAAATATGAAAGCAAAAAAGTAAAGGAATTTTGAAAATAAGCGACTGTATAGAAATTCGAAGCTGCTCCAAAACATTCATCATTGTTCATGAATGCATATGGTGAATGACAGACAAAACATTTGAAGACCTTAGAAGATAGCACAAATCCCATGAGACTGTGAGATTTCTTGTTAAGTGGGATATTGTTTCAAGAAGCTGTCCATTGTAGGAACTCCATCATCACTGTTCACAATTAGTTGTAGATCTAGGAACCTCCTCTCTTCCCTGCCCTTTTTCATTTTATTTAATGAGTAACCTATGTTAAGGTTCATTGCACATTGTAAAGCTAAATCCAATGATAAACATGGAGTTTACGAATGTTGTTTGAACCTATAGCAAAATGCCCAATAAATTCCCTATCTTAAGAACTCCATTTCAAAATCCAACTCCCCACGCTTTGTATTTCCTACGTAAGTCCGCCTTGTAATTCCCACAAATCACATCAAACGACTGAGATATTCCAAGCACTATCAAGACCTGACATTAGAGACCTTGGGATAGTGTCCTGCAATCTGATTGTGGAAGATTTTATTTCAAGAGAGGTAGTGCATCTACACATTACCTGTGTTGAGAAGTGCATAAAAACACCATCAACATGTCTCAACCTTGCAATTATATAAGGTTTATTGTTAATAGAGTGTATATATATGTTTCCTAGTTACATCAATAGGTGTAATATAGAATGGGAGCATTGGGTGGAGTGTGATGTGTTTTAACAATTTTTTTTTTTTAAAACTCTTATATGGTTAGCATACATCAAATTAATGATATATTGTAAATTTGTACCATTCATTATTAGGTCTTTGATTTGATGGGAAATATTTTGTTGGCTTTTCTTACCCTAGAAGGTAACCTTATTTTATCGGGGAATTGTAGTATGATTATAGATGGTGATGTATTTGAAGAGTTTGATAGAGGTCATTTTGTCTCTAGATCTCTAGTGGAGATACTCCTATGAGAAGTTTTCTCTACAAGTATATTGCAATCTTTCTAGTTTTGAATAATATATTGGGTGAATTTCGGAGTGTGGGGATTTTCTCCCGAAAGGTTTTTCCCCATGTAAATCACTGTGTTGTGGTACACACATGTGATATTTATGTTTATTAATGTTTAATTTTCTATAATTATTTAAAAATCTATAATTTAGTTTTATATTATTCTCCTCTCAAGATTAGTGTAAGAAGTTGTTCTGCTACCTTATCTTCCTTGAATAAACTAGGTTCATAAGAAAAAATAATAGAGATTAAAAGAAACTTGAATATAAACGATGGTGCCTACTATAAAGGATGTTGCCATAATGTATTGATGTTTAGAAGATATGATATTTATTGTAACAACGGAAATAGCATGCTCCACCTTTTAGGAGATGAAGCACAATGAGGGGTTTCTATTTCGCTATTCTTACGTTCAAGGAAACCCTAGAGATCTCAATCCAAGAGTGAAATGGAGAAATAAATCTACTAAAGGGAATCCTAGGGTTTGATTAATGAATAAAAGAGGGTTCACCACCAAGCTGGGGCTTGGAAAGATAAGAAATGTGAATGACATGCAAAGTACTATGCAAAACCTAACTAAATGACCTAGTAAATGAAACTAAAATACAAAATAAGAAACTGAGAAAGTACAACTTAGGTGCACTTGGAAGGATGACATTACAACAAGCTTCAAAACCCTAGAATCTTGTTGTTTAATTACCACTGGGACTCATATGCTATTCTAGGTGATTTAGTCCTAGACTAGGGTTTCTAGGTGGAAATAGGAATGTGACAATGGTGAATCTGAATCTTCAAAGATCTAGAAAATATTCTATACTAGTACTCATATGCCAGAAGTGGAATATCAATCCCACTCTGCTTTATTACAGGGTTATGATTTGAATTAGGTCTCCAATCTCTACTCTTCCTCACACGCTTTGTTTTTGGGTCTAAAACCTTGATTTGCAACTTGTAGGTGTCTTTCCGTAAAGATAGCAACATTGTTACAAGTTGATGACTTTCTTCAACCTCGTAACCTAATCGCAAAGAATATTCAAGCTCCAAGACACCTATATTTGCTATCACACACCAAAGAGAAGAGAAACTTGTTGACTGTTAGGGAATAGGAGTTTTCCTTGGTCAAACCCCTTTTAGTTAATTAAACCTTATGATGAAACAATGAAATATGAATATGAAACATGAATAATGTTTGTAAATGGATCTTCAATGCTACATCACAACACTATCTCAAAAACATGCTTGATGCTTGATGATCTTGACATTATGATGGATATTGAATTGGTGCAACAAATGATGAAGAATTCTTCCCTCGAATGCCTTAGAAATGCTCTTGTAAACTCTCTTGAAACTCTTGTGAAGTCTTGGAATTCTTAAGTCTTGATGGCTTATGATGATACCATGAAGGCCTAGGTGAAATAATGATTTGAGACCTTGTTTATATAGGCAGTCCATCAAATTTACCATTTATTAGATCTCAAATGCCTACATTCATGAAATTTGAACTTAAAACTCGAATTTCCTACTCAAAACCCTAAAAGGGGCCAAATGGGACTCATAAGCCACTTGTGGTGTATAGATCCCATCTAGATGGGACTCATATGCCCAAGGTGGCATATGGGTCCCACCAGGCCTTTTCAGGTGGAGAAAATGTCGAGGAGTTAAGAAATTAATTTTATTTGATGTCTATGTTAGGATTTCAATTGAAATAAGCCTCGAGATGCATAATATAGGGTCTTAGGGGCCTATAAATGATGATATGAAGGTCATAAATGCAAGAGGGCCCAAAAATCAATGTCAAAGTATAAATAAATACACTTTACAACATTAAATTAAGGAAAAAATTGGTCTATTTAGCTTAAAAAGGCCCTAAATCTAATGTGAATGTGTAAATGAATACAGTTTACAACACTAAGCTAAGGAAAAATTAAGTTCATGTATCTATGAAGGGCCCTAAATCTAATGTGAATGTGTACAACACATTACAACACTATATTAAGGCAACATTAGGCTCATTAATTATTCCCAAATTAGGTGAGGAATTGTACTATCACCAAGAAGGGAGTACAATTTCCATCATTACATCTAGCCCCCACTTTAGTGAGAGGAGGAACTTGCTTCAAACTCACACTAAAGTAGGCATTCAAGAGGGGTACAACTGTACCAATGTAGATGATCTAGAATGAAGCCACAATAGTGGTTTACAATTTCATGGAGGAAGGAAACCTAAGAAAAAATGACCCCATGGCAAAAAAATGGTTCTATGGGTTCGAATGAACCTACAAGTTCGACCGAACTAGGGTTCAAGCGAATCCATTAATTTTTGGGCCCACATTTACCACCCAAAAAAAAAAAAAAAAATGCATATTGAAGGGGGTTTGAATGAACCAGGGTTCAAATGAACACTTGTTCGAACGAACCCCTAGGGGTTCGTATTAACCCCCTTATTCCTCATTCTCCCTCTGAAATAAAAAAAATCTTGAATTCTTATACTTCAAAGCTTGGGTTGAGGATGAAAATGGAGGAATCTTCACAAACCCAACTGGAATTAGGTGGTCCTTCGAAAGAGATATCCAACGAATATAATTTTAATATGTTTTGGTTTTATTATGTATTTGTTTTTTTAGTTTTATTAAACATAGGTTTTTAATAAAAAATGAAGGTCTTTGTTCTGGACATGTGGAAAATAGCAGATTATCAAAAAAAAATTAAGAAAAATATGAGTACACCAAATATTGAAGTCCTTGATCCAACAAAAAAAATTGAATTTCGATAGATACAAAAAAAGTTATGCTTTATACCATCATGCTATGTCTGAATTGTAATTATTTTGACTTCGAAACTTGATTAAAGAAAAAAATATTCAATAAAAAACTATCTAACCAATTGGAAGCACTACATATTAGAGTTACAAATCCAAATTTGAAAGAATTATAATTTTATCCTTCATGAAAAAAAAATTATGCGTTATAAGGTGTGCGCCACTTTTTAAAAATGTTGTTTTTTGAATTAAAAATCAATTTTTGTGGGAGATGGAAAAAGAAGTGCAATTTGATTCTAAAAATTTTGAAAAAAAGATTTTTAGAATCTAGAGACAAAATGTGACAAGACTCTAGTTCACATCATCTTCAAATTCCTCACAGTTTAGCTGTTATAGGTGCTGAATGTGAAGATTTAGTTAAAAATAATAATTTTAGTGTCCAGTTTAGCCAAAAATGGTATACCACTATTGTGGGATCACCTTCTAGGATAACAAGGATCAAAGGAGGTGGTCAATCCATCAAGATCTAAGATCCTACATCAAACCAACATAAGCACAAAAGGACACACATAAGGTGTATAATATGCAACATCAAGATACATAAACATGCAATGCCAAATATATGAAGAATTAAGAAAAATAAAGTAAAAAGAGGTAGATCAAGTGTCTATCATTTGTACAATGCAATGTGGATCAGATCTAAGTTGTTTTTCTAGATATGCATGCTCATTCTGAGGCAACGAAACTTCAGGCTATCTGTTGGGTGAGTATCCAAAAGGGTGGCTTAGTGAGAAATTCATGCCTCTGTACCAACTTCTCACCATATAATGAGAAAGTCATTCCCATGTTTAGGCTTCTCATCTTACGCTAACCATACCAAAGTTATACCTCCTGATAACTTTGACAAGGTTCCATAAAACAATGAACTTTGAGCTCCAAGACACAAGCAAAGCTTTGTATGCTTGAAACTCATGATCAAACAAGATGGCTCCATAGGCAATTAAAGTGTGTTATGCAAGGTGGCCATATAACATAGATTGTAAATGCAAAAGAGTGTAAGGTATGTTCAAAGGGATTTCTCTTAGTTCATGTAAGGTCTCTTCTTAGGGAACATTGTGCCTAATGTCTCTAAGAGAGGACAAGTCTAAGAAATATCATGCTCTCAAAGGATATCAAGCATAATGAAACAACCAAGAAAAGGACGCGTCACAAGAGAATAGAAAATTGCATGTTGAAAAATGAGTGTCGATATATTCCCCCACTTTAAAATGGTTGCTAACACCATTGCTATGAGAAATTGCTTCAAAGTAGAAGAGGACATGAGAGGTTATTTGGAAAGCCTTATGCTAAGTCATGTGTTCCCGAATGAAACTACATCATGTAAATTCTTGGATGCCTCTAAATATGGTTATTGACAGATTATTGATAAAGAGGGCATTGTTCATAGGCATGAATTGTGGTTTGTGGAAATTTCACATGCATATGGTGATTATGTTGATTCACAGAAACAATCACTAAAACCTTGCATTGATGGTTCATTAGAGAGTTGTAAACAACTTGCAAAATAATATGTTCAAGCACTTATAAATTGTTTGAATGAAAGATTTTCTGATCTTGTGTTTTTTAACTCTATAAAGTTGTTTAGTCCTTGTCATTATCTAGAAAGGATGCTCATGCTAGAGAAGATAATTCAAAGTGTTGGCTTGATAAATTTTTTCAACACATGCAACATACATTATGCGAGGGAGAAGAAAATGAAACATTATTTAATGTTGAAGCTTGTAAACAAGAGTTTCCAGTATTGGCATGGTTTGATGGTTTATAGGTGGCATTATTGTTCTTGCCACCAAGGTTCAAACCCCGTTGGGGTGGTATTGTTGAATGGTTGTATCAGTTTCATAGCTCCAGTCAAAAGCGTATACCCCTTGAATAAAAAAAAAGATTGTAAACAAGAGTTGCATATATTTGTTTATACTCTTTGTCTTAGTTGTAAGGGACTATCAATGAAGGAAGCTTGAAGGGTTTTTTTTTTCACAAACTCACATATAATATTTCCAAACATGACAAAGATATGCCAAAAAATCCTTGCTATTCCAACAAGTACAGTGGCATGTGAAAGAGATTTTTCAAGGAAAAATATAATAAAAGATATCTGATGAACAACTCTAACACTAGATATATGGGATGATTTGATGAGTGTCTCTAACAACGCTTGATGTATCAACAACATAATGGAGTAGAGTGTATGAAATTTGGAAATATGCCAAACAAAGAAGAATTTAGAATATTTTAAAAGACATATTTTTTTGCACATTTGTAATGGTGATATATCCCATATGAGACAAAACACAACAATGCATTATGATTCATTAATTTTATTTTAATATCATTATGTTACAAGTTCTATGCTAATACTATAATAAATCAAGTTTTTAACAGACTTTGAGGTTTTTTAAATTTGAGATGAATGGATAGCAAGTGAAAAAACTGTCATCTTTTTCAACCTTCAAAATTAATACTTGTTTATTTATTGCAAATCTACCTCCAATGATAATATGAATATTGAATAGGGAATTACAAGTTCAATTGGAATCAATTTGTGTCTAAATGGATGAGGAGAAATGTTAGATCTTGCTTTCTTTTTTCTTTTCAAATTACTCCTCGTGAGATTCTCTTGTTATGGCTATTGGGAGTACTTTTATTATTTTGAAGACTAAAAAATGTTGTGGGTTCTTTTCTTTCTAAAGAGATGAGGAGGAAGGTATCCAAAAATTCCAAGGAGGTCCTAAATCTTCATGGAAGACCTAAGGAAAAAGGCAAGAAGAATGAGAAGCATGAAAAATCCAAGACGAAGGGGAGATCTAAATCTCCTGGAAAGTCCAAAGTTATTTGTTGGAACTACGATAAGCCTGGACATATTCATAAGGAATGCAAAGAAGAAAATAACAAAGAAAAGAATAGATTTGATTATGATTTTGAGTCCAAGAAGGAATATGGTGACACATTTATTACATCTTTGCAAACTCGTGCAAGTAATGATGCATGTTTAATTGACTCAGGTGCATCTTTCCATATGACCTTTAATAAATATTGGTTTTCTAAATATGAAGAATTTGATGGAGGTAAGGTGTACTTGGGTGATGATTCGCATATAAATATTGTTGGTTGAATGGTAAAGTTAGAATTAGGTTTTTTGATGATAGAATAAAAGGATTAATGGTGTGTTAAAATTTGTTATTTGTGAGCAAAGTAATAGATGTGAGTGTGCATGTAATAATTTTTGATGTAGGATGCAAGATGGTTAGAGGTGCTATGGTGATTAATAGAGGTGTCAAATATGGCACATTATATAAGATTTATATGTATGTATTGTTGAGTGTAATAGTAATTCTATAGTGAAAAGCAAGCCGGTGGAAGAGGTGAGGGTTTCTTCTTCAACAAATGGTCATGGTTTCTAGGTACCCAGATGAAATCAGACACTTGGCCACATTGGAGAAAAGGGTCTAAGAACTTTGAAAAAAAGTAACCTTGTTGAAGGTTTGTCTGATTGTAATCTTGAATTTTATTTTTGTGAGCTTTACATTTATGGAAAAAAAATTGTCTTTAGTTTTACTCAATTTCTCATAAACCTTGTGGTGTATTGGATCTTATTCATTATTATGTGTTTTGTCGTATAGATGTTCCTCCAATTCGTAAATCCACTTATTATGTTTCATTTATTGATTATTACAGTAGAAGGACATGGGTATACTTTCCAAAGAGTAAATCTAAACTTTTAAGTTGATTTAAATAATTAAAAGAAATGGATGAGTTGTAGACTAAAAAGAAAATAAAATGTTTGAGGACTAATAATGGCAGTGAATTTTTTTCTAATGATTTTGAGAGATTTTGTAAAGATTATGGTATTCATAGACAAAAGATAAATCTATATTCTCTGCAACATAATGAAGTTACAAAAAGAATGAATAGGCCACTGATTGGCTCATATGGAGGTATTGAGAACTACAAAGCAAGGTTGGTTGTGAAAGGTTACTCTAAAGTTTGGGGTTCTTATTATGGTGAGATATTTTCTCCTGTTGCTAAAATGGAATCCATTATATTTTTTATTTATATTGCTACTGCTTATGATTTAGAGGTGAAATGCAGGAAAAGAGAGAGATGAACCCAAAATGATATCAAGATGGTTACCCTCTCTTTTCACTATTTATTTTATTCAATTGTTCATAGATGAATATTAGAAAACAAACCTAACTAATATAATAGTAAAAGGGTAGTTTTAAGATGGTAAAATGTTGTGTACCTTTTGTAAAAAGTGTTTTTTTCAAGCCTCACTAAGGACTCATTTTCCCAATGGCAAATGGGTCCTGGCTAGGGTTCTAGAAAAATACTTTATGGGTTTTGTTTTTCAATGTCTGCACTCCCAAATCCTAGAGGGACACTATTGGAAGCCTAGATATAAATTTTGTAGCTCAGTTTCTATGACATTGCAAGAAAGATGACGACTTTGACAACTTTGCAACTTTGAAAATTTTTGTTTTCCAATTGATCTTCAACCTAAAACTTGCACACATATCAAGAGAGAAGAATTTTTTTTTTAAGGGAATAGGGGTTTTACGTTGTCAAACCTTGTTTTGGTAATTAAACCTTGGAATGAAAAAATGCATAAACTGAGAAATGAATGAACAAAGCAATGTCACTACTCACCAATCAATAATTGAACCTTGGAGTACAAACTAGCAATCTTGCATGAAGTGGCCTCAATTAGTGTAGATCTTGATCATGAAATTTGGTATGAATAATGTTTGAATTGGATCTTCAATGCTACATCAAAACATTATCTCAACAACATGCATGATGCCTTAAGCCTTTGACATGATGGTGTGATTCTTGATTGCTTCAATGAGCTTCTATAATCCTACCATTGAATTCCTTAGAAATGCTCTTGAATTCTATTGAAATCATAAAATTTCTATTAGTATGCTTGCATAAAAATTCATAGATCAAACTATGTGAAATTATGTTATATTTATACATAATTTATTATAAACTCCTGAAATTGAAATAACACAAGCTGGCATCAGATCTAGGATTTCAAATCATTAAAATACCACCAAAAACATATTCCAAGGGGGGGTCCTAGGGTTAAGAGAGGACCCATTTTACATGTGGAAAATGGGTCCTAGCATACTTAACTAGGAAACATTTCGGGGGATTTAAATGTTATGTAAAAAGGGGGTCCTAGGACCTAGTGAAGACCCATTCACAAAGTGTCAAATGGGTACTAGGTCACTAGCCTATGACACATACCTCAAGTAAAATTAAGTGTTGTTTAATGTTATTTATGAATGTCAGGATTTATCCCTAAGAATCTACAATTAATTAGGCTTGGGTTTGAATTAAAGGGGAGGATTAAGCTCAATTAATTAATAAAGCCCTAGATTAGTGTGAAAGTGTAAAGATACACTTTACAACATACTAAATAAGGCACAAGTAAGTCCATTTACTTTAGAAAGGGTCCCTAGACTTAAGGTGAATGTGTAAAACACATTACAACACTAAATCAAGGAAACATTAGGTTCATTTTAATTATTCCCAAACTAAGGAAAAAGATATTTTTTTTGGTTACTATATTTTTCCCTCACTTTCGAGAGAGTATGACCCCACATCAAAATCACACTAATGTAGACATTCAAGACACTTATGTATGCAACAATGAAAAATATACACAATCATACACTAGCAAAGACCAAGAAAATCAAGCATAAATGGTCCAACATGATCTAGACTATCTATTTTTATGCTCACTTTGGGGTAGTGGAACCTCAGGCTGTCCACTAGGTGACTATCCCTCCTGGAAGGTGGCTTAGTGAGAAAGTCATGCCAGTGCATCAGATCTCACTGTACTTACCATACCAAAGCTATCCCTCTAATAACTTTGATAGGGCCCAACTCACATTACTGTCTCATGCTTAAGAAGGTGTGTTATACCAAACATTATGTAAATAGGTTTTTGTTCAGGTGAATTTTGCGCGTACATTCATGTAAGGTGTTCTTCTTAGGGATCATCATGCCTAGTGTCTCCAAGAGAGGACAAGAAAAGAGTAACAGATTGCAACTTATGGGATGGATCGCTTCGTATCAAGCCACTAAAAGAAATTCATATGCTTAGAAATATAATGCTCTTGGAGGACATGAAACCCAATGAAACCACCAAGAAGAGGATGCATCACAAGAAATAAAATCACACCATGAAATATGCAAAAATATCAGAATAAATCATCGATATATGCCTCCACTTTAAAGAAATTGCTAACACCATTGTTGTGAGAAACTACTTTAAAGTAGCCAATGTTTTCTCCTAATACATGAGAGCTCTCCTTAGAAAACCCTATGCCAAGTCATATGTTTCCAATATAAAGCTACAACATGAAAAAGGAGGGAGGGTTTTCCCAAAGAATACATAAGGGATCTATGGATTCGGGGTTAGTATGTCTTTCCTACAATGTTATTTTTAGTGCTCGAAAATGTCATCATTCCCCAAATACTCATTGAACTTGAAGAATAACACAAAGAGAGTGAAAACAAAGAAAAATACTTTTTGGTCAACATGGAAGACACACAGACAACATAAAGAAGGATAATGAGGTTAAGGTTAAATTACTCGAAGGAGAAATGAGCAAAATCAAGGACACTATGAAAATTATTATGGAGCATAACCACAAAATTGTAAAACATAATGCCACTATCATGAGCCCTATGGTTGAGAAAATGGAAAATTTCCAATAGGGATCTCTGGTTGTGGATTTGGACATGGGTAAGGAGAAAAGCAAGATTGAGGATGCTAGCATCTGGAAGAGGAAAAGAGCTCACCTGAAGAGAAAGGTTGATTCTACGCCCCAGGAGGTTCAGGCTCTGAAAAAGGGTACCCAGGATATGTACAACCTTGAAGTTGAGGTTGTTGATAATTTAAAGTCTTTACATTAGTTTTGGGTGTTTTTTGTGCAGGTTTTCTGTTGGCCTATGCTAGCTCTACGCTGGTGGTTGTGGTCTTCTCTTGAATTTTTATGTTTTACCGCCTTCCTATTTTTTGGGGTTTTGTAATGCTTTATATTTCTTATACTTGTAAACTTTGTGGTTTTGGGTCCCTATAAAACCTAATTTTTCCTTTATCAAAAACATGGAAGAGACCTAAATTTCTTGACTCCTTGTGTCATCTCCAAAAGGAGAACATAAGAAAAAAAGAAAAGATAAATTGTTTATGACATATAGAAGAATGTAGGTACATACAAAGGAATGCATAAAATGAGAGATACACATCAAATGAAACGTCACAGTGGATCACATTATTTACATGCAATCACATAAAGAATATGAAAATGAAAAAAATTCAAAAGACTAGTAAGGAACATGCAAGTCAACCTATAGAAAGTCATCCACATCCCAATCTTGATCAGTATAAATGGAAGGCCTAGACAACTATCCAAAGGGGCAACATCACATTCAAAAACTAGGACAAGGCTAACTAACGCCCTTTCCCCCACTAAGTACAGGACAAGGATGAGTCAAGATGGTGATTAGAATGAGATCCTTGTGATAAAGAGAATTATTTGCAATGAATGTATACCATGTAATAGTGAGGATGCTCAGATCCTACAACTATTATATGACAAGGGGTAGAATTCATGCTCTTTTAGTCAAGTTTGATTCTAAGAGGGTGTGAAATTCTTCAATACTCTCTTTAAAGGAAAATAATTTTCAATATGATGGCCAAAGAATATATGATTAGCACAAGATGTTTCATTCTTATTAATTTGTCTTTTGGTCAAGTGTGCATGTTTAGGTGGTAATTCAATCAATTTCCAACGTAAAAACTCATAGAATATTGTCTTAGTTTTGGATAGTTGTAATGAATTATAAAGAGATTCAAGAGGTTCATACAACTATTGTAACTTAATCTTTTGATGTTCATGCATTTTTGGTTTCTTCTTCTTTGGTTTGATTACTATGCTTTCATCAATTTCTTCTTCTAACTACAAACCCTTTCCTTTTAAAAAAAAGGATGTGTTAGGGGTAGTAAAGTGTTTGGAAGGTGTAGGTTCTTTTCGATTATGCATAAGTGATTTATTGGGAATGGGTGGAGGAGGAGGAAAATTATTGTTGATGAGATAAGCCAAGCTATATGCATATTCTATTCCTTGTTCATATTTAAGCAACTTTCTTAGGTTTTCTATAAGGTGAACAACATTAATAGCAATAGGTTCATTTCTCACAAAGTTTTGTAAACTCTTTAATTCTTCATCCAACAATCTTATGTTCTCTTATGGGATATGCACATTGGTTGTAGGAAGGGGATTCATGGGAAATGAGGTATGGATGATATGATCGATAGGGGGTTGATTATCAAAACTATTAGAAAGGAAGCTAGAAAACCAAAAATCCATGGTGAATGGTGTATTGCAGGATGACATGAGTCTCAAACTACATCTCACAATAGTATTGCTAATAGGACACCAAGTTGTAAATCTCATACAAGTTTCACAAACTTAGTGTGAAAACCCAAAATAGAAGGAGACTGAGAATGGAATACAATGAACTAGAATGCAATGTTTAAATGCAATTTTTAGATTCTAAACAAGGTAATTTACTGATTATACTATGCAACAATCTAAAAATGAAATGTTGTAAATGAAATTTTGAGTTTAGAAAATGCACTAAATGTTCCAAATTAAGCTAGACATAATGAAATGAATGAAATAAAAAGTCAACAAATTGTAACAAAGATTTGATGAAAACAAACAGAAGAACAAAATTGAAGATTTTAAATTCCAGAAATGAAAATTATAGCCTAATCAGGGACTCATTCTCCCTATGGAGAAGTGGTCCTAGATTAGGTTTTTGAAACCATTTTTAATTGATTTTGAGGTCTTTCTTAGTGGTTTTTAGATTGAATTTTCTACAATAAGTTTCAGGTTTACATTTTTGTAAATGCAATGTGAAATTTGAGTGCAAATTATGAAAAAATGATGACCCAAAATACCTAGTTTGATATGAAATTTTGTTTTTCACTTTTCAAATGCAAGTTTATGTGATGCAAGATTCTACGAAAAATGACTAATTTTTGTGTACTTTTCAAATTTAGAGAATGCAAAAATAATGCAATCCTAAAACTCTATACGAGTTGCAAATTTGAATGCAAACTAAACACACTCAATGAGATCTAATTCAATGGAAATGAATTCAAATGAATGCAAGATCTAATCTTAGATGAAAAGAGACTTCAAAATCAGAAAACTACAATGCTCAGAAATACGGGTTCACCAAAATGAAATGAAGGATAAAGAGGGGGAGATTGAACCCAAAATGAGATCAATATGGTTACCCTCTCTTTTCACTATTTATTTCGTTCAATTATGCATAGATGAACATGAGAAAATCAACCTAATTGATATAATAGTAAAAAGGTAGGTTTTAAGATGGTAAAATGTTGTGTACCTGTTGTAAAAAGTTCTTTCTTAAGCCACTGAGGACTCATTCACCTAGTGGAAAATGTATCTTGGATAGGGTTCTAGAAAAATGCTTTTTGGGTTCTGTTCTTTAATTTCTACACTCCTAGATCTTGGCAGGACACTATCGGAAACCTGAAAATAAATTTGGTAGTTCAATTTCCATGATCTTGAAAGAAAGATGACAACTTTGACAACTTTGACAACTTTTTCTTTCCAATTGATCTTCAACCTAAAACTTGCAATCACACATCAAGAGAGAAGAACTTTTATTTTTGTTAGCGAATAGGAGTTTTCCCTTGTCAAACCCCATTTTGGTAATTAAACCTTGGAATGAAATAATGCATAAAAGTAGAGATGAATGAACAAAGTAATGTCACTGCCCACCAATTCTCAATTGAACTTTGGAGTACAAATCAACAATCTTACATGAAGTGGCCTCAATGAGTGTAGATCTTGATCATGAACCTTTGTATGAACAATGCTAGAATTGGATCTTCAATGCTACATATTCACATTAGATCAACAACATGCATGATTCCTTATGCCTTTAACATGATGGTATGATCCTTGATTATTGCAATGAACTTCTATAATCCAACTTGGAATTCCTTACAAATTCTCTTGAATTCTCTTGAACTCATAATCTTTCTATTAGGATTCTTGCATAAAAATTATTAGATCAAACTATGTGAAATAAGCTTATATCTAAACATAACTTATCGTAAACTCTCAAAATTGAAATAACACAAGCTGACATCCGGTCTAGGATTTCAAATCATTAAAATACCACCAAAAACATATTCCAAGGGGGGTCCTAGGGATATAAGTGAGGACCCATTCACCATGTGGTGAATGGATCCTAGCACACTTAACTAGGACACACTTGGGGGGATGCAAGTGTTATTTAAAAAGGGTTCCTAGGACCTAGTGAGGACCCATTCACCAAGTGGCGAATGGGTCCTAGGTCACTAGCCTAGGAAACATACATTGTAAAATTAAGTTTTGTGTAATATTATTTATGAACTCTAGGATTTATCCCTCATAATATGTAATTAATTAGGCTTAGATTTGAATTAAAGGGGCCAATTAAGCTCAATTAATAAATAAAGCCCTAGATTAGTGTGAAAGTGTAAAGATACACTTTACAACACCCTAAATAAGGCACAATTAAGTCCATTTAGTTTATAAAGGGGCCCTAGACTTAATGTGAATGTGTAAAACACATTACAACACTAAATCAAGGCACCATTAGGTTCATTTTAATTATTCCCAAACTAAGGAAAATGGGATGTACTTTTTTTGTTACTAGAAGAGGTTGAGCAAATGGATGTGAAAATTTATTTCCTTCATGGTGACTTGGAGAAGGATATTTATATGACACTTGACTAGAGAACTACATGCTAAAAGGTAAAAGTAAATTGGTTTGTAAATTGAAGAAATCTTTGTATGGCTTAAAATAGAGTCCCGGGATGTGGTATCATAAAGTTGATACATATGTGTTGAGTTTGACATTTGAGTGTTCTTTAAATTAGATCATTGTATTTATTATAATAATGATGGTGATTGTTTCCTAGTTCTTGTATTATATGTTGATTTTATGGTATTTATTAATAAAGGGAAAGGTATGATTTCAGAATTGAAATCTCAAATTGCTGCTAAATTTAAAATGAAAGATATTGGTGAAGCTAGAAAAATTATTGGGATGGAAATTGGAATAGATAGAGTGAACATAAAGCTTAGCCTTGTCCATTTAAGTAAGTATGTCAATTTAATTCTATAGAGGTTTAACATGCATGATTGTACAGACCATTATGTGTTCCTTTTTCAGTTGGAAAATTTTTATCTATTTCAAATTGTGCAACATCCCCATGAGAGATGGAATAGATAAGAAAATTTCCTTACTAGAATGTAATTGGAATTTTGATGTATGCTATGGTTTGTACTAGACCATACATTTCCCAAGTAGTAGAATTTCATTCCAAGTATATGTCTAATCCTGGTAGAGTTCACTGGGATGTAGTTAAAAGAGTCTTTAGCTATTTGAGTGGTAGCTTAGAGTATTCCTTGTGCTATCATAGTAATTTCAATGAAGATAATATTTCCCTTGATATTAATGGTTATGTGGATTTAGACTGGGTAAGTGATATTGATAGTAAACAATCCACCAATGCTTATGTGTTTACTTTATTTGGTGATGCAATTAGTTGGATGAGTAAGCAATAGGTTGTGGTTAATTTTTCCACTACTAAAGATGAGTATATGGCAGCTAATCATGTTTGTAAAGAATATTTTTTTCTTAAGAGATTGTGCTCTGATATTAGAATAAAACAAGGTGCAGTGACAATTTACTGCACTAGTGAGAGTGCAATACGCCTAGCTAAATGTTGAAAATTGAGGTGTTTTTTTAGCTTAATACTTTTTCAAACTTTAATATTGCTGATCTAAATATGATTTTCCTTTGTTATAGATTCTTTATGGGTGATTATCATGATTAATCTATTTTACTATTTGTAGAATGTAGATAGAAGTTGATAGAAGTAGACAGGATATTAGAAAGATTACACAAGCATATACCATGGAGAAACCCTTTCGGGAAGAAACTCCACCAAGAATTAATCTATTATTCAATCTCTGAAGTAGATTACAATAACTCTAATTCTTGATCAAGAATGCCTCTTTTTCCTTCACCAAAACTTCTTCACAACCTACAATAAAACTGATACCAACTCTCTTCAACTTTCTTGAGATAAATAGGATTTGATTAACTCTGTAAACTCCAACTGAGTTACAACTACAATTCTCAAGCCCTATCCCTAAGAGGTATTCCTATCTTTTGAAAATAGATTTATGCCATGAAGAACAATGTCAAATCCTCATCTTCATGCATTTGGGTGTCCCAAACTGAAGTAGCAACTCAACCTTAATTCTGTAAATATCTTCAAGGCTTCATCCTCAAAGTAGGTGCCCAAAATTAATCCTAATTAACTAAGCCTTTAGAAATATCTCAACATGCAAAGGACCTGATTCCAAGAAGCCAACTTCGGTGCCCAATTTGGGTCCAAGTCATTTCTTGTTAACAAAAACATTTCTCAATACCATTCATGCAAGAATGGTCATCCATTGTTAACTAGAGGTAGTCCCTGTTATCTATCATGAAACTCAAGTCATTAGCCATGCATTCCAAGTTAACTAAATTCATCTAGCACTCAACTAAAACTAATTGAAGATAATTGAACCATAACTGAGCTAAACTGAACTAAACTGAACTAAACTGAACTAAACTAAACTAAACTAAACTGATTCTGAACTAAACTAGAATGAACTAAACTAATCTAAACTGAACTAAATTTAACTTCATGCATGCAAATATCAACCCTAACTCCTAGGATCTTTACATGCATTTAGAATTGTTATCTCTTACTTTGAATAGTTAACTAAACTCAGGGTGAGTGTCACCTGCCATGTGGGTGCCCCATGTGCCTCTATTATTTAGAAACTCAAAATTGACCCCCTCACATGCTCCTAACATTTATAATTAATTACAAATGTCAATTAATATGATTATTTGATAAAAAAAAAATCTCATCCTAATCCTAGTGTTGTTGAACACATTCCAAGGACTTAGGAGATATATGAAATAAATAATGATTAGGATTGCAATTAAATGGAATCCTATTCCCAACACTAAGAACCTGACATTTTATGCTAGGATCAAGAACATTGATGTACAATATCATTTTTCTAGAGATATGATCAAAGATGGTAAGGTGAATTTGGTTAAGGTAGAGACTTTGATGAATGTTGCTGATTCTTTAACTAAGCTTATTAGCATAGAGAGTTCAATGGTGTTAAGAGACTATGGGCCTTTCATCCCCTAACAATTAAGAGATGATATTTATTCCCTCCCATTTCTCTTGCAAGGTGCTCAAAAAGTGGGAGATTTTTTGGGAAAATGTGTCTCAACCTTACAATTATATAAGGTTTATTATTGATAGTATGTATATATATGTTTCCTAGTTACACTGATAGGTGTAATATACAATGGGGGCATGGGGTGGAGTGTGATGTGTGTTAACATTTTTTTGTTCAAATAACTCTTAAATGACCGGCATACATAAAATTAATGATATATTGTAAATTTGGACAATTCATTATTAGGTCTTTGATCTAATGGTAAGTATTTTGTTGGATTTTCTTACCCTAGATGGTAACCCTATTTTGTGAGGGAATTGTATTACTATTGTAGATGGTGAATTATTTTGAGAGTTTGATAGAGGTCATGTTGTCTCTAGATCTCTGGTGGTGATCAAGTCCCTACCTTAACCTTTAAGTTCTCACATGCAACCAGAATTAGAAAAAGTATGAATGTGTGTTTGTGATCAACCTATATACATCTAGAAATAAGAGCATGGTATTGAAATGAAATATATATTAAACATAAATCCCTAGTACAAAAAACTATTACACCCTAATGTGTGTAAGGAAAATAGAAATACCAAGAGATTTTTCAAATTGAATAAATAATGGCATTGAAATAAATCTTACAACACTTGTATAAAAAGGTTATGGACTTTATTTACAATATTACTAGCCAAATTATAGAAAAGGAGATGAGAGTATTCTAGAGTAGTCTCATGAATATGTAGTAGTATTAAGCTTCAACAATGAAGTATTTTCAATGAGTTCAAAAATAGATTGTTGCTCAAAAATTCATTTGGGGAAGGATGGAGAAGAAGCTCAAGAGTTAAGTTTGATCCAAGAAGAATTTCTAGGTGGAAATGTATTATATCAATAAATAGTAGGTAGTTAGGTAGGACTGGACAAATTTTAAATTTTTAAATTTCTCGAGACACTAGTGAATGCCATGGATGTCTATATGCATTGCACTATTGTATTGGATAAATTACACAAAATTTAGCGAGCGGTCCCATTTCAACTAGAAGAATAAAAATGTGATGAAATTTTTGGTTATTCTTTTTTAAGGGAAAAGGTCAAGATCAATACACCCTAAAACATACTAAGGGATAAAATGCAAAAGTGAGTTTAAAATAAAGTATGAAAATTACAAGGTATGTAGTTTCTATTCTTACATTTTCTCCTTACTTTAGTGGGCTTGTGTCACTAGGTGATGAAGCTAAGCAAAAGTACAATAATCCCCTATACTATATGTTTTTCTTTAATTTATTTTTCTTAAATATTTGTATACAAAGAATGATCTAGAGAAAAATATGAATCTAATATTTGAAAAACAATGTGAATCTATAGGTTAGATATTTATAGACCTTTTTAACAATTTTCTTGATGTCTACTAAAAAATGATTGTCACATGCCTTTATGACATGAAAAATACCAAACTAAGACATTTATTTTATTTTTGAATGAGTATTTCATTTTATCCTAGAATATGATTTATTATAATAAAGAGAAATATAATTTTTGTAAAGCATTTTAACTTATTAAATTATGTATTTCCTAAGATAAACTAAGAATAGGGTTAGAAATTTTTAATTACAAAAATATAAAAACTAAAATGACAAGCTAGATTCAAAAGTAGAAATAATAGAGATTAAGGAGCCTCAAGATAAAAGATGGAGCTTACTACCAAGTATGTTGCCACATTGTGTTTATTTCTATGTGAAATGATATTGTCATGTTCATGTGTTTACTCACTTATCCAAGAAAGTTACAAAAATATTTTGATTTTGACTTATCTACATAGTAGGAGACACAACATGTTAGCTAGGGACAAGAAAATAGTTGACTACTTGGGATATTTCTAATAATGATCAAGTTCATATTTTAACTTTTCAATTTCCACATGCAACAAAAATATAAAAAAATAAGGAGATGTGTGTGTGTGTGTGTGTGTTTAACCTATTGATGTCTAGGAAATTAAAACACAATATTGAAATGAAATCAATAATCATAAATCCCTTCCCTACAAATATTACACCCTAGTATATGTGTGTGTAAGGAAAATAGAGAAATAGAAACACAATTTAAATTTTAAAAGAAAATATTTCAGAATGATATGGAAATAAATCTTGCAATACTATTAAAACATGATACTAAAATTTCTCTACAATATTACTAGCCAAGTGATGGAGAATGAGATTAGAGTATTAGAGTAGTCTCATACAAAAATAATAACATGAAACTTCAATAATAAAGTGTTTTCAATAAGTTGTATCTAAGAGATAATAGAGGAAGAGGGATATGTAATATAGAATATATTTTCTTTGTTCAAAAATTCATTTGATGAGGGAAGGAGAAGAAATGCAATAGTCAAATTCTACCAAAAATTAATTATATTTTCAAAAATTGATTAAAATTTATTGAAATAGTGTTGTATTGTGCTGAAGTTTTTTAGATAAACTATGTGCAATTATTTAACATTAAAATTTGAATAAATTATTGTATGATTTGAAATGTTGATGCTAAGAAATTGCACATAGTTTATCCAAAAATATTCAACACTATTATCATGGACTGTGGAAATAAAATGTTACTAATCATTTTATTACTTTGATGCAAAAAATAATTACAAAGAATTTAAGTCGTCTATGCTTAATGACTTGCAATTATTATAATAGTGTACTACTTATGCAATACAATAGCCACTCACCTTCATTCCAACAACAATTTCAATCATCAAGTCATTGGTATGAACAAAATACAATGTGGTTAAGCACATTCCTGATTCAAAACAAGGGTGTTGTCCCATTAGTACAAGGCAACAAAGGCCATCCAATGAACACACATTAACAACACAGTGACAGCAGAGAGAAAGCCATCACCCACAACACATCATAGCAAAAACCAAAAAGTAACAATAACCATAGGATAAAATGTCCTTCATGCAAGCATGAAACCAACCAAATAAGTCCAAAGACCCCCAGGGGTCCAACTAGTTCAATAATATTAACAAACAACAAGACATAGATAAAAACAAGAACAAAAAGGCCCAACAACCTAATTCTTTTCCTTTCTACCAGGAATATCCTAGATATTCATTGCCCAATCCGTCGTGAGGAACTCAAGCAGCTCCTTGAAACCAGCATCATCCACGAAGTTTTCCTTATGTAGCAAGCAAAGACTGGTGGCCGACCTGTGCATGACCCTCAGGGAAAATTGAGATACCTCCTGAACCTTTTTTTCCAACCTCTCCAATCTCCCCTTCAGCTTGCCAACTTCTTCCGAAGCCTGATCTTTTTCCTTTTGATCTTCCTGCAAGGGGGTTTTTCCTTTATCTGAATTAGAGGACCGAGGGGTAATTTCCATCACATTGTCACCGGAAGGGCCCTTCTTCAAGCTTTCAGACACATGGGACGTGCTGCTCACCAACACAGAGTGGCCTTCCCCACTTGTCACCTTTTCCTCCTGCCTTTCCCTGTCACTCCCATTATCATTATCTGAATATGAAGCTTCCTTAAGATTTCCCACCTTGTCCTGCTTAAGAACCAGTCTATGAGACCTACGAAGGGTGTTAGCTTCTCCAGTGATCTTGATGTCGGAGTCAATTTGATGGAGGAAGAATTCAGTTTTCTTAGAGGCTTTAGCCTTAGGGAGCGGGGTAGGGGCAAGCTGCTTTTTTTCGCTACCCATATCCCTCGGGCCCTTGTCAGGGGATGTGCCATGAGGATGGGCTTTCAAGGTAGGATTTTTTAGGCATTTTTTCTTACTCAAGCCCGGCGTGTCCAAAATACTAGCAGAGGGGGGAGTAGAGGAAACTGGGGTTTCGTCAAGAGCAGGGAGAGACATGACCTCTTGCACAGTGATAGGTCGAGCATGGAAAAGCGCCATATGGAAATGATAGAGCCTAGACATAAGGCCCTAGTGAAGGATAGTATAATTCTTTCTGGAAATTGAGGCTTCATTAAACTCCACAACATTGCTATCAAGAGCATGAAACAAGAAAAAAAAATGGAAATATGCAGATGATTCCTAAGGTGGTTGAGGAAATTAAAGTGGTAATATTAGATGATTATTAATGTAGAAATAATTGCTAAGTATACATAAATACTATTTATTTTTTAAGATAAACGTGAAAGTGAGAGTGGAGAGGAGAGTGAGAGTGGAGAGAAAAGTCAATGACATGTAATCGAGGGAGATGAATTGAAAGTAAAAGACGTCTCATTTGTAACAAAAGGAAAAATCAATTGTTTTGAGCCACTCAAAGCTAAAATAAAAAATTAATCCACTGGCACGATTGACAGGTGTATTTAAATTTAAAATACAAAATGCTAAATTATCAGCGAATAGCTGGGAAAACGTACCACCTAAACTCGCTATTCATGAAAATATATATTTCGATTGGCAGACAATTATATAACAGGCAAGCCCCACACTCTAGTGTTGATTGCCTTGGGAAAAAGGTTTGGGCACATGATTCCTTCAATAATTTTGTACACTGCTCTCTTAATCCACTGCCAAGTTGTATTTAAATTAAAAATACAAAATTTCTCATGTTTACGCGTTAACTAATTGCATAATGATCAGCGAACCTCTGGATACGTAAATAGATGCTTGATTATCACGGAATTGACGGTCACAATGGCACATTTTATTAAGTAATTCAAACGAATAGACAGGTAGTAATGGCAAATTTTAAATTTTTTATATTCACCATGTAATGATATTTTGATTGGCGTGAAGACTAGTCTATAAGATTAATGATAATTATGTATTTTAACCTTACAAAATATATTAATAATATATTATTAAAAAATATTTATAAAAATGTACTTTAAAAATAATTTGTAGACATTGATATCATATATACACTAGCACTTGCATCAGAAGGGGTGCAAGGGTTACGTCAATAGAAAAGTATATGTACTTTAACATGTTTAGGAGGCATATTCTTTATTTTTCTTTAAGAAGTAAAGCTCAAAATATAAAAATATATACAAGAACATCTTTGGCATGCTTTTGCATACTAAGGAGAAGGAAACCTTAAGACTTGTTCAATCTAATTTATATCATTTAAACACTCATTCTATGAAAAGAATCTCCTTATGTGCAAACATAGATGGCAGAATCCCCTAAATATTCCATGTATTTCACATTTTCTTTTTTTGATTTGATTTGAAAATCCCAATATTAAATGCAAATCAAAATTTGTTTTCATACGAGAAGCAATATACAGTCTATTTATTTTATGATTGTTAGAGGAAAAGTAAATAATATAAAAAAAATAAAAATCATAAATCATAATATCTTATAATTAACAAATCATTTTCCCTACTAACCATTATATTAAAGATAAATTAAAAATGATTCTAAGCAAATGAAGAAAAGTGAAGACTATTTATTTTTGGCTACTATAATTTATCTAAAAAACATGAATTATCCTCTGAGCAGCATAATAAATGGCCACACAATTTTAGAGAAAACAAAACATTGGAATACAATTATACCCCACATATTCAATTTTGTAAAGTCAACTTGTAAAATATTTAACTTTTCAAATTATAAAAAATATTTCTTGTGCATATGATTGGTTAAAAAGTTATTTCTGCTATTGACCAATTTGTAGAGAAAGCAAGGTAGGAAAGCAAGGTAAACATTGTTTTAAAGAATGATTTTTTATTTTTTGCTCTATAAAGTTATTTATCAAATCTTTTCTAAAATAATTAAATATTATTAAAGAATGTAATTGTTATTTTTTTATTAAAGAAAATCTCAAAAAAATTAATTAACTATTTTATAGAGATTTGGATTGACACTAATAAAATAGTAAAATAAAAATAAAATTGTATTATTCTTTCCATTAGACTAATACCTTTGTTATCTATGTTTTTAATATTTTATGGTATAATTTAATTATTATATGCTCTCCTATATATAGGATAACCTATATTATTTTAAGTTATATTAATTTATTATATATAATATACAACCTATTTTAATATACATAATATTAATTTATATATATATATATATATATATATATATATATATATATATATATATAACTTATATTAATGTAGAATTTATATATATTATTTCTATTTATATTTTATGTTATTGAAGGTAATATTTTGTAGGTAAATAATTTAATCTATAGGTAATATATTAATTTATATTAATATATATGATGGGTTATTTTATTTTGTAGGTTCTCCTTTAATCTATATTTATATATATGTTAATATATATTATATAAATTATTATGATTTTATCATTTATATTAATATATTTTACTAGTTATATATATTATAATCTATTATGTTTTAACAATCTATTTTATGGTTTTAATTGTTCATCATTTATTTAATTTTCCAATTTATTTAGCTAAGCAATTGTGTGCAAGGGATCTCATTTGTCAAAATCATCTAGGAGTCAAACTTAGTCCCAATGTGGCTCTCAAATTGTAAACCTTGGTGGATGACTTTTTATCACATTTAATTTTCCAACTTATATTTTATATATAATCTCATCTATTTTTTTCCTTTGGTTAAATTATTATAGTTTTGAGTTTTAGTATATTTTCCTTTATATCTTCCTTCATTTTTTTTTAAATAATTTTGGTAATTGTTCCTCAATCATTTTGTTATATTATTCATCTTTATAATTCTCTTAGAGTTGATACATTTAACCTTTAACCTTTTTTGATCCATTTATTTGTGTTATATCATATTATTATATTATTCATTCTTCTATTATGTCTTCATCATTTTTTTTTTTCCTATTTTCACTTTTACTTCATTTTTCAATCCCCTCCCTCCTTACCCTCTCCCATCACTTAACTCTTCTTAAATTCATTTCTATAATCATATTCCTCATTATCCTCCTCCTATGATGAATCATTGAGTTAGGGTTAGGGTAAATTATATTATTCATTCTTTTGTTATGTTTTCATCATCTTTTTCTTATTTTCACTTTTACTTCATTTTTCAATCCCCTCCCTCCCTACCCTCTCCCATCACTTAAATTTTCTTAAGGTCATATCTACAATCATATTCTTCATTATCCTCTTCCTATGATGAATCATTGAGTTAGGGTTAGGGTAAGATCATTAGAGTTTTTTAGTCATTGTTTGAGACATTTAACTTTAACCTTTTTTCATCCACTTATTTGTGTTATATCATATATCTATTTTTTGATACATAAGAGTTTGATATTTAACTAATATTAAAAAAATCCATACATTACATCTACTAGAGCAGGAGGAACCATCAACCAACCAGTCACCAAAAAGGCTATCAAAAAATCCACTACAACTAGCCCGAAAGAAACACTGAAGCAACCAAATTTGGCTTATACTAAGCCATAACCCTTTAAGCCCATAAACTAAACTTCCAGTCGAATAGAAAAATCTGCCAAAACAAAAGAAAGTTAACCTTACAGAAACCCATTCAATTTAGAAAAGGTATCAAAATCAACCACCCAGTCCAAGCCATCCTCCACCACCAGACCAATCTTCCTTTCTAGAAACTCCACCACCACAACCGCAATCATTCGATGCCTCATGAACTCGAGCCCTTTCAAATCCAGAAGGAAAGGGAAAAATTTCACTGCCTCGTCTATTTTTTAGAACAGCTCCAAGTTGGCCTATCATGGGATTCCCTTACCAACGATTGCCACCTTTAATGTCTCCTCTAAACCACCCACCAAATCCTCTCAAAATAGCTGCACGAGCAAGTCCTTAGCCTCAGCCTTCAGGACATTGACATCTAGAAATGAGGCCAAGAAGCACGAGGAGATATAGGCATTATCCCTCGCATATTCCTTCTTCTCTAAATGACCTCTCCCCAATATTGTTTTTACCGCTACCAAAACCAGAGGATCTTTATCAAGCAGAATACGCTTGAGCTACTAGTCAGTAATTTCTTTGAAAATAGCTTGTCTCTTCATTTCCACAAAAGAAATCGGTGTGTCCACACCAAACGATTCCAACCCCTCCACAAAAATAGAAATTATAAACTTGGAGTGACCAGACTTTTCCATCGTCATAGCTTCTAGAAGCCAACCGCCGTTAACCAAATCACCTCCTACTAAATTACCTCCTAAACACTGCAAACCACACTCTACCAACCCCCAACCAACAACACCCATAAATAATACCCATGACAACAAAGTCGAACACCCTACACATGAGCGAGAAATTATTATGACGTAAGGCAATCTATCCTTGCATGATCATCTGTGCTCCACCATCAACCTTTAACCCAATGCAAGCCTTGAAATGATGGAAATTTACCAACTATCAATAGTGCATGTACTCACTATATACAAAGTACACCAAAATGACCACCACCTGTTGCTTTCACTTCCTCCACTATTATTGGTGGTGTCAACCACTGCAGGAAACAACATAGGAGCCATGTCATACCCCTACAACATCCCTCCGCCCACGTGGAGGGTTGCCCACCCAGCCACCCACTTTGTGTTATATCATATTACTATATTATTCATTCTTCTATTATGTCTTCATCACTTTTTCACCTATTTTCATTTTTACTTCATTTTCCAATCTCCTCCCTCCCTACCCTGTCCCACCACTTAACTCTTCTTAAGGTCATTTCTATAATCATATTCCTCATTATCCTCTTCCTATGATGAATCATTTAGTGTGGTTTGAAACATCAATTCAAAATAGCATACATAGTTTAATCTAGAATTGTTTACTCTATCATTCATGAACTTTGAAAAAATCATACTATCTATAACCATCGATTCATTAATATTTAAAAATTATTGATTTGAATGAAAAGATATAGTTGCACTTGTGTCTACTACAAATCAAATTTTTATAATTTAATATAATATATTTCATTATATATATATATATATATATATATATATATTAAAAATAAACAATTTGTAATAAACAATCATTTTAATATATACCAATTTTATATTAATAATAAGAGAAGAAACATTGTCAACATGTAATATCTGACTTTTAATGATTTTTAGCATATATTATATTTATTTTATTTAGAAAATTTCTTTAATAATAATAATTCGTAATATAACATCATTAAATATGTTATTTATTTAAAATTTAGTGATAAAAAATAGGTTTATAGTTATGGATAGTGTTACTATCATAGTTAGGATTAGAGATAGGTCTAGAATTAAGATGATGGTTTAAAATTTATTGTTAGGATTAGAGTTAGGGTTAGGGTTAGGGATAGAATTAGAGTTAAGGTATGAGTTAGAGTTAGGGTTAGGTCATTAAAATAACTAATTAACAATATTAAAATACTATAATTAGTAAAACATACATTTATTTTTATTAATTTTAATAAAACTTACATTTAATTTCTATCAAATCTAAAAAACAATAATTACAATACTATTAAGGCAAGTACTAGCCACTATGTGGCACTTGTTATATTTTTATTTTTATTTATTTGCCATTATATTATTATTATTTTATTAATATAACAAGTTTGGATTATGTTACATTATTATATTAATGCTTGGATTATGTATTATATTATATTACATAATGTAATTATATTTGTAATATAATATTTAATTATATTATATTATATAAATATTTATTATATTATGTTATTGTATTTTAATATATTATAATAACATTTATTATATTATTATATATTATATTATATTATATTTATATTATTATTATATTGTATTATATCATATTGCTAATTGAATGGGTTTGGATTTTGGATCAATTGTTAGGATAAGGGTTGAAATCAAATAAGTAGTAAATATTGTTAGTTTTATATTATTATTATTGCTATATATTTTTATTATATAATAATATTAATATATTATTAATATTTAAATTATTATACTATTCATTATATTGTATTCTTAATTCGATATTACTATTATATTATTCTTATTATTAAATTATTTTCATTATTATATTTTTATATTAATATGATTTTTTTAATATTTTACTTAGTAAATTATCATTAACCTTAATATTCTATTATTAATTAAATATTATGAATTTTAATATTAAATTATTAAATTATTATTTTATTATTATTATTATTCTAATGTTATAATGTTATATTATATTATACTAATATATAATATATCATATGTTGTTATATTATATTTATATTTTAAGATATATTTACATTTATATTAATTATATAATATTTATATCATATTATACTATATTATTTAAATATATTTCTATTATTTTTATACTATATTATAAAAATATTTATTATATTATTATATATTAAATATTTTATTTTATTTATAATATTATAATTTATTTTTTATTATATTAAAAATACATTATATATTAATTAGGGTAAAGGATGTCGTAATGTTAAAACCTATATGTGTTCATTATTGTGATCTTGGCCGTAATTTTATTTTAATAAAACCCTCGTGAAATGGAGGAGCAGAAACCAATAGCGGGGGGAAAGCAGCTAAAAAACAGCCAAAAAAATAGCCGAAAAAATGATGAACGGCTACACTTTTATAGGTCACCTTGTTTATAGAAGGAATACCACGGTTAAAAAGAAAACACAGCAAATGATAAATTTAAAACGATGATGGAAAACGATAGGAAGTAATGAATGCTCAAGATTAATTTAACCATATTGTATTGTTTTTACTGATCTCTTGACCGTTGATTTCAGTTATTAACTTACAATTCTAAAATAGAATACGGCTTTGGCATAACAAGGAAAAATGTACCTTGTCACCGTTGTGTCAACTATTCCCGAATGATTCAACAATAAGGCTTCCAGCTTAGCTGGTGCCACCTGGATGAAATGGAAAAAGAAATATGTAATGCAAGATTAAAGGCGCAACACTAGCCTCTTTGCTTTACCTTTTATCTTTATTAGCATCTTGACAATAACAAAAGTCTGACGTTGATTAACGTGGGCCGCACCTTTCGCGAAGTTCACTCTCATCCACTTTATATTCTAAGTTGTTTCTGAAGAGGAAACAACCTCTGAAAATTATTTTACGGGAATGAGATAGGTTTCGGCTCAATTTAGATTCACAATATATATAACCTATCGGATAATTATTTTTTACAATTAAAATCTCTTAATCTATTCAAATCACATTATCTCAAGTTCATTACTTTATCATAATTAAGTTAGTCAAATAATATTTTGTTTAATTAATTTAAATTAAATAATAAATATTATTTCCTACATTACCTACTAATAAATTAATTTAAATCTTAAATTACACTACCAAGTCTATATCCAATCAAAATAGTTAATTAAATAATAAATTTAGTTGATTCACTTATCCAATCTATTAACAAGTCAATTGATTTGACTAACTGAAAATAAATAAATAAATAATAATAATAATTATCAACCTTCTAATCAAATGATTTGATTACATAGTCTTGTCCACTTAACTGGAAAAATGACTACCACTCTCATCATATCTTCCAATCATGAATCAAACTCATGATTTAAGATTTGATTTCCACCATCTAAATTTATCTCAAAATTTTTATAAAGTGGGGCTTAATCCTCCATTCATGACACATCCCAATTCAAACAAATAGATGTTGTCTCAAAATGAGTAAAATACATTAGATTATTACTAAAAGTGCATCCATTCAAAGCTCTATGGGAGGTTTGTGTGAATTAGAATAATGAACTATGTTAAAATGTTTCTTTCATCCTTATTATTTTATTTTAATTTGCATGCTTATAGTTGGCATGCTTGTTGTGATGGATCCTTCTGTCTAGTATATTTTTTGAATATCTAAGGAGTTTTAAATAATTTTAATAGATTAAAAGGTGTAGGTCATGAGACTTAGTTTTCTTCTATGCGGTGGCACTAATGCTTGAACAATATTAGATGCTTGCTTTGTTTCATTTTTTTTTTCTTTTAGTTTGTTATATTCCTTGCATTTTGTTTCTTTTGGTGAAAAAAAATTATTAGATAATTATTGTTCCTTGTATCTTCTTCTCTACTCATATATTCTTTCTCTATATTTATTTTCTCCTTTTTCAGGGAAGTTGAAAAATGTTAGAAAATTTCTCTATACAGGAGTTGAAAATTAGCTTAAACATGCCCAAGGATCACTTAAAAAAAAAGTTAACCTTCTACACGAGAGTATGTTTTTGGTAAGACAATAACTTGTTATTATTAAGGATGCCAATAATGTACAATGGTCAATAATGGATCAATGATAGTAAATACCCTATTATTTCAAATGTACAAGAGGCCTTGCTTATGTCGACAAGGTGGGAGATAGGATTCAATAGGATGAAATGTCTTAATCCTATGACATGAAACAAATATCACAAAAAAATATTAAATGACATAAGACATCAGAAGTAAATTACATAAGATAAGGTCTAATGACAACTAAGACTTTTAGAATGATTCCTAGCATTTAAGTAAACTTAACATGTGAATATGACCTACTAGGTGAACTAGTTAGGTAAAAAAACTTATTTACATCAACACACCCCCTTAATTGCAACTTAGGGAGCAGAAGAAAAATGCAAAAATGAAGCTACAATGCTTGAGGATACATGGATGAGTATGATGATGGGTCTCGATTTCTAGACCATGTTAGATACACATATACAAATGATCTCTCACAAACAAAGTAAAGGTGAAAAAACACATGGGATAAAACCCCTCTCCAAAAGAGAGAATGTATGAAAATAATCAAGTACAAATTATGAATGGAAGACTCACCATTGTTGATGAGTGTTTTGCACATCACAACATAGAAAAAATATGAATTATTTTATCTCTATTGAAAGGAAATCTAACTTCTTAGACTTCAGAATGATTACCCCAAGGCTTTGATAGTCAAGTCTTGATCTTGGAAAAATGACTCAATGGTTTAATTTTTTTCTATTTAAACAAAGGGCCTTATAATTACCTAGATGGAACTTGATGCCAATCAAGGGTTTGAAATATATGAATTTGATATAAAATCCTAACTAGATTTCTAAATTTGAGATCTAAAAGTAAACCTTAACATCTAAATCATAGAAAAATAGGGGGTCCTAGGGTTTCCCAAAATGGAAAAGTGGATCCAAAGAGGGAAAAGGGGTCCTAATTCTCTAACATCATTAGGAAATGAGATCCACAAAATGAAATGACTATCAACATTGACGTGATTCAAGTCAAAGTGTGAATCTACAAATTTCCTTTTTTTTGCAAGGACGAGGGTCTAGGTCAAACAACATTTTGGGGAGAAAGATTAAAAAAAAAGGAAAATCTAACCCAAAATGTAATCTATCACTTGGATTTAGAATATTTAGCATGAAACTGATGGAACCTCCAAACATTCTAGAGAATATGGAAGAGATAAATGTTGTATACCTCTCACAAAAAGGTGTTTTCAGAAGTTGTCTGAGGAATCATTCGCCCAATGGTGAATGGGTCCTGGGTAGGGCTCTTCAAAATCTATTTATGGGATCTTTGTTCCTGTGTCTGTACTTCCAAATTCTTGATTTTCATAGTCAGACAGTTGGACATAAATCTAGGATATGAATTTCCATGAGATGACAACAAAGGTCACAAAAAATGCAACTTTACAATTTTGCAACTTTGAGATCTTCAACTTTTCTTCAACCTGCAAATCAAACCCTTGAATGAACCTTGGAATGTAGGTATGCAACTTGCATGAAATGGATTCAGTGGATGTGAATCTTGATCTTGAAATTTGATTTTAAATAATTTCTTAAATGCTTTAATGGATCATGAACTCTACATCAACATATTAGCTCCAATAACATGCATGATGCAAGAAGACTTTGACATGACAATTGGATCTTGATTTCTACAATAGGTATTCAATAATTCTACCCTCGAATGCCTTGAAATGCTCTTGAAATTGAACACTTGAAAACATAGATGAAACATAGTGAAACAACCTTATTTTTATAGGTATGTAACATTAATTTCCCAAAATTCAAATAACACAAGCTGACATATGAATAAAGCTTTGAAATCATTAAAATACTACCAAAAGCATAATTTGAATTTAGGTCCTAGGTCTAAGGGAGGACCCAGCCGAATGGGTCCTAGGTAACTTGCATTTCTCAATGAGAAGTGTTATGTTATGGCATTAATGAATGTTGGGTTTTCCTCTTTGGAAAATGTAATTAATTAGGCTTGGATTTAAATTAAAGGGGCCAATTAAGGAAAATTAACCTCAATTAATTAAGGGAGCCCTAAATAAGTGTGAAAGTGTAAAGAGGTACACTCTACAACACTACATTGAGCCACAATTAAGTCCATCTTAATTAGTAGGGCCCTAAAATTAATGTGAATTCCACCTATAAACCATCACACCATGCCAATACCAACAATTATTATTTGTAATTTCTTTAAAAGATATAAATAATAAAAATAGATTTCAAACTTAAATCTAAGTTAAAAACTAAAATAAAATAAACAAAATGGAAAGTCAAAATATATCAAAATCTAAATATTAATAAACATAATAATTTTAAAAAATTAATAACAAATAATAAACTTATTAAGTTAATTTAAATGATTAAAGGTGGGGGACCTAGCTTGATTGGCTAAAGTATGAGGTCACAAAGGCTAGTCTTTCCTCATTTACTAGGTGCATTACAGTTTATAGGAGGGGCTACCTAATTCATCTAGTCTAAAAAAAGTTAATAAATAATTAAATAAAAAAGAAACTATTTTTAAATTTATTATAATTGAAATATTAATAAAATATGTATCTAAAAAATATAATTAATATATCTTTAACAATATTAACATAAAATCAATATTAAAAAATAAAAAATATTATAAAATATTATTAAATAAATTATATTTTAAAAACTAAAAATGTATTTCAAATAAAATATTAAAATTAAATATAAACTATATTAAAATTGTTAAAAGTATAAACCTAACTTTTATATCTAAAACTATAAGTAACACCAAACTTAAAAAGTGAAAATAAGATGAAACCCTATTTAAAACCTATAAAAAGTAAATTTGTAATTTATTGATTTATTATTATAATACTAATATTTAAAAAATATATCTATTTATTAAAAACATTATTATTTATCTAAAAAGCTAAGTTTAAAAGTTTAAAAATTAAAAAAATTCTAATCCTATCCTTTCTTAATTTAAAGCTAAGACTAGATAACAGTAAAGTTGTTTTTCATCAATTATATATTATATTTTTTAATATTTTAGAAAATTTGATGTTTGAGATCATTTCAATTGACTTGCATCCTTCTCCACATTTTTCAACTGTTGATTTTTAGAAGCAGATTGTTCACTTCATATAAGGAACACATTTGTTGTAATTAGATAATTATAAGGTGTATTTTTTTCTATATTATGATGAATCCATAATATTTAATATCATTCAAATTTTTAATTCTTCAATTTGTATTCTTTATATGATATTATGGATCATAAAGGCAAGGGTCTAATAAGATTTTTCTTGGAAGATCATATTTTAATCAACTCCCATGAAGATACATCTGTAGAGAAAATATGGAAGAAACTTGGTGAGAGTTATTAAGCCAAATATTTAATGAACAAGATTTTCTTGAGGAAGAAATTATATTATTTGTGAATGGAAGAGGGTGGATGAACCACAAACTACCTATAAGCATTCAATATTTTGGTGGCTCAATTGGCATCAATTTGTGTCAAAATAGATGTGGAGGAGAAATGTTAGATCTTGCTTTTTTTTTTCTTTATTCATGAGATTCTATTGTTGTGGCTATTGGGAGTACTTTTGTCATTTTTGAAGACTAAAGATGTTGTGGATTCTTTTCTTTCTAAAGAGATGAGGAGGAAGGTATCCATTAGTTCCAAGGAGGCCCTAAATGTTCATGGAAGACCTAAGGAAAAAGGAAAGAAGAATAAGAAGCATGACAAATCCAAGTCACAAGGGAGGTCTAAATCTTTTTGAAAGTCCAAAGTTATTTGTTGGAATTTTGATAATCCTAGACATATTCGTAAGGACTACAAAGAAGAAAAGAATTAAAAAAAAAGGAATTAATAGAGATTGGTTTTCTAAATATGAAGAAGTTGATGGAGGTAAGGTGTACTTGGGTGATGATTCTTATTTAAATATTCTTTGTCATTGTAAGTTAGAATCAATTTTCCTGATGGTAGAATAAAAAAGATTAATGGTGTGTTGCATATCCCTAGATTAGCATGAAATTTGTTATTTTTTAGAAAACTAATAGATGCGAGTGTGCATGTAATATTTTTTGATACATGATGCAAGATGGTTAGAGGTGCTATGGTGATTAAAAAAGGTGTCAAATATGGCACATTATATAAGCTTGACACATGTACTCTTGAGTGCAATAATACTTCGATGAAAAGAAAGTCTATGGAAGAGGTGATGGTTTCTTCTTTTAGATGGTCATGGATTCTAGGTACCAAAGGGTGCACTTTCTTTTGAATCAAGTTACTTGCAGAGAAAAATATGTTATGACATCAGAGACTTGGCCAGATTGGAGAAAAGGGTCTAAGGACCTTGAAAAATAATAACTTTGTTGAAGGTATTTGTGATTGTAATCTTGAATTTTATTTTTGTGAGAATTACATTTATGGAAAACAAAATTTTGTTTAGTTTTACTTGGGTTCACATAAATCTTGTGGTGTATTGGATCTTATTCATTCTTATGTGTTTGGTCCTGTAGATGTTCCTTCAAATGGAAAATCCACATTTTATGTTTCATTTATTGATTATTATAGTAGAAGGACATGGGTATACTTTCCAAAGAGTAAATCTAAACTTTTCAATCAATTTAAATAATTTAAAGCAATGGTTGAGTCATGGACTAGAAAGAAAAAAAAATTTAGGACTAATAATGGTGATGAATTTTTCTCTAATGATTTTGATAGATTTTGTAAAGATTTTGGTATTCTTAGACAAATGATAACTCTATAGTCTCCACAACATAATGGAGTTGTAGAAAGAATGAACAAGACATGGATTGGTTCATATGAAGGTATTGAGAATTAGAAAGCAAGGTTGGTTACAAAAGGTTACTCTCAAGTTTAGGGTTCTTATTATGGTGAGATATTTTCTCCTATTGCTAAAATGTAATCCATTATATTTTTGATATCTATTGCTACATCTTATGATTTAGAGGTTGAGGAAATGAATGTGAAAAATTCTTTCCTTCATGGTGACTTGGATGGGGATATTCATCTGACACAACTATAGAAGTACGTGATGAAAGGTAAAAGTAAATTGGCTTACAAATTGAAGAAACCTTTGTATGGCCTAAAATAGAGTCCAAGGATGTGATACCAAAAATTTGATACATATGTGTTGAGCTTGGGATTTGAGTGTTCTAAATTAGATTGAATTGTATTTATTATAATAATGATGGTGATTTTTTCTTGTTTATTGAATTATATGTTGATGATATGTTCTTTATTAGTAAAGGGAATGGTATGATTTTAGAACTAAAATATCAAATTCCTACTAAATTTAAAATGAAAGTTCTTGGTGTAGCTAGAAACATTATTGGGATGGAAATTAGAAGAGATAGAGTGAACAAAAAGCTATTTCTTGGACAAAGAAAGTATGTCAATTTAATTCTATAAAAGCTAAACATGTAGGATAGTATAGACCATTATGTGTTTCTTTTTTAGTTGGAACAAAGTTATCTATTTCAAAATTTCCAACATCCCCATGAGAGATGAAAGAGATAAGAAAATTTCCTTACTAGAGTGCAATTGGAAGTTTGATGTATGCTATGGTTTGTACTAGACCATACATTTCCAAAGCAATGTGGCTTCACTCCAAATATATTTCTAATCCTGGAAGAGTTCACTAGGATGTTGTTAAAAGAGTCTTTAGATATTTGAGCAGTACCTTTGAGTATTCCTTGTGCTATCATAGTAATTTAACTGAAGTCAATATTTCCCTTGATATTCATCGTTATGTGGATTTAGACTAGGTAGGTGATATTGATAGTAGATGATCCACCAATGCTTACTTTTTTACATTATTTGGTGATGCAATTAGTTGGATGAGTAAGAGACACGATGTGCTTTCCTTATCCACTACTAAAGATGAGTATATGGTAGCTAATCTTGCTTGTAGAGAATCAATTTGTCTTCAGAGACTATGTTCAAATACTAGAATAAAATAATGTGCAGTGATAATTTATTACAATAGTTAGAGTGTAATATTCCTAGCTAAGAACATGACATTTTATGCCAGTACCAAGCACATTGATGTACATGTGGATGCTGAAAACATAACCCTTCTACTTTTTCTGTCTCATTTGGGCCCTCCTTGTGATTTTGGTTTAATATTTCCTTGATTTAATGTTGTAATGTGGATAATACATTCACATTAGGTCTTGGGCCCTTGTGAACTAAAAGGATTCAAGTGGTACCTTACCTAAGTGTTGTAAAGTGTTGTAACACACTTTCACATTTTTCTAGGGTCTTGTTAATGTATTTCACCTAAATAACCTATTTTCATCATTTACCAAGCCTTGATTCAAAGTGTTGTATCACACTTTTCTAGGTTTGTGATTAATAATTGGGATTTCTTATGCTTTAATTGGCCCCATTTTGCATCCACAAGCCTTATTTATGTGTATTATTTTATAATAATCCCAAAAAATATCATTTAAAGCATCAAAATCCTGAAACATGCCTTAAATGCCTAAGATGGAACTCATTCACCATTTTATGTGAATGAGTCCCCTTAGGTGGGACCCATTCACCTAGGGTGGTGAATGAGTCCCCTTTAACTCAAAATTTAAATTTAATTCAAGATTCTAGTGGGTTTTTATTCTATAAGATGGAAGGTTGGCCCGTGATGTTGTCATTTTGGGAATTATTGCATAATTGAGTATAAATACAAACTTCTTTCCCTCATTGTCATACCTAGCAAGTTTGATCAAGCATTGAAGAGTTCACAAGAGTAGTTGAGCATTTACAAGAACATTCAAGGAATTTCAAGGGAAAATTATCAAGAAATCAAGAGCATTTTCAAGTGTCATTCATCATGTCAAAGATTGTTTGCATAATGTTGTTTTAGAGCTAACATTTGTGACGTAGGATTGTGTGATTCAAGTAAGCATTGCATTCAAGATCAATCAACATCAAGCTATATTCCAAGTCCTCATCCATTGGATCCAATACTTACATGTTTGTAGTACCTTATTTGCTAAGGTTTTTTGAGTTACAACATCATTATTGTTCATTCATCATTTTCCATTCTATTTCATTTTATTTCAAGGGTTTAATTACCAACAAGGGGTTTGACCAAGGAAAACCCCTATTCACTAATCCCACAATAATTTTCCCTCTTCTTGTATGTGATTTGTAGGGCTAGGTTGTAGATTTACCAAGAAGTTAAGATTGGAAAAGTGATCAAAGCAAGTTAAAATTTTCAAAGTCATAAGAGAAGCTTGGAGAATATCTACATGGTGAATTTTGCAGTTTCAGACCTAGATTTGAATAAGGAGTAGAGAAGCAGGCTCAGGGCTAGATTTTCCTATTTTGAATTTCTATAAATCTAGAGGTGGATTGATTCTCCATTATTGGTGAATGAGTCCCACTACTCAGGCCTAAAAAAGATTTTTGTAGATCTAAGTACCCATTTTCCTGAAACCTATTCTGACACAGTTTTCCCAAAATTGGACTAAGTCGCCTAGCTTGGTGTATGAGTCCTAGTCAACATCAACATCAAAATTTGTAGGATTCCAAAGCTCCATCACATCTCTAGCAAGTTTCTAGGTCCACGTTTCTAGTTTCATAATTTTATGTCACAAATTCAAGGTCTTTTTGCATATCACGCCATGTTTTCAAACATTTTGTATTTTCCAAGTTTACACTTGGTGGTGAACCCCTTTCTTGTCTCATTCATCCCCAAGGATATCTTATAGTGAAATATCTCGTATCCTTCATTGGGTTGAGATCTCTAAGGTATTCTTGAATGTGAACATCGTGAAATTGGATCCTTTTCCTTGTATCCACTTTTTGTGGACAAGGAAGTGAAGCATCCATTTTTAGTATCCACATTTTGGTGAACCCAACTTTTGAGCATCATAATTTTGATTTTGAGTGCATTTACATCCTAGATTTAGGTTGCATTAATATTGCATTGCATTTTGTGTTAGTTAATTTGCATTCCATGGTTTCAAAATTTGCATTGGTGAAAAGTTCATTTAGCTTGCATTATTGCACTTAATCTAATTAAAAATTAGTAAAATTCTACATTTGCATCTTAGAATTGCATCAAAAAACATAAAAAGCATAAAATTCATTTCAAAAATTCTAAAAAATTTCAAAAAAATCAGTACCAGGACTCATTCGCCACCTTGGGCGAATCAGTCCCTTTGCACAATTTGTGTTGCATTTGCTGGAATTTAATCTTCATTTTTCGAGTTTTTGTTTGTTGTTCCTCCATTTCTATTTTAATTTCCATAATTTTTTCTTCGCGAAATTTTTATTCTCATTAGCTCGCAATGAATTTGCATTCACCTTGCATTTAGTAGCATTTGCATGAGTGTTTGGTGTCCTATTGCTAATACCATAGTGAGAAGAAGTTCAAGACTCATGTCATCCCATGATAAGACACTCGTTATGGATCTTGGGTTATCTAGAGCTTCCACTCCTAGTATTGGCACTAGTACACTAGGCATGGATAATACCCTTAACAACTCTTTGCCTTCAAGTAGCATGCAAGTTCAATAACAGAATGATAATATCCCACAAGAGAATATAATTCTAAAGCATGAGGACTTAGCAAACCTCCAACATCAATTAACTCTTGAAAACATTTCAACTACTACAATTCCTACCATAGAAAACATCTATTGCATGCTTGAAAGTGAAGATGGCCTTGACATTGTTGAAAACATAGTTGAGATATGTGCAAAACATATTCCTTCAACCTCTATTGCTCCTACACCAACAAAGAATGTTGCAAACCAAGGAGGAACTCAAATTACTCCTTCCTCAATGATAGCCTCAATACCTACCTATATCACTCCTGAAGTCACAACAACAATGCAACAAGTTAGTAATGTGATTCCTTCCTTGGGTATTCCTACTAGCATCCCTAGTTCCTATGTGGCATCACATGTTCTATTTTCTACCACATTACCACCTATAACCATTCCATTCACCTATCCTACTAATACATAAAATCCATCACCACTTTCACTTCCATATCATACCACTTGTAATGATCCTCTCATTACACAAATTTTCCAAACCGTTTCATCCATGCAAAAGAAAATCTACACCATAAACCAAAATCAAAATGGCCCACCCACACATTATGTCAAAAGTAACCCATTGTCCTTAGAGATATTGTGAACACCAATGCAACTAGGAGTATAGGTGCCTAGATTTGAGAAATATTGATGGAAGGGAGATCCTTCTAACCATGTTAATTCCTACACCACTTTATGTAATGATTTTTTCCTTGATGATAAATTGTTGGAAAAACTCTTTCCTAGGTCCTGAAAAGATATTTCCTTGGAATGTTTTTCTTCTTTACCAAAACATTCAATTCGTTCATTCAATGAACTTGTTGATGCATTTGTAAACCATTTCCAATTGAATATAACTCCCAAGAAGACCTTGGATGATTTTATGAGATGCAAGAAAAATGAGGAAGAAATGATAAATGATTTTATCTCATGCTATCAATCACTTTATTCCCAAATCAATGTCAAGATCCCTGACCCACACCTTCCAAAGATGTTTATAGAAAAGTTGCAAACTAAAATTCAGGACAAGCTCACTATGATGAAATTCCCATCCTTCATGCACTTGTGTACTGCCCTTTGTGATTATCAAAATTTGGTTAGTAGTCGAGATATAAGGTCCACTTCTAGCCCAATTGAGAGATCCGAGCCATCCAACCAAAACAATTCCCAACCTTATAGAAAACAAAATAAAGGGTTCATGCAATTCAACCCCCCTCAACAACCAACTCAAAATGTCAACAACCAAGTAATTGTTATCAGAACCTCGTTACCCTTTAGTTATGGAGATCCGTAAAGAAAATTCACACCTTTACCTAACACCGTTCATAACATAATGTCCCAAATTTTACAACAACAAATGATTACCTTGCCTCTTGTCAAAACACCTGACACTAATAAGCCTTTAACCCTGAGCTTTAAATCAAATGCCTATTGCCACTATCATCGGAAAAATGGACATGACATAGAACATTGCAAGCCTCTTAAATATCTTGTGCAAGACCTCATTGATTTTTTTCATTTATCCATTGAAGGTGTTAGCGATCAGGGCAATAAGATTGTTGACCCTCCAAACCAAAACTTGGAAATTTTCACTAATCTGATGCCCAAAACAAATTTTCATTTGTCAAATCCAGTGAAACTACAAAGAATGATGTGATGAATTTTGATACAAATGATGAACATAGTGATCATATTCCAAATTATATCAGTGTCAATCCTATGGATGAAATGGTAGGAGGGATAGACGTCATCCCTCATAAGGGCCAACCTAAGAGTCTTGTTAATATTTCTTTCTCCTCTAAGGATATAATTAAGCATGCACTCGATGGTCCCCTCTACATAGTTGGTCGTATCTATGACAAGCCCACTAATGGGATATTAATAGATCCCTCCTATGGAGAGAATGTGATCACCTAGTTCTTACTCTTACATGAACTTTATCAAGATGACTATGATAATTCGAAAGCATGGATTAAGATGCACAATGGCTTTGTGTTCCCTACAATAGGATTGATCACCGTACCATTACAAATAGGACCAAAAACATTAGATGTCACATTCTCCATCATCTTGTAGTTGAACCAATTTCATTTGTAGCTAGGCCATCCATGGCTTCACTCAATGAAATTTGTCCCTTCAGTTGTACACAAATGCATAAAGTTTCCATTTGACAATGAAATATTCACCATTCACCACAGAAGCTTGAACCCCTTGTCTTTCAAAGGAAACTTTTCCTTAGAAGCCTTTTGTCCCGAGTCCGTGGAACATATCAAGCAACGAGAAGACTTCTTTTTGTATCTTTCCAAAAATTCATAGCAAAGAAAATAGCTGAGCTATCCCTCTAAAACATGTCCTCCTCTACTTCTGCACCTCCCATCCTTGATGAAACCATGCTTGAACCTAAACAAGAACCAAATAACCAATACCAACCAAAAATAGAAACTTCACCTACATCATCCATAAGACCAAGAGATAATGAAAGCAACACCGTCATACCTCCTAGAATAAAACAAGTTTACAAAGAAAAAGAGAAAGTGGTTGAGCAACCTCCTATGGTTCCTTTTGTTCCTCCTCTTAGGGAAGAAAATTAACCTATGGTTGATCAACCCGCTCATTCACAAACACAACTTGAAAACAAAACCAAAAGAAACAGAGGTGCTAGAGAGTGTAGGCATAGATGGCATGCTCTTCCTTGCAGTTTACATGAGGAGTTAAACAATGGAAATAAAAATCTGAACTTGATTGTAGCAATGCATGATGAACCTCCTCCCCAACCAAAACAAGACAACCTAATAAAAAAATAACAATAAGAGATGAACTCTTTGATGGAAATTATCATTCTTCCTCTTGTGTTGATTAATTTGGATGACAGTGATGAGACCGCTAAAATTGACGAAGAGGTGGATAATGAATTGAACACATTATTTTCCTCTTCCATGAGCTTAACTGAGAAATATTCTATATAGAGTGATGAACCTATTACTTCTCCTAGTTAGGAACTTGCCCTTGTCCCTTTGGCTAGGTGTACACCTTCGGTATACAATGAACATGATTGGGATGTGGATGACTTGCTTGATGGTTGAATCACATTTTGGGTATGTGTAGGATCATCATGGAAAAAACAGGCCCTTAAGTGGCAAAAAATTCCAAAAAATTAGAGTTAGGAAACTTTACATAAAAGTTTGAATAAGTTATCTATATTATTTCAAAAATGTGTAAGAATAGAATCTGTAGAAAATTAAATATAGTTTCTAAACTACTAGGTATGTTTTAAAAAAATAAAATCTATTTGGTGAAAATTTGAAATTTCAATGCAGTGGTACTTAGATTTCAGGGAAAAAATAAGAAGTAGGTGTTTGTCTGACCACCCTAACCACAATAAAATGATAATATTCTTTTATAAGATTTTAGATATAATTAGAGGACTCATGCCTTGATGTGATGCAAATTTTTTGTAATTTTTTCCCAAGTAAATAATTAATTATGATTTTTTTATTACAACTTTTTAAAAAATATAAAAACTTCTATGTCTGACCACCTTAACTTGGTCAAAACTTCATGAAATTCAATTTTTCTTTTTTTAATCCTATAGTATGTAGAGCATAGAATGTGACGCATGTTTTGGATTCAAAAAATGTAATACCATTTGAAAGCTATAGTTTTTTTTCAATCAGCCTATCAATCAGAACTTTAGTCACAATTTGAATAGAAAATGAATAATAATTACTTATTAAATTCAAAGTGAATCATAATTTATATCAGTGGAAAGCTGAGAATATCCTTTAAAAACCCTTTTCATATCATCAATTTTGGGTAAAAAAATAGTCATCAGCCACATACCCATCATATTGCCACTTTTTGGCCCATCATGATCCTGCACATACCCTTTTCCTTACTAGTCTATTTCATTTTCTCTTTTCTTTTCATTTTCTTTTGTGTGATTTTATGTGCATAATGTGATCCCTCGTGATATTTTGTTTGATGTTCTCTCTCCTTGTGACATTCCTCTATTTGTACCCTCATTCTCTCTATGTTGTGCATCACTTTCGCCTTTTTATCTTTATCTTTTTCTTGTGTTTTCCTTTTGGGGATGATGCAAGGCATTGAGACATTCATGTCTGCTTCATATTGAACCAAAAGGATTTCTTTATCTTTATTTTTTGTTTTCCTTTTCAGAATGACACAAGGAATCGAGAAATTCATGTCTCCTTCATGTTGACCAAAAATTATTTCCTTTTTCTTTTTCCTTTTCTTTTTCATTTGTCTTGTTTTTTCCTCTTGGGGATGACACAAGGCATCGAGACACCCTATGTCTCTTCCATGTTGACCCAAAATTTTTTTCCTTTGTTTTCATTCTCTTTGTATCATTCTTCCAGTTCTGTGTATTTGGGGGATGATGATAGTTCCAAGCTCTCTAAAAAAAAATAGTGTAGCAAAGAACATACTGACCCAAAATCCATAGATCCCTTATGTGTTTGGTTTTTTCATTTTGGGGGAAACCCTCCCTTTTCTTTTTATCTCAGATTATGTAACTTTACTTGGAAACATATGACTTGGCATAGGGCTTTCCAAGTTGGCTCTCATGTCTTCTTTATTGCTAGCATTTTTTATTTTCTACTTTAAAGTAATTTCTCATAGCATGGTGTTCAGCAATTCCTTTAAAGTGGGCACATACAATAGCATTATTCTTTTGCATTTTCCTTTTGTTGGTTCTTAGTGTAGCCTTCTTACTTCATACAATGCGTTTGTCACTTTGTGGATGACATTGGGTGTGATTTCCTTCATGAGTGTGATCTATCTTAGCATATTACACTCCTCTTAGTGGCTTGACGTGACAAACTACATCCCCTATGTTGTGAATATTCTATTCTTTGATCAGTCCTCTCTAAGATACATTAGGCACAATTTTCCCTAAGTTTAAGACCTCCCATGAACTAAGCAAGACTCCTTTGAACATTCTTTGCATGTTGCATGTTGCATTTGTTGTTATATCGCCACCTTGCATAACACAACTTGCATGCTTATGGAGCCATCACATTTGTTCATGAGCTCCAAGCATACAAAGTTTTGCTTGACTCATGAAGCTCGAAAGACCATTTTTCTTTTTTTTGGCACCTTATTCAAGTTATTAGGAGGTATAACTTTTGTATGGTTGAGTAGGAAGCCCACTCTCAGGCATGACTTTACCCATAGCCATGAGTGTATGTTTATCACCTTTTACGCCTTCCAACTTGGTGGATAGCCATGAGTTCTATCACCTCAAAGTGAGTATGTTTTTTTTGGACAAACATCCTAGATCTGATCCAAATTGTGCTAGACAAATGATTGAAGCTTGATCCAATAATTTATTATTATTATTTTTTTTTCTTTTTCATCATTGGCATTGCATTCTGATGCCTTGTTGTTGTTCTTGATATCATTTTAATGTGTCTTCCCTTGTGGTTATGATGGTTTGTCATGGGATCATGATCCTCAGGGCTTGATCATCCCTCTCGATTTTTGTCGTCCCATCTTATTAGCATTGGTTCTTTGTAACCCCTCTTGGTGTGCGTTGGTCTACTTTAGTGTGACTTTGAAGTAGGTTCATCCTCTCACTTAGGTGGAGGCTAAATATGGACACTGAAAAAGTAACCCTTCTACTTTTTCTATCTCGTTTGGGCCCTCCTTGTGATTTTGGCTTAATATTGCCTTGATTTAATGTTGTAATGTGGATAACACATTCACATTAGGTCTTGGGCCATTCTAAACTAAAATGATTCAAGTCGTACCTTACCTAAGTGTTGTAAAGTGTTGTAACACACTTTCACACTTTGCTAGGGTCTTGTTAATGTATTTCACCTAAATAACCTCTTTTAATCATTTACCAAGCCTTGATTCAAAGTGTTGTGACACACTTTCACACTTTTCTAGGTTTTTAATTAATAATTGGGCTTCCTTATTCTTTAATTGGCCCCATTTTTCATCCATGACACTTATTTATGTGTATTTTTTAGAACAATCCTGATAAATATAATTTAAAGCATCAAAATCCCAAAACCCACCTTAAATTCCTAAGGTGGGACTCATTCACCATTTTGGGTGAATGAGTCCCCTTAGGTGGGACCCATTCACCCAAGGTAGCGAATGAGTCCCCTTTAACTCAAAATTCAAATTTAATTCAAAATTATGGTGGGTTTTTATTCTCTAAGATCTAAGGTTGGCCTGTGATGTTGTAATTTCGAGAATTATTGCATAATTTTGTATAAATGCAAGTTTATTTCTATCATTTTTATACGTAGCAATTTTGATCAAGCATTCAACAATTCACAAGAGTATTTGATCATTCACGAGAGCATTGAAGGCAATTCAAGGGCATATTATCAAGCAATCAAGATAATTTTCAAGTTTCATTCATCATGTCAAAGATTGTTTGCATCATATTTTTTTAGAGCTAAAATTTTTGATGTAGGATTATGTGATTCAATAAAGCATTGCATTCAAGATCTATCAACATCAAGCTAGCTTCCAAGTCCTCATCCATTTGAGCCAATAATTACATCTTTGCAGCACATTATTTGCAAGGGTTTGGTGAGTTGCAACATCATTGTTTGTTCATTCATCATTCTCCATTCTATTTAATTTCATTTCAATGGTTTGATTACCAACAAGGGGTTTGACCAAGGAAAACCCCTATTTACTAACCCCACAACATTTTTACCTCTTCTTATGTGTGATTTGCAAGGCTAGGTTACAAATTTATCAAGAAGTTAAGATTTAAAAAGTTATCAAACAAATTAAAAAATTTCAAAGTCCTAAGAGATGCTTGGAGAAGATCTATATGTTGAATTCTATAGTTTCAGACTCAGATCTAAATTAGGAGTAGAAAAGCAGAATAAGGACTATAATTTCCTATTTTGAATTTCTAGAAATCTAGAGGTGGTTTGATTCACCACTATTGGTGAATGAGTCCCACTACCTAGGCCTAAATAGGATTTTTGAAGATCTGAGTACCCATTTGTCCAAAACCTATTCCGGCACAATTTTCCCAAAACTGGACTTAGTCGCCCAACTTGGCGTATGAGTCCCAATCAACATCAACATTAGAATTTTTAGGATTCCAGAGCGCCATCCCATCTCTAGCAAGTTTTCATGTACATTTCCAATTTCATAATATTTTGTCACATTCTACTTGCATTTCTAGGTCTTTTTGCATATCACACCATGTTTTCAAACATTTTATGCTTTCCAAGTTTACACTTGGTGGTGAACCCCTTTCTTGTCTCATTAATCCCCAAGGATATATTATAGTCATATCTACAATATTCTTCATTGCGTTGAGATCTCTAAGGTATTCTTGAATGTGAACATTGCGAAATCGGATCCCTTTCCTTGTATCCATTTTTGTGGACAAGGAAGTGAAGCATCCATTTTGAGTGTCCACATCACAGTATCATTTTGTTAGAGATATGATCAAAGATAGCATGGTGAATTTGATTAAGTTAGATACTTTGATGAATGTTGTTGATTCTTTAACTAAGCTTGTTATAATAGAGAGTTCAGATAGTGTTTAGAGACTATGGGCCTTTTGACCCCTACCAATTAAGCTAGATGATGTTTACATCCTTCCATTTCTATTGCAAGGTGTTCAAATAGTGGGAGAATTGTTGGTAAAATGCGTCTTGTTGTGCCCTTAGCACACACGCCCCGTTCGGAATGGGGACCCTCTTTTCTTTCACCTTGTCGGGTTGTTTTTGTCACTGCATCATTTTCTGTGCCTCCCCTTTTGGTGTTTCGGATGGTCAATGTTGCTTTAAGGTCCCGACATAAGTTGACCATGCCTTCCCATTTTAATTTTGCCATGTTCTGGTGTCTCATGGAGTCCCTCTGACAGTTTGGCCCTACCAATGGCCCCGAGCCCTGCCAGGTGCGGGGGTTCGGGATTCCCTTGCCGGGTTTCCCCACTGAACCTGCCATTCCTGATGGTGTCCACTTCGCGTCCTCCTAGATTCTAGGGTCTAAACCCACATTTGTTGTTTGTTAGAAATCAATGAAATTCCAACAGCTGTTTAACCCGTCGGACCCCAAACCCTGGAGTTCTGCTCCCGAGGTTTTGACCGTGCTTTGTCGTCCCTCACGGTGAACCTTTGGTGGCATCCCGCCTCCTGGTCCCGCCACCATATTTACCATCCGAAGTATATGGGAACCCTGACTACCGTGGAGTGCTCCAGGCTCGAACATCCAGAATTCCATGATGTTTCCGCCGTCCACGACGGCAGATCTTTGGCAGAGCTTCGCCATTCGGGCCTCGAATCTCTCTCCATTGCCACCGTTCCAACCGAGTCAAAATCAAACACCGGCCACCATCCTATGCCTCCTCGACCATCAGACCCTGGGTCTCCCGCCGTTGTTGCCAATATTCAAACTCACCAACCTTTTGTGTCACCGTACCTACATTTAATGAGATCATTAATGGTAATTAGGGGTATAAAGACCCACTCTGACCCATCATTATCATTTGACAGAGTTGCAGAGCAATTGGAGAACTTGATTGAGGAGCCCACCATCTTCGACACCTTCACATCCATCACCCTCACCATCACTTCATCGATCATAGGTGGATCCCAAATCTCCCATATCGCGTGTTCGAGGTAGGTCCTCTGTTCGCCCTCCCAAGCATTATTTTTGTGATTTCTAAGGATTTAAATGAATTAAAAATGTTAAGAAGGCATGAAAATGATAAAAATGTGGCATCATGCACAAAACCTATGTGTTGAAAACTTGAGAAACCTTCGGGAGTGACCTTATCACCAATCTAGAGCTCCACCATGCTACGGCTATTCTTCATGCAGGGAAATCATCCTCTTTGGCCCTAGGACCTGTCTTGGCCGTCCATACCAAAACCATGAACCTTACTGCTAACGGCAATATTCCTCCTTCGAGCTTGGGCCGTCAGACTTCCTCGATCGGAAGTCACCTCAGTTTCTGCCATGTCAAAACGACGAACTCTTCCCACCCCTCCGAGCTCCGAGGTCCGCCATTCTCCTCGCTGTGGGCATGTCAAAGTTAATCAGGCGCATTTCGAGTTCACGGGTCTTGCACCCTCCGGAGCCCCTCTCAATTTCCATCGTGTCTACCTCTGAGTTTTTGGCAAAGCGACGCCATCTGAGCCTTGGGCCTTCATTCTCCAATTGGAGTCTTGGCTGAACTCAGAACACCCTTATCAGCTCTGGGCTCCAAACACCGGGTCGCCATGCTTCCTCATCCGTTGTCCCAAGGGGAAATTCTTGCCCGCCCCTCTGGGCTCTGGGCTCCATCCTTTTGTTTGCTTTGGGGCTGAAAACAAAGTTGAATGGCGGGCCCCTCTACCGAGTCCGGTCTTGTTTCTGGCTGTCAGCGTGACTTCACACTTTGGCATAACCTTTCACTGACCCCTTCCCCAACGTCCTTCTGACCTCCGGGCTCCCGATTGGCATTCGCCGCTGGGATGTCACTTTAACTCAGAACGCCCTCCTCCCCTCCAGGCTCTAGCGATCGGGACTCCTTCCCTCACCTGCCATTACAAAAGGAATTCTTGCCCTGCCCCTCTGAGCTTCGGGCTCCACCCTCCCGATCGCCGCCAAGCTAAAATAGAATCCAATGGCGGATGCTCGCGCTGGGTCTGGTCTTGCTCCCAGCTGACGGAAAGACTTTCAAATCTTGCAGGAACCTTACCTCGCCGGGCCTTAGCTACCGGGCTACTCCCTCCAAACTTTTGTCCAACGTTTGTCGTCCCAAACAGCAAAAGACGAATGCCTTCCCAGTGCTACCGGCCCGAAACCTAAGAAGAAAAATTATAAACTGCTGGCCGCCCTTTGACCCAGCAGACCCTGGACCCTAGAGTTCTATCTCTGGATTTCCTTTCTCTGTCTGCCATTCCAAACTGCCATCTCCAAACGACTCTTCGGCCTAGGATTTCTAAATTCTCCTAAACCAATCCAAATGAGCCCGAATCTGGAATCTACCCACATGCTTGATTTCAATCCTCTTCATTGCGAACCTCTTGAAATACTAAAATTTGACCGAAGAGAATCTCTGGGAGCCCTCCACCATGTTTTCCCCTCCAAACAGCATTCCTACCGAGGAAGTCCGGCCCTCCGGGCCCGAACTATCCAAATGCCCTTAATCAAAAGATCAATAATATCTGGGGATAAAAGGTCATGATATGCTTAATTAATTGTTTAAAATAAATATTATTTCCAGGGTGTTGGCTAACATGAATACTTTTGTGATCCACTATGCTGACTATGCCCTTGCTTGCAAAATATATGGAATCAGGCGCAGGACCTTCAGGGGCATCCGCCGAGAAGGACAAATGGAAGAAGTCAAGAAGGACCCCTTGGGGGAAAGAGGAGAAGGACCAGATGATATACCAATTCCAGGGTGAGCCTCTCCACTCAAAAGTCACCACGGATTGGAAGGATATCACTGACACCAACATAGGCCAAGTTGATATTGACGAATTCACACAAAGGGTCAGGGTCAATCCAACGACAAATAATGCAAGATTGATAGGACAGAGTGGAATAGCAAAGGCGGTGTGGGATGATAATCTGGTAGGCTGTAAGAAGTCAATAAATCTGCATTGGCTCAAGTAAAGGAGGGGTAGCGCTGCGAAGCTTCCTCAAGAACTCTTCCGCAGCGATTTCCACGAAGATTACCACGACTTGGTCATGATGTTAAGCCGCGTTATGGGTCTTCCTACGATGAACTTCTTACAAGAATGGATGGTGTACTTCATTGAGCAGCTTCTGCGTGGAAATGAGGATGTGACCACAAAGACTTCGTTTTACTCAAGAGGAATCATAAGCGACTGCTTCCATGAGCAGTTTGTTAGCGTGAAGAAGAGCTCCAAGCTCTATATGACTTCCTATCTCGTCTATTCCTTGGCGGATCAAAGACAGTACAGTGGGTTGTTTGTGGCACCGAGTTAGGAGCAGGGGCAAAGAATCAAGGCATATGATAGGTACCCGTAGCTCCAGTACTGAAAATTCAAAAAGGAATACTGTAGAGTAAACGACAAGTTCATTGGATGTACTATTAGGCTAATTGCTAGAGACTTTGAGAGGAGGGTCTCTGACAGTGCTAGGGAACTTTTGAAATAGTATGCCTTTCTCTTTATCCAATATCTGAAGTTCACATACATCTGTGCCCAGGGCTTCACTGAAAGGCCAAACAGGTTTCCTCGATACCCGAATGACCAAATCATCCTTCTGGAGCTTTCTCGGTAGCACCAACACCTACAGGCAATCTTCAGCAGTAAACACATAGCGGGGATCTCCTATCCCATGACCCTTGGCTAGGGCATGTACTGACTACAAACTTCCCAGTGTGCTGGTAACTCCGAGAAAGAGTTAAAGGATTACCACTTCTACCTACACACTGCTCGCCCACGGTTGGACCTGTATGGTCATTTCAGAAAAGCGCTAGGGTCGGGGTATGCCCAACTTCACCACATCAAGGATTTTTTGGCTGACTATCAGGATGGGAAAGAGGTACACGCAAGGCACTACATACGAATGATTGTATAGTTCGTAAGAAGGGTGCAACCATTTCCTATAGCAAACCAATTCGAGGAGGACGAGGCCACCATAATGCATCCCAGGTACCCTACAGTCACCAATCTGCCAATGCCAATAATAGACTAGGATGAACAGGAGGTCAATGACCTAGATACCATAACCTAGCCAATCTTGGTCCATACTAAGGAGTGGATCGATGGGTAGGTAGCTCAATTAAAGTGACAAGGAATAATTTTGACTTATGAAGGGCTCAAAAGTGAGCCAAGTGCCGCAAAGAATGTTGCTACCACCACTTCAACTGGAAGGACCTCCAAGTCTTCTTCGGTCACCAGGTCCAAGAAAAGAAAATGGACAGAAACTAAACAATCTTCAGACCACAAGGTCTATGCAAGGAAAGAAACAGGAGGCTCACCTCCCAAAAGGATCAAACAGGCAAGGAGCACCGCGGAACAACCCTCAACCCAAGAGGAGGAAGCAAAGGGTACAGATCAATTGGAACCTCTCTTGGCTCTCCCTACCTCTCTTGTTGCACCACCTACCTCCCTGGCTATGATTGTTGCATCCCCGCCAGCAGCGGACATTTCTGTCCATCTTGCCCCTTCGCCTTCAGCCGAGTCTGTAATAATTATTGACTCCTCTTCCGCCATGACTACTCCCCCTTCTTCTACTGCCATGTCACCAATCACATCGCTCCCTCTGGAAAAAATAACATCACCTATTCCTACTGCCACCATGCCTGAGGCTCTCTCAAGACACATGCAAAATATTCCCCCCAAGCTCTCCCAGATCCTAATGGATTTGACTCTCCAAGCAGCCCTTGCACAAGCCATCGCCACCACTCAACCTTCACAACCACCAACAGGGCCACCGGCTATGGAAACCACCATGCTAATCTCTAAGGAGTGGGAGGAACGTGAATAAGAAGTCTCAGGGGCCTACGAAGAGGAGGCTGATGAACACCACGAGCACCCAGAATATGAGCATCGACTAATTAGTAGGGTGGCCTATGGAGAGGAGGGAATGGGTTCCTCAGAGAGTGGGGAAAAGGAAGATAACACTGGTGGCAAGGTAATCGTGCAGACCTTTGAAGATGACCTTGAAGAAGAACTGGCCCGCCAGCCAGAGGACACCAAATCAAAGGAAGAAAGGTCACCCCTTGAAGAAGAAGAAAATCAACAAGAAGACAAAACTGAGGGTGGGACCCAAGCTGTCAAGAGTCTTGAAGTTGGGCAATTAGCATAACATGCACACAAGACTGAACATGATGAGGAAAAGGAAGAAGAAGAGACGGGAGAGAAAGGAAGTCCCATACAACAACTTTCCACCATGCTTCCTATTAAACACCTCGTGTTCATCCAGGATTCCAACGAGGAAGAGGGAGATGCTGTCAAGAAAAAAGAAAAGTCCCCAGAAGAAAAGGGAGTGGAAACATTGTCCTTGACCGAGAAGGGTGAGGGTGTCCATGATTCACCGAAGGGGAAATCTGTTGTACCTGAGTGGTTAGAGAGGCAACTTGAAAGAAGAGCCCCTGTATTAAAAGACCCAAGGGCAAGATTAGAAGCCATCTTGGCTTGAGCTCAAATCATGACAAAGAAGGAGGAGAAGCCCAAAGTCCAATCCAGGGTGATGATGGATGCGTCTGGCTCTAGAGCGGTGCAAATAGCAACACCTATGATTGGCCAAGCTGGGATAAGTTACAACATCTCCACCACCAACTTGGGGACCACCTCCAGAGAGCAAAAAGTCAGGCACCTTGAGCAGTCAGTGGCTATGGTGGTGCATTTGATAAAATAGGATAAGATCTCAAAGGATGAGCTCAAGGCATAGGTCGCAACCTTAACGGATTACATATAACAATGGTCTTCAGTGGATGACCTGCCTACCAAATCCACAGCCACACCCCAGCTGCTATCCAAGGAGCAGATCGATAAGATGGAAAGAAGGGAGAACTTGGAAAAGACCATAGAGGACTGGTTCCAACAAGTCTTATACGTCGAAAACATGGGAATTAGCTGGGTTGTGCGAACAGCCAACAAGTTCTTAGATCTGTTTCAATCTCTTTAGGGCACAGGGAAGCTCGTCACTGAATTCCTTGTGACCTACGACTCTACTTTTCTAAAGATTGAGGCTATCCTTCAGATACCAGAAGCCACGTGGAAAAAAGAGGTTGCATTTAAGAAAGATGATCACTGGCTGATGGATGTATGGCGACGAGACTTTGACAACCAGAGGGAAAGGCTGGAACAAATCATGAGCAAGGTGGATCTGGACATTCAGTGGATCAAGGAAATCAAGGCAAAGTGTGCTCATTATCTCAAGCTGATGACGGAGTATGAAATTCCCATAGAAAAAATGGATCTGAAGAAGATAAAGCTCTACTTCCAATAGAAGATGAAGGACGTGAAGTATGATCAGGATTGGAAAAGACTAGAAGATAATGTGAAAGAATGGAGCTACCAAGTGCTGTGATATGAAATCGTTGAAATAGACAAGCTCTAAGCAGTCATCCTAAAGTTCATAGAATACACAACCTCTAAAAGGTAGGAGGACAGCCTCGCCAAGGATGAAGAACTTCCTGAAAAGTAGCTACAGTGAAAACAACAATTGGCTAAAGGAGAAAAGTGCTACAGTGCCATCAAAAGAGGACAAAATAGGGAAAGGATGTAATTTTAAAATTGTGATATATTGGGGGTAGGTGAAACCCTATTTTGTAAGTAATCTTGGACACATAATAAGATTTGATCTTGGCCTTTCATTAGATCTTTTGGGCACTATAAATAGGGCTCTCCTCACATTTGCAAAGGGAGTTGAGTTGTTGTAAAGGCATGCTACAAAAATTTATAAAGAAACAACATTGAGTTGGTGTATTTTCTGAGTTTCTCACATGTCGCTTGATTCAACCTCCATTGTTAGATGTTTATCTTAGGTTTTATTGCTGTTCTAGTAAACTATTTCCTTGCTTTGGTAGATTTTAGGAATGCTGTCTTGTGATCATGAAAATTCTTGTTGTGTTGATGACTTCTTAGTCCATACTTTTTGTTGTTTGCTGATGGTAGAAAGCTGTGTAAAGTTAGTCTGGACTTGAATTCGAAGCTGCTCCAAAACTTTCATCATTGTTCATGCATGCATATGGTGAATGATAGATGAAACATTTGTAGACCTTAGAAGATAGCACAAATCCCATGAGACTGTGAGATTTCTGGTTAAGTGGGATATTGTTTCAAGAAGTTGTCCATTGCAGGAACTCCATCATCACTGTTCACAATTAGTTGTAGATCCAGGAACCTCCTCTCTTCTATGCCCTTTTTCATTTTATTTAATGAGTAACCTATGCTAAGGTTCATTGCACATTGTAAAGCTAAATCCAATGATAAACATGGAGTTTATGAATGCTGTTTGAACCTACAGCAAAATGCACAATAACTTCCCTATCTTAAGAACTCCATTTCAAAATCCAACTCCCCACGCTTTGTATTACCTATGTAAGTACGCCTTATGATTCCAACAAATCACATCAAACAATTGAGATATTTCAAGCACTATCAAGACCTGACATTAGAGACTTTGGGAAAGTGTTCTACGCAATACCTGTGTTGAGAAGTGCATAAAAACACGATCAACAGAACTAGTGCTAGAAGGAGGGCGACACGTTGGGAATACCAAGCTAGGGGCTAAAAGTGAAGTTGGATCGAATCGGGTCATTCTCCCCAGAAAGATTTCAAAGATTTTTATGGTCAACACTAAACAAAGGAGAATTTGAAGAATTGCAGCCTCCTATAATGGTGAAGCGAGTTAAAGGAAGTAGTGTTGCCTCTTTCTCTTCCTCTATTCCATCCACCTCCATTCCACCCAACCATCTCAAACTGCATCTGCACCTCCTATCTCTAGCAGCTAGGGGATTGCTTCTCTCTCGGCCCTTCCAGCCCAGGGTATAGTCCAATCAATAGCAACTCAAGTGCATCCCCAGATTGTTTTTTATTGCGGGTGCAACACCAACTTACTGTTTCCCAACAGTAGAAACCACCTCCACCACCCTCCATGGCTTGGTTAGCACATAATCCTTTGTCGATACATTCATTTTTCTGCTTATCATGATATTCCCAAGAATTTGGAGGGCTCTTGTTTGAAGTTCCATCCGCGTGACCTACAAAGAACAGCTGAAGAGCATATCAAAATATTCGAGACAACAATTACTGAAATGTAAATCAACCATGAGGATGTCGCATGCCACCTTTTTCCACATTCATTGGAGGAAGAAGCCTTCTATTGGTACATCAATCTGTCGAGAGGATCCATTACATCATGGAATCTAATGAAGAATGCCTTCCTGCAGAAATACAAGATTTGCATCAGCCCTTCAGAACTTTACCAACAATTTATGTCGAACAGAAGGGAAGTCAACGAACCTATTGGATCCTTCAATGATCATTTTCATTGGGCCTATACAAGGCTTCAGGACCTGTACCTTCATAATGATGCTGCAGCCCTCTTGGTCTACTATGCGGCATTGGATAACATCACGTCGGCTTTGGTGAAATGGATGAGCCCAACATTCACTACCTTGGTGATCGCCTATATAGAGGCTATTGTCACTAGTGAAAATTTGGGGTAGAATATCTCTGGCCCGCTACCTTCTCTAGGGCCAATAGCTCACCCGATGCAGATTCAGGGGCTTAATCAGGCATTTTCTCATCAAACCCCTCTTATGAACCAAGTACCTCAATCGCCTATGGTACCACATTCAGGGCAGCCACTGAATTATGGGCCTCCCACGACTTCCTATTTGCAGCCCCAGTAGAAGTATAACTATTCTTAGGCTGCTCCACAATAACAGGCGTATTCCTAGTAGCCCTAGATGCCATTATACCTATCAAGATCAAAATTTCCTCCAACTTATCAGAATCATCCAACAGCCCTGCCCATTTTTCACTAAATTCCGGCCCCACCACCTGGGAATGAGACCGAGAAAGATAAGTTAGAGGAATTGAATGAGATAATAAAGAAAATGTCCACGAAAATGACGCACCTAAAAAATTAGAATAATCAGTTATAGGCCTCCCAGCGTAATTTCCAGGCCAATCTTAACCAGGACAACTGGGACAATAGGGACAGTAGAGATAATCGAGAAGCAAGCACTTCCTTTGAGCAGAACTATGATAGCGGGCAAAATCAGAATTCAAAAAGGAGAGCTTCTCAGAGGCAGAATCATGCATGGAACACTAGGCCCAATAACGGAGGTGTCCCTACACCTTTCAATCAACTGACAAGCAATGAAAAAATGACCAGTGGAGTGTACCTTGCCGAGGTAGCCTTGTCCGGATGGTGCAGGGTTCGTAAAACTAGCAGACATTCTGAGTTGGATTGCCCCTAATTCGAGACAACCGCTAAAATATTCTAGGTAGAAGTGCAGAATGCAATAGACAATGCTAGTTGTAGGGACATCGTCCCATCTGAGCCATACGATTCCTACTATCTTGTGGTTATTCAAGTGCCATTTTCTGAGAGGTGACCGCAATGAGCCTGAAGTCAAGCTTGCTCTTGTCGAGGATGGAGAGGTGCAAGAGGTAAATAATAAGCAAACTTTGGCTCAAATTTTCGATTGAGTAGATAATGGTCTAGTGGATGAAGAGGAGTCATTTGCAACTTCTAGCCCACCAAACAATTTCGTCGCTCTGCCTGATCCTAATGCTAGCAATAACAATGGACTTCCCCATATACCTACCCAATACCTCAATAAGAATGGGTCTAAAAACCAGTCACAAAATCAGCACCAAGGCCAACCCCAAAATTTGTCTTGTCAAATGAAAGTCCAATCTCCTAGTTCTGCCATAGGCCAAAATTTTAGTTTAGAAATTGAGCAAATGAGTGAGTACGTGGCAGAAAAGTTACGGTAAAAATTAGTTTGTCCGCCTTTGAATTACAAAAAGTCCCTATTGTAAGGCATGCCTTCTTTAGGACCCTTAATGGAACTCCATCTTCTAGTAGAACACAAGAAGCACTAGCGAAGATGGTTACCTTTGAAGAACCTAGGAAAAAACCAGAGATACAGGATAATACCGGGAAAAGGAAGGATATCCCTGTAAACCAATCTATGAGTAAACAAATTTAAAAGGAACCAGAGCAGAGTAATAGGTAGTTTTCCAAGGACCTATCGTTTAGGCAGAATAGGGATAAAGGCAGTGATAAGAACAAGGGCCAAGTAGCTCACGTAGATACGCCTACGGGCATCTTCCAAGGGAGATTGGAAACTCCCCCTTTCCTGACCACCATTAGGATCTTTGGGAAGAACTTGCACAACTGCTTGCTCGACTCAAGAGTGTCTGCCAATGTCATGCCCTTGGCAATATACAAGGCTCTTGGCATCACCCTCATGCCTTCAAGGAGAAAGGTGACCTAGTTGGACAAAACAAAGATTATCATTGTAGGAGAAATAAATCGGATCCCGATGCAAATCACCGCAGACCCAAGGATACAACAAGTCATTGATATTCTAGTGGCAAACATTCTTGATGCATATGGAATCATCTTGGGAAGGGAATTCACCAAGGCACTGAATGGATATACTGCCACAAACCTTTCTCACATGTGGCTGTCATGGAAGGGGTTGCCAAATCAGATCCGCATTGACCATGAACCCCGTATGAAATACATGATCACAGAGTAAAACAATATTATCAAGGTGTTGTTTTCTGAGACTGACCTAGGGAATTACCACCCTTTTTTCTACCAAAACAAGATTGAGCTCCATGAGGAATGTGTCGATGAAGTACTCCTAGTGTTGTACGGTCCTCTGACAGATTCCACTCAAATATCTCTGAGTACAGAAGGGCTGGTAGAACGAGATGATGGGCCTGATGAAGACAACGACTAAGGATTACTCAATGATTTCCAGGGGTTCCTAGAAAAGTGTGTTAGCAACCAACTCAGCTTGGGCACCTGGATGAATTTCAAAGATCTCTTATTGCCAAATTGGTGCAGGGTTCACAATGCTTCCCACACTGACTTTGATTGTTGCTTATGTCAAACGATGGTCAAACATGTTAAAGGATCAGTTGCTCCTAGGATTGAAATGTCAAAGGAGGCACCAACAGAACCTCCCACTGGTCACCACACCGACCCAAAAGATTCCCCTAAAATCATAGAGCCAGTCACGCAGCTGAAAGGGAACGTGAACTTAATCAGACCCGAAGATAAAGAACCTTCAGCGTGTTGGATGCTCCAATTCGATGGATCCAAGTCCAAGAAAGGAGCCGGAGCTGGGTTTGAACTCATTAGTCCAATAGGTAAGACCTTTCTTGTTGCCCATAGATTGCAATTTTATTGCACCAATAGTGTTGTAGAATATGAGGCGCTGGTCCATGGCCTTCTCATGGCCTTGAAGAAAAATGTGAAAATGCTACAAGTTTTTGGGGATTCTGAACTAGTGGTTAAACAAGTCAGGAAGCTATATTCCTGTCAAGATAGAATGCTCGCCAATTATAGGCACAGAGTTTGGGATCTCCTAGAAGGCTTAGATACATTCAATATAAAACTGATCCCTCGTGCTCGAAACCGTACAGCTAATGCTTTTACTCAAGCAGCCAGCACTTTACAACCCCTCTCTTTCTCTGGGCTCAACAAATTCATGGTTGAGCTGACACCCACGCCATTGGTCCTAGATAATGTTACCCACTTGCAGGTCTTTAATGATGACAAACATATTTTCGAATTCATCACAAGTTCTGATGTCTTCACAGCTCAAATAATTGATGAAGTTGATCCGCAGGAAGCCGAACTGGACATAGAAGGGGTTATTAACCTCAAAACCAATACGATCCCCAGAGGTATGGTTCAGCTAGAACGTATATTTGACTTGGACCAGATTAAAGACCATAACCAACAAACAAAGATGAAAGAAATAAGCAACCAGGGTGATGCTCACAACCTTGGGATAGCTGAGGAGAACAAGAATGTTTTTATTGGCAAGGTATGCACGCCATAGGAAAATAAATGAATAACAGATGCGTTGCAGAAATATCATGACATGGTGGCATGGAGCTACAAAGATTTAGAGACATATGAAACTTCTATTATTACGCATACCATCCCTCTCAAGAAAGAGGCGAGGCCATTCCATCAGCGGCAACATCCTATCAATGCCTTGTTGGAACCCATCATTTATAAAGAGGTACAAAAATTGCTATCGGCAAGGATTATTTTCCCAGTTAGACACTCTACGTGGGTGGCCAATTTGGTCCTAGTTAGAAAAAAGAATGGGGAGATCAGATTGTGTGTGGATTTCCGCAATTTGAACCGAGCTTCAAAGAAGGATAACTATCCAGTGCCTTCATTAGAGGAGGTGTTGCAGATCGTCAATGGCTCCTAGATGATGTCTTTCCTTGACGGATGCTCTGGGTATAACCAGGTGATGGTACAGTATGAAGATCGTCATAAAACGCCGTTCACCACCAAGTGGGGAACGTTTGCATATAGGAGAATTCCTTTTAGGCTCATCAACGCGGGTGCCACCTTCCAACGTGCCATGGATATCGCCTTCAAGGATCTTATTGGCAAGTGCATAATCATCTACATGGATGATTTAATTGTGTTTTCTAAAAAAAGAGGTGATCACATCTCTTATTTGTGCAAAGTGTTTCAGAGATGCAGGGAGTTCAGGGTTTCCCTTAACCCCAAGAAGTGCATTTTCAGAGTGACTGAAAGTAGATTGCTCAGGAATATCATCTCTAAACAGGGAATCTCCATAGACCCTGAACGTATTGAGTCCTTACTCAAAATCTCATCCCGAGGTAGCAAGAAAGAATTAAATTCCTTCTTTGGGAAGATCAATTTCATCAAGAAATTCATCACGGGCTTTGCGGAGATTGTTAAACCTCTTAATGCTATGTTGAAACAAGACGCCAAAGTTGAGTGGACACCCGACGCCAAACAAGCTTTTGAGGAAATCAAACAGGCCATCGCCGAGGCGCCTGTGTTAGTCAGCCCTGATTATCTAAAGCCTTTCTACATCTACTCATTTGCTTTAGAGCATTCATGTGCTAGCATGTTGACCCAGAAGGACAAGGAAGGAAATGAGCATCCGATCACCTTTATGAGTGCTCCCCTCAAGGATGTTGAATTGTGATATCACAACATTGAAAAGTAGGCATATGCTCTCATAAGAGGGGTGAAAAAATTTAGACACTACATCCTACACAATAAGGTGTTTGCCATTGTCCCCGACCTAGCAATAAAAACACTGCTCATGCAAAATAAATTGGGTGAATGAAGAGCTAAGTGGGTCGCCCTACTCCAAGAATATGACATGGAGATCCAAAAAATGAAGCTAGTGAGAGGATAGGCGCTCACCCACACGATTGCTGAAGTAGCAGTAGAAACTGGACCTGAACTCATTGTTCAATAATACCAGCTCGAGGATGTCTCCCCCAGAGAGTGGTACCAAAATGTCGTCTATTATTTGCTGAATCACTAGTGTCCACCGCTCCTACAAGGAGTCCAGAACGGGGCCCTTAAATTGAAAAGAAATGACTACATGCTACAAGGGTCCATTCTCTACAAGGAAAATCATGAAGGTATTTATTTAAGATGCCTGGGTAAGGAAGAAGTAGATCGAGTCTTGAAAGAGTTTCATGATAAATTCAGCACGAGCCATGGTTCTGGTTCTTCCACAACACATCAGATATTGAAAGCATGGTATTACTGGCCAACTATCTTCAAGGACACTCATTGTCATGTTCGTTCATGTCACACATGTCAGACCGCTGCCACTAGGAAAGAGAATGATGTTGTCCCACTGCAGCTTGTACTAGAGGTAAGGTCATTTGCGCAATGGGGTCTCAACCTCATCAGTGCGGTAAGCCTTCCATCGTCTGTGAGATACAAGTATATTCTTACCGCTACTGATTACTATACTCAGTGGATGGAAGCAATAGTATGTAAGCAATGCACAATTGAAGTAATTACTAATTTCTTAGAAAGTCTCTTTTTAAATCGCTTTGGTTGTCCTTATGCGTTGGTATGTGACAATGGAACAACTTTTGCTTCATTGAAATTTGCAAGTTGGGCACTTGACTACGAGATTTCCCTTAATTTTTCATCCAATTACTACCCCCAAGGCAATGGCCTCGCTGAATCTATGAATAAAAACTTGATTACCATAATCAAAAAGCTGCTAGATAGGAATCCTAGGGACTGGCATACCCAGCTCCATTTCTCCCTTTGGGTTGATCGCACTCACCATAAGGCTACCCTAGGTGATTCCCCGTTCCACCTCGTGTATGGCTTAGAACCTATATTTCCTATCCATCTGAAGATTCCTACTCTTCAGTTCATCAACAATTTTTATGAGGGAGGAGATCGTAGAGAAGCTTTGTTAGCTGAGCTCTTGCATTTAGATGAAGTTCAAGACCGTGCAATAGAAAATTTCACCAAACATTAGGGCATAGTTAAGAGATGGTTCAACCACCGAGCCAAGGTCAAAGCCTTTAGAATTGCAGATCTGGTCCTGTATTGGGACAAGGCCCACAAAAAGAAAGGGGGACACAACAAATTCAACAAGCTCTGGCTTGGCCCCTTTCAAATAGCAAAGATTTTGGGAGACAAAGCCTTCCGCCTAAAGACCTTGACTAGTGAGAACGTCCCATTGCCGGTTAACGGGCAGCACCTGAAGCATTACTTCAAGGCCTGAGCTCATTCAAGCTCTTCTTTGTAAATATTTGTACATTGGTTAGGGTAGATTTCTTTTCTGGTTGGCTTGCATTTTTTGTTTTGTGTCGCTCTTTTGTTCTCTCCCTCCTGGTAGTTTTGTTTCGAAAGTTGTTTCCCGCCCCTTAGCGGTGGTCGTGCTTGCTCAACAACCAGTTTACTTTGTTGTCTATCCTTTGTATTTTTTGGCTAAACATTCACTCTCGACTATCAGCCTCTGAAAGCTATCCATGAATGATTTCCTTGTTTGAACTCTGCTCAGAACTTGACCCTAGATTGGATCTTCTCATACACATCTCAGATCTCACACAAAACACATAATAATCAGTTCTGAAGGACTATGCCATGGTTGTTATGACACCCTAGTGAGTGAAATTTTTTAAGTCTGCTCCAGTGACCACTGCAGTCTCAAAACCATTGTAGGTTTCAGTGCTTACTCGGTCAAACTGAATGATAAATGAGAAGTGAACATTGAAGGAAATATGAAAGCAAAAAAGTAAAGGAATTCTAAAAATAAGTGACCATATGGGTGTTCGGGTAAGTCTACCAAGGCTATGGACGCCTGACCGGATGTAGAGCAATATCCATGGGATTACAGTGACAACTCCATCAGGGCTATGGACACCTGACTGGCAGCGGAGCAATATCCAAATTACTTTTGGTGTTAGAAGATTTACGTAGCTCACTCGGTTGAATTGGTAACCCTGGTCACTATCCCGAGGAAAGAAATGAACTCACTACACACACTTCTGAGATGTCCTATAAATTAACACAATTAAGGATCTCATTCTCCTAGATTCATCTATGGAAGCCACTCCTGGTCTGCGAAATCAAAGATTCTGAGTACTAAATGAATATTTATCCTTAGAACACTTGGGAGCATTCCTCAGCGGAGTCGCCATTTTTTGTGCCCTTAGCACACACGCCCCGTTCAGAACGGGGACCCTTTTTTCTTTCGCCTTGTCAGGTTGTTTTTATAATTGTCTCATTTTGTGTGCCTCCTGTTTTAGTGTTTTGGATGGTCAATGTTGCTTTAAGGTCTCGCCATAAGTTGACCATGCCTTCCCCTTTTAATTTTTCCATGTTCTGGTGTCTCACGGAGTCCCTCCAGCAGTTTGGCCCTGCCAACGTCCCTGGGCCCTATCAGGCCCGGGGGTTTGGGAGTCCCTTGCCAGGTTTCCTCGCTAAACCTGTCGTTCCCGACAGCGTCTACTTCGCGTCCTCCCAGACTCGAGGGTCCGAACCCACATTTGTGATTTGTTAGAAAAATTAGTGAAATTTCGATGGCTGTTTAACCCATCGGACAATGAACCTCAGAGTTCCGCTCCCAGGGTTCCAACCATGCTTCACCGTCCCTCATGGCGAACCTCTGGTGGCATCCCGCCTCCTGGGTTCTGCCACCATATTTACCATCCGAAGTCTGTGGGAACCCTAACTACCGTGGAGTGCTCTGGGCGTGAACATTTAGAATTCTGAGTCTGGATTTCCGTGATGTTTCTACCATCCATGATGGCAGATCTTTGGCAAAGCTCTGCCATCTGGGCCCCGACTCTCTCTCTGCCACCGCCGTTCCAACCAAGTCAAAATAAAATAGCAGCCGTCGTCCTGCGCCTCCCTGGCCGTCGGACCCTGGGTCTCCCGCCGCCATTGCTGATATTCAAACTCACCAACCTTTTGTGTCACTGTACCTACATTTAATGAGATCTTTAATGGTGATTAGGGGTATAAAGACCCACTTCGACCCGTCATTATCATTTTATGGAGTTGCATAGCAATTGGAGAACTTGATTGAGGAGCCCACCGTCTTCGACACCTTCACGTTCATCACCCTAAGCATCACTTCATCGATCATAGGTGGATCCCACATCTCCCATATCGTGTGTTCGAGGTAGGTCCTCTGTTCGCCCTCCCGAGCATTATTTTTGTGATTTCTAAGGATTTAAATGAATAAAAAACATTAAGAAGGAATGAAAATGATAAAATGCGGCATCACGCACAAAACCCATGTGTTGAAAACTTGAGAAACCTTTGGGGGTTCCCTCATCACCTATCCGGAGTTCCACCTTGCTGCAACTATTCTTCACGCAGGGAAATCATCCTCTTTGACCCTAGGACCTGTCTTGGCCGTCCATACCAAAACCATGAACCTTACTGCCGAGAGCAATATTCCTCCTTCGGGCCGGGCCATCGAACTTCCTCAATTGGAAGTCACCTCGGTTTCCACCGTGTCAAAACAACTAACTCTTCCCTCCCCTCCGAGCATTGGGGTCCGCCATTCTCCTCGCTATGGGCATGTCAATGTTAATTGGGAGCCCTTCGAGTTCGCGGGTCTCACACCCTCTGGAGCCCCTCTCAGTTTCTGTCGTGTCTACCTCTATGTTTTTGGCAAAGCCTAGCCATCTGGGCCTTGAGCCTTCATTCTCCGATTGGAGTTCCGGCTGAACTCAGAACACCCTTATCAGCTCTGAGCTCTAGACACCGAGTCTCCTTGCTTCCTCATCCACCATCCTGAGGGGAAATTCTTGCCTGCCCCTCCGGGCTCCAGGCTCTGTCCTTCCATCCACTTTGGGCCAAAAACAAAGTTGAACGGTGGGCCCCTCTTTTGGGTCCAATCTTGTTCCTAGCTATCGGAGTGACTTCACACTTCGGCTTAACCTTTCACTAACCCCTTCTCCGACGTCCTTCTGACCTCCGAGCTCCCGACCAGTGTTCGCCATTGGGATGTCACTTTAACTCAGAATGCCCTCCTCCCCGCTGAGATCCGGCAATCGGGACTCCTTCCCTCGCCTGTTGTTCCAAACGGAATTCTCACCCCGCCACTAAGAGCTCCAGGCTCCGCCCTCCCAATAACCGCCGAGCTAAAATAGAATCCAATAGATGACGCCCGTACTGGGTTAGGTCTTGCTCCCAACTGACGGCAAGACTTGCGGATCTCGCTAGAACCTTACCCTGCCAGGCCTTAACTACTCGGTTGCCCCCTCCAAAGTTCCATCTGACGTTTGTCGTCCCAAACGGCGAAAGATGAACACCTTGCCGGTGCCACCGACCCGAACCCTCAGAAGAAAAATTATAAACTGTTGGCCACCCATTGACCCACCGGACCCTGGACCCTGAAGTTCCATCTCTGAATTTTGTTTTTCTATCTGCAATTCCAAACTTCCATCTCCAGATGGCTCTCCAGCCTAGGACTTCTAAATTCTCCTAAACCGATCCAAATGAGCCCAAATCTAGAATCCAACTTTGACCCACATGCTTGATTTTGGTCATCTTCATTGTGAACCTCTTGAAATACTAAAATTTGACTGAGGAGAATCTTTGGGAGCCATCCATCATGTTTTCCTTTCCAAACAGCATTCCTGCTGAGGAAGTCCGGCCCTCCGGGCCCGAACTGTGCAAATGCCTTTAATCAAAATATCAATAACATCTGGGGATAAAAGTTCACGATATGCTTAATTGATTGTTTACAATAAATACTATTTTTAGGGTATTGGCTAACATGAATGCTTTTGTGATCCATTGCACTGACTATGCCATTACTTTCAGAATATATGGAATCAGGCGTAGGACCTTCAGGGGCATCCACCGAGAAGGACAAAGGGAAGAAGTTAGGAAGGACCCCTCGGGGGAAAGAGGACAAGGACCAGATAAAATACCAATTCCAGGGTGAGCCTCTCCACTCAAAAGTCACCATGGATTGGAAGGAGATCGCTGACAGTAACATAGGCCAAGTTGATATTGACGAATTCACACAAAGGGTCAGGGTTCTATACGACTTCTTATCTCATCTATACGACTTCTTATCTCATCTATTCCTTGGCGGATCGAAGATAGTATAGCGAGTTGTTTATGGCACCCAGTCAGGAGTAGGGGTGAAGAATCAAGGCATATGATAGGTACCCCCAGCTCTAGTACCAGAACATCAAAAAGGAATGTTGTAGAGTAAACAATGCCTTCATTGGCTATATTATCAGGCTGATTGCTGGAGACATTGAGAGGAGGGTCTTCCACAGTGCCAAGGTGCTTTTGAAATAGTATGCCTTTCTCTTTATCCAATATATGAAGTTCACGTACATCCGTGCCCAGGGATTCACTGAAAGGCCAAATAGGTTCCCTTGATACCCCAATGAATGAATCATCCTTCTGCAACTTTCTTAGCAACTCCAACACCTACAGAAAATCTTCAGCAGTAAACACATAGCGGGGATCTCCTATCACATGACCCTTGGCTAAGGCATGTACCGACTACAAACTTCCCAGTGTGCTGGTAACTCTGAGAAAGAGTTAAAGGATTACCGCTTGTACCTACAAATTGCTTTCCTGCAGATGGACCCATATGGTCATGTCAGAAAAGCGCTAGGGCCGGGGTATGCCCATCTTCACCACATCGAGGATTTCTGGGCTGATATCCAGGATGATAAAGAGGTACGTCTGAGACACTACATGTGAATGACTGTAGAGTTCACAAGAAGGGTGTAGCCATTTCCCATAACGGACCAAGTCGAGGAGGATGAGGCCACCATAATGCATCCCAGGTACCCTGCAGTCGCCAATCTGCCAATACCAACAATAGACTGGGACGAACAGGAGGTAGATGACATAGATACCATAACCCAGACAATCTTGGTCCATGCTAATTAGTGGATCGATGGGAAGGTAGGTCAATTAAAGCGACAATGAATAATTTTGATTTATGAAGGGCTCAAAAGTAAGCCAAGTGCCACAAAGAATGTTGCTGCCACCACTTCAACTGGTGGAACCTCCAAGTCTCCTCTGGTCACCAGGTCCAAGAAAAGAAAAGGGACATAAACCGCACAGTCTCCAGACCCCAAGTTCTATGCAAGGAAAGAAACAAGAGGCTCACCTCCCAAAAGGCTCAAACAGGGAGGGAGCATAACAGAACAACCCTCAACCCAAGAGGAGGAAGCAAAGGGTACAGATGAATTGAAACCTCTCTTGGCTCTCCCTGCCCCTCCTGTTGCACCACATACCTCTCTGGCTATGATTGCTGCATCCTCGCCAGTAATGGAAATTTCTATCCATCTTTCCCCTTTGCCTCCGGCTGAGTCTATAATAATTATTGACTCCTCTTCTGCCATGACTACTCCCCGATGAGCTTAAAATATGTTCATAAGTTTGGATATTATGATGAACTTTTAATATCTTTACTTTTGTTATTTGTGGTTGTTTAAACTATGTTGAAACCTTTTATGAGGATATCTTGTAGCAAAATACTTTCATATTCTTTCAGCTTATTGTGTTGACTTGATTACATTTATTGCCCGATTGACTCCCTAAATGACTAGTATATCGCATACAGTTTTTGAATGATGAAAAAGATTTAAATATGTGATTAATGAACGGATATTATGTATGTGCCATACACCTTTTCTTTTGCACCTGTTACCTTTTGTTTCGCAGGTTGTTGAAAAATGATCGAGTCAAGCGTAGTTGATCTCGGCCTTGCAGTAAAGTCTATTTCCTGCATGACTTCGAGGAAGCTCCGACGAAGACTCTTTGACCAAAACCGTTGGGAAAGATTTTTAATGACAGTCAATCTGGAAAGGGTGGAATGCTAGATTCTCTCTTGATCAGGTTGAATGCATAAATTCATTATGAAGTTTGTTTCCTTGATTCGGGGATATACTTTACTTCCATGTCTTTCTTTGATAGGGTTAGTTAGTTAGTTGCTCTCCTGTTTTTAAATAAAGTTCTCCTCCCGCATGAGAAAAATAAAGGAGAAAAGAAAGAGATGATAGTTAGAGTAAGATAGAAGATAGCAGATATCATGTAAGAATCAGTATGATAATGAAAAGCAGAATCTGTTTGACAAGAGACAGAGTTTGTTGTTAGTTTCCATTTCAACAAAGCAATGTATACCATTCTATTTTCAAGAATAAAGCTTGATGAAGTTCTGAGTTCATCATCTGTGTAATCAGTAGATGCTTGCTAAGGGGGCCCACTTAGTAAGTATCTATAGCTAGTTAGTTAGTTGTTCTTTCCTATTGATCTTTAGTTAGCTCTCATCTTTGAAGTTTTCATACAAACTCAGTCTTATATTGCTCTTGCAGCATAGAGAACCCATCCCTGTGCCTGTTCTTATAGCATAAGGCCAGTTCATGGTTTGTGTTTTAGTCATAGTCATTATGGTTTCTATTTTAATCAAATCATAGTTGAGTTAAAGAATTTTGCATTACCTTCCTGTGGCGTAGATAGAATTTCTTTCCAGTATTTGTTTTATGCTAAGATTTGACCGAAACTAGTTCTTGGTGCATATATTTTTCCGCGCCATTTAAAGTATACATCCCCTGGTTTGACAAGTAAATGAACGTCCACAGAGAGGTATTAGTCACCTATCAGAATGTCTAATTCCCAGGAAAGGTTTTACTGTGATTTTCATATCCTTTTGTGGGCGCGACCATTTTTGGCATGGTTGTCAGGGATGGTGTCCAGCTAGGAGTTTGTCAGAAGACATTTTTAGCATTAGTTTAGTATGTTAGTAAAATTTTCTAGATTATTCAACCCACTACTCACCGTATTGCATGCATAGAAGAAGAAGGGACGCACTGGGAAGGTTCCTCCCTTAAAACCTGTTTATTGAACTACCATTTGACCTAGCTAACAACAAACCTAATGAAAATACATTCGCTTTGTTATTCCAACAACCAAAGATGGAAAATAATCCACCTCCTACATTTGAGTTTCTAATTGTTCCTCAGAGAGATATTGACAATCTTAAAAACATTCCCTCTTCCTTGCTTCCAAAGTTTTATGACCTAGTTATGGAAGACCCAAAAACTTTTCTGTTTGAATTTGATGTCCTATGTCGCAGATATGACTACAACACATACGCTCATAAATTGAAGTTATTTCCTTCCACCTTGAAGGAAGGAGCTCTCAGATGGTTCATGAGTCTGGGAAGAGGTGTTGTAGATAGCTGGGCCACCATGCAGACGAAATTCCTTGAAAATAATAAGGAATATTGTAAGAGTGCCAACAAAGGTGATGACATATTCTAAATTCAGCAGAAGGAGGATGAAAGTCTAGAAGATTATATTTCCAGATCTTTGTTTTCACTAAAGAGAAACTCAAACCATACTCTCAATGAGGACTAGCAGAAACTACTCTTTCTAAGGGGAATGAGTGATGCCTGTATAGATGCCCTGGACCTGATGGGAGGAGGTGATATAACCCAGCTACCTTGGGATGATATAAAGAAAATATGTCTTAACTATTCTTGAGCAATAGTTAAAAAAGGTCGAGGACATCATGCTACAATGGGGAAGTCTTCTTCTGGTGGAGTTTCTCAGATGGAGATAACAAATTTGCTGTCTGATTTCAAGCAAGACATCATTAATAATATGGCTACGCAACTAGACACTATGCAAGCTTGGAGGAAACATGAGGAAACTGAGGCAGTTTTGGCCGAGTTCTGTCCATACTGTAGACAGAAGAAGCGAGACTGTCAATGCAAGATGGTGGCTAATTTGGAAACCAGAAAACTACCTACTGACTTCAAACCAGTAGAAGGTGATGATGATCAAGTGTTCTTTGTTGAGCAAAGAAGACCATGGGCCCAAAGACAAGGTATGCCTCAAGATCCTTTAACTTTTGGTAATCCTTATTCTGGTTATAATAACTAATGACAACATACATATGGACCACCAACACCCTGGAATCCACCTCAACCAAGTTGGCCTAATTATCAGAACCCGCAATGGCAATCTCCTCAAGGAGTTTGGTAGCAGCCACAAGGACAATGGGCCCCACCTTCAGGTAATTGGCAGCAAAATCCTCAATGGAGAGGTCCTCAGCAATGGCAAAACTAGTCCTCTAGATTCTTCTAGCTTCCATAGCCACAACCTCAGGCCCTTATGCCGCCTCCTGTAGTAACTGCCACAAATCCTAGACCTCCAAAACAAACACCTCTGCCTGCCCAGCTGCTACCAAATCCTAATAATAAGCAACAACAGTAGCCACAACAGCCTACATATCTTGCTGAAGAAAACCAATATCAAGCTTCTGCCTTAAATGTTAATGACATCCATTTGAGGTCTGTAACTACTTTACCTGCTCCTAAACCACCTCTGATTACTGAAATACCAGATTCTCCCCTTGAAGAATCTACTGCACCTGCTGATCCTACTGAGCATATGCCTATTCCTGATACGGTTTCTAAGGAGCCTACTTTGCAAAATCAAGACAACCCACCTTTTCCTCAGACGTTGCAAAGTACTGCATTTAAATCCATGGAAGAACCCACTTTTGACATTCTGGATCAGCTCAAGAATGTACAAATTCAAATTCCCTTATTTCATGCTATTAAATATGTTCCCATTTTTGGAAAAGCTATTAAAGAATCATGTTTGAAGAAGTCTGAACAGAAGAAAAATGATCTCCAAACAATTCATGTCTTAGAGAAATTGGCTGATATAATGTTGGGAAATGTAGTCATTCCAAAGTATATTGGCCCTGGAAGTCCTGTAGTGCAGATACATATAAATGGCCAGGTTGTAAAAAATGTTTTGATTGATTTAGGTGTTGTCATTAATGTCATGACAAAGTATACTATGGACTCCTTGAACATTTCAAATATTAGGTCTACACCCACAGTTCTGCAGCTTGCAGATAGCTCCATAGTTAAACCTGATGGGATGGTAGAAGATGTAATTGTCACTCTTGAATCTTGGGAGTATCCTGCTGATTTCACAATATTATCAGTTAAGGAAACTTTAGGAGGGTATCCGATTATCCTTGGTAGACCATGGTTAGCAACTACTGATGCTTTTATAGGATGTCGTTCTGGAGATATGACCATTTCTGATGGACAGTCCACAAAGAAATTGGTTCTGTATATGCTTGCTAGACCCCAACCAGATTTGTCTCAACCTGTTTGGCCAGACGTGGAGGAAGAAATTGAAGAAGCCAATTCCTTGGCTCAATTAATGATGATTCAAAATGATCCATTCTCACAACTTCAGAGTGAGGATGCTTTTCTTTTTCAAATTCTATAGTACAACTCTGATACGGGTAGTTCATCTGATCCACATAGTACTTATTTACAATGTTTCATGCAACAACCAGATTCTGAGAGTTCACTGCCTAAACTTCCAACAATTTTTCATAATTTGCTTCCACAAGAGGTACAAATATCACCTGTAGATTCTATGAGTAATCTCAGGAAGTAGATAGAATTGTCTCCAGGTCATTGCTTGAATGTGAATAGCAAGTTGTCACAATCTCAACAGGATGACTTATTAAAAATGCTACAAGAACAACATAAAGCTTTTGCATGGGAATATGGGGACATGCAAGGAATAGATCCTTGAGTTTGTACTCATAGGATATATATCAAAGAGGATTGCTCACCAGTTAGACAACCTCAAAGAAGAGTAAATCCAACACTTAGAGAAATAGTGAAAAATGAACTTCAAAAGTTGCTTGATGCTGGTTTTATTTACCCAATCTCTGACAGTCAATGGGTTTCTCCACTAGTCATTATCCCCAAGAAAGGAGGAAAATGGAGAGTGTGTATAGATTACAGAGAATTGAACAATGCCACTAAAAAAGATCACTTTCCACTACCTTTTGTAGACCAAGTACTAGACTCACTGTCTGACAAAAGATATTTTTACTTTTTGGATGGTTACAGTAGGTACAATCAGATAAAAATTACCCCTGAGGATCAAAATAAGACCACTTTTACCTGTCTGTGGGGAACATTTGCTTATTCAGTCTTGCCTTTTGGTCTATGCAATGCGCCAACAACATTTCAGAGAGCAGTAATTAGTATCTTTGTTGATATATCTCATGAATGTATGGAGATTTATATGGATGATTTCACTACCTATGGAGTCACATTTGAAGAAGCACTGGTGAATTTAGAAAATGTATTGAAAAGGTACAGAAAGCAAAATTTGTCTCTAAACAGTGAAAAGTGTTTTCTAATGATGGAAGAAGGTATTGTTCTAGGTCATCATATTTCAAAAAATGGAATTCAGGTTGACCCTGCTAAAATTGAAGTAATTTACAATTTACAAACTCCTACAAAAAAAAAGATGTCAGAAGTTTGCTTGGCCATGCAAGGTATTATAGGAGGTTTATAAAAGATTTCAATAAAATTTCCAGCCCACTTTATGCCCTGTTAACTAAGGATTCTCAATTTGAGTGGACAGAGGCCTGTGAAAAATCCTTCCTGCAACTAAAAGATTTGCTTACTCAAGCCCCTGTTCTTCAAGGTCCAAAATGGAATTTTCCTTTTCACATACATGCTGATGCATCTGATTTTGGTATAGGAGCAGTTTTAAGTCAAAAAGATAATTCAATTGAGCATGCTATTTATTTTATCAGCAAAAACCTTCAAGGTCCTGAGCTCAATTACACTGTCACAGAAAGGGAATTGCTTGCAGTAGTGTATGCTTTAAATAAATTTAGGCATTATGTCACAAGTTATCAGATATTCATCCATACTGACCATGCAGCAATCAAGTATCTAATGAACAAATATGCCATTTCTGGTAGATTGGCACGATGGCTCCTATTGTTACAAGAATTTGACATTACAATAATTAACAAACCAAGAAGAGCTAATGTTGTAGCTAACTTTTTATCAAGACTTCAATTAGCTGCACCTGTTGAACATGAGGTCATTGATGATAAATTTTCAGATGAACACTTGCTCTCCATTGTTGCACATACACCATAGTATGTAGACATTGCCAATTATCTAGCAGCAAACAGAATACCAGCTCACTTTTTCCCAAAAGAAAAGAAGTTGTTAATAGAGAAAAGTTTTAATTTTTCATGGATTGAAAATTGTATGTTTTATACTGGATCTGATCAGGTAATGCGAAGATGTGTAAGAGAAGATGAGACTTATGATATCTTGCATGCTTGCCATGATGAACCATGTGGGGGACATTTTGAATCAAAATGAAAAACAATGAAGATTCTTACAACAGGGTACTATTGGCCAACATTACATAAGGATGTTGTGGCCTATACAAGAAAATGTGACAGATGCCAGCGTATGGGAAGACCAACTAAGTCAGATGAAATGCCACTCTATCCCCAGGTAATAATCACCCCTTTTAATAAATGGTGGATGAATTTTGTGGGACCAATGGATCCACCATCAAATAAAAAATAATATATTCTAGTTTGCACAGATTATGTCACAAAATGGGTTGAGGTAAAAGCTATGACTCATGCTCGATATAACAAAGTTGCTAAATTTCTGTATGAATAAATTTTCACTAGATTTGGAGTTCCTAGAGAGCTTGTAACTGATCAGGGAGCTCAGTTCACATCGAATCTGATAACTGCATTAATGAACGACTATAAGATCAAACATAGGAAGTCCAGCCCCTATCATCCTCAAGCCAATGGTTATGCTGAGGTAACAAACAAAGAAATTAAGGCGATCCTCACAAAGACAGTACAGATTCATAGAAAATATTGGATAAGTAGACTTCGTGAAGCAGTTTGGGCATACAAAACTACATGGAAGACAACAACTGGGTTTACACCTTTTGAGCTGCTTTATGGGAAAACAACCATGCTACCCATTGAATTTGAGCATAAAACTTTGAGGATAACTCTTGAACTCAATATGGAAATATCTACAACACAGAAGGACCATCTCCTACAGCTAAATGCTTTGGACGAAATGAGAAAAACTGCTCTGCAACATACAAAAGTAATCCAACGGCAAAGGAAGAAATGGCATGATCAGCACATCAAAACCAGGAAATTTTCTGCTGGAGATTGGGCTGTGTTATATGATTCCAAATATCAAGAAAACTAGGGTAAGCTCACAACACGCTGGCTTGGCCCCTATGAAGTTGAAAATGTGTTCGACAATGGAGCTGTACAGCTGGTGACAATTGATCCAGTCTGTTTCAAATTGCTAGTTAATGGCCATCGACTCTGGTTGTACCATAAACCAGTCTCAAAGGAAGAATTCATGCAGCAATTTGTTCAGGTTCCTCCCGCTACTCTTCCTGCAGCCGAAGGCTTTAGCCTTTCTCCTGTAGCATTACCGTAATTTCCAAAAAAAGCATGCCCATAATAAAGGTTTTCTTTTTTAAAATGAAACCCCTTTTTCTCCATTTTCATTTATCGCCCCCATCTCACTTCTTTATCTTCCATCCATCCATCCCATCCATCCATTCCATCCGTTCAACTCATCCACCGACGTCACCCATCCACTTCCTCCATCCGCATCAACCTTAATTAAGATATCTTTCCCACTTGTCAATTCATGCAGACGCCGTCATCTTTCTTCACACATACGCGCAATTATCAAAGGTACGCAATATCTTTTCTTATCGCATATTTGATTTATTTTATTCTATTCATTTACTGCTATGACAGTACCAGTCATTATTACAAAATCTTCGCCTATTTTTTACTACATGTGAGGACACATGTCATACTCTAAGGAGGGGGTGAGGTAATCCACCTTTTAAAACCTATCTTTTCGTCGCTGTCATAACTGCGCAAATAACCTTTCTTTAATACTTTTCTGGTACTTTCCAAATTGGATCGCATGTCCTTCTTTATTACATGTCTTTCTTTTAAAATATGATTAAGACTGCTTGTTTAAAAAATCTCATTTTTGGAAAAGAAAAGAAATGTGACAGCACGACAAAAGAAAAACCAGAGCAGAAAGGGAAACAGGGAATTTGAATTTTTAGCAAGAAATTAAGTTCAGCTACGAGAAAACTATGAACATGGGTGGTCAGTTGGTGCGACATGAGCCTATAGCTTATGAACTATTGTTGCAAAATCCTCAAACAGTCCACGCATTTAGCCTCTGTGGATGGTTGAATTATTTCTTGAGTTTAAATGCTTTTGATGAGGAGGCTACTGGAGAATTTTTGAGAACCCTTTCTGAAGGGGAAGCTACTGTATGGGGTCTAACGATTGTTGCAATTGAAGACAAAATTGCTAAAGTAACTGAGCTTCCAACCGTTGGAGAAAACTTTTCTTTAGACGCTGCAGTTGTTAGGGCTGAGTTTTCAATGCCCACTGATGGACCTTTAGAAGTCTCCAAACAGGGATGCAAGCGGGTATCGTTGCCTCCTCCTTATTCAGAATACACTGCTTACATAACCAGGTATTTGACCTGTGAAGGCCATTTCTCCTACCTGCATTCTCATCATTTCAAATTATTAAGCCATATGAGGCATGGGTTAGTTGTAAATGTTCTGAATTTTCTATTAAAATTTTTAGAAAAAAGTGCCCATGGAACCCAACAAGGGAAAGATAATTATGTTGCTCACCACGGCCTTATCAAATTACTGATTGAACATTTTTTAAGAGATGTCTCACCTCTTTCCTGGCACCAATTTGTTGCTAAAAAAATCTTGCAAATTCCACAACCCCCTAGAGTACTTAACCCACGGCCTCAGAAAAAGAAGAAGGAAATTGCGTCTACTAGTAGAACAGGGCAGGGGTCATCTACTCCTATAGCACCTGGTCCTGCAGCTTTCACACCTGAATCCTCTGCTAGGGTACAAACTAGGTCTGCCACTAGGAGAGAGAAGGGTAAAATAAAGACAGAAGGGTCCCCTGAATCTGACCCTTGTTCTTAGAAAAGGCAATGTCCTTCTCCTGCAGCATCATCCCTTGTAGCCATCTCTCCTATAGCAACACCTATTGCTATCACCAGTTCACCATCATCCTCTGATAGGGCAGAGCCCTCTGAGCAAACAAGAAAGAGGAAGGCTACTAGAACGCCTCCTGCAGCTGCATCAGTACCAAGAAGAGTTTTCATAAGGAAACAATCTAAGACCTCCCCTGTTTAACCTCAACCAGAGCTTATTGTAATTTCAGAAGGGTCTGTTGAGTCTAAATTTAATGTTTCTCAGAATATGTTCAAAAATGTCGCACATAGTCCATTTGTTCCTGAAGAGGAACAAGTTGAGACAATTGAAACAGGGCATAATGAGCAAGGGTTACCAAATCTTGATGACTTGGCTACTGCTACTATGCAGTTTTTGGAGGAAGCACAACCTTCTCCACCACAGCAAACCGAATTTATCTTGCAGCAAGAGCAGGAATTGACTGAACAATTGAATGTGCCTAGTGAAGCTATATTTCAACCTGCAACTTGTAAAGCCATTGTTATGTATAAGAAGACATTTTTAATTGAGTTTCTGGAATATGTTAAAGCTAATTGGGAACTAGTTACATTGCAAACCCTGACTTTCTGACACATAGCCTAGACTGACATGCAACAAAGTCTATGGGAAGTAGAAAGGAAGAAACTGAGAAAGGAAATTGAAAGTCAGAAATAGGAAATTGTTGAGTTGAAAACAAAAATAGATGAAATGTTAAAAGTAACTAGTCAGATTATGGAATGCAAACCACCACCCAGAGTTTATGCTCTGTGCCTCAAAGAATAGTTCTTATGGTTCCAACTGATCAGAATTTCTAGAAACCAAGATCCTATACTTCATACTTCCAAAGAATTTTATGAAGCATACCAGGCAACCCCAAATTGGTTAAGAAATTCTCTGTGTGAATTCTATTTACATGGCTTTTTAATTCCATTTGAAACAGAATGAAATCCTCTTTTGTATATTGGTGATATTCATTTAAGAGCATTTATGTCATGGGCAGCAAATGAGGTGAATTATGGCAGGCAGTGGGAAACATATGAGGAAGCTAAGAAAACTGAGCCTGTTCCGTTACGCTCTCAAAGTTCAAACCCCCATGCAATGTTGAAAGATTGGTTTGCTCTGACATATGGCATTAATAATGTTACAGCCATAGAGAAGATATTTGATATCAGGAAACAGGTATATGATGAATTTTAGGCACATCAATATTCATTTTAGAGACTAGCATATACCAGAAGTGAGAAAAGATGGGAAAGATTAATTGTTGGATTAAGAAAATTAGAACCACACAGTCCCCTAAACTTCACAGCAGCTCTTAAAAGGTCAAACAGATACATACAATTGGGACTTCAAACGAGATTTGAACTGTGGTTGCCATTGACATTCAGACCTCCTGTGCTAATGTGGCCCCTCTATCCTCACCAACCTACAAATCTTAATGATGATTTAGAAAACCGAAGGTATGAAAGGTGTTGGGATTTTAGAGGATTTTATTACAGGTTTGGAAATCCATCTCAGAGTCATGCAGCAACCACTGACTTCAGAGAAACCACCAGAAAAGTTAGTGGATCGATAGGCAGGTAGGTCAATTAAAGCGACAAGGAATAATTTTAACTTATGAAAGGCTCAAAAGTAAGCCAAGTGCCATAGAGAATGTTGCTGCACCACTTCAACTGGTGGGACCTCCAAGTCTCCTCTGGTCACCAAGTCCAAGAAAAGAAAAGGGATAGAAACTGCACAGTCTCTAGACCCCAAGGTCTATGCAAGGAAAGAAACGAGAGGCTCACCTCCCAAAAGGCTCAAATAGGCAGGGAGCACAATAGAACAACCCTCAACCCAAGAGGAGGAAGCAAAGGGTACAAATGAATTGAAACCTCTCTTGGCTCTCCCTGCCCCTCCTGTTGCACCACGTACCTCTCTGGCTATGATCGCTGCATCCTCGTCGGCAGTAGACATTTCTATCCATCTTTCCCCTTCGCCTCCGGCTGAGTCTATAATAATTATTGACTCCTCTTCCACCATGACTACTCCCTGATGAGCTTAAAATATGTTCATAAGTTTGGATATTATGATGAACTTTTAATATCTTTACTTTTGTTATTTGTGGCTATTTAAACTATGTTGAAACATTTTATGAGGATATCCTATAGCAAAATACTTTCATATTCCTGCAGCTTATTGTGTTGACTTGATTACATTTATTGCCTCGTTGACTCCCTAAATGACTGGTATATTGCATACAGTTTTTGAATGATGAAATAGATTTAAATATGTGATTAATGAACAGATATTATGTATGTGCCATACGCCTTTTCTTTTGCACCTAATACCTTTTGTTTCGCAGGTTGTTGAAGAATGACTGAGTCAAGCGCAGTCGATCTCGGCCTTGCATAAAGTCCATTTCCTGCATGACTTCGAGGAAGCTTCAACGAAGACTCTTTGACCAAAACTGTTGGAAAATATTTTTAATGAAAGTCAATCTGGAAAGAGTGAAGTGCTAGATTCTCTCTGGATTAGTTTGAACGCATAAATTCATTATGAAGTTTGTTCCTTGATTACGGGATATACTTTACTTCCATGTCTTTCTTTGATAGGGTTAGTTAGTTAGTTGCTCTCCTGTTTTAAAATAAAGTTCTCCTCCTGCGCAAGAAAAAAAAAGGAGAGAAGAAAGAGATGATAGTTTGAGTAAGATAGAAGATAGCAGATATCATGTAAGAATCAATATGATAATGAAAAGAAAAATCTGTTTGACAAGAGATAGAGTTTGTTGTTAGTTTCCATTTCAACAAAGCAATGTATACCATTCTGTTTTCATGAATAAAGTTTGATGAAGTTCTGAGTTTAGCATCTATGTAATCAGTAGATGCTTGCTAAGGGGGCCCACTTAGTAAGTATCTATAGCTAGTTAGTTAGTTGTTCTTTCCTGTTGATCTTTAGTTAGCTCTCATCTTTGAATTTTTCATAAAAACTCAGTCTTATATTGCTCCTGCAGCATAGAGAACCCATCCCTGTGCCTGTTCCTGCAGCATAAGGCCAGTTCATGGTTTGTGTTTCAGTCGTAGTCATTATGGTTTCTGTTTTAATCAAATCATAGTTGAGTTAAAGAATTTTGCATTACCTTCCTATGGCATAGATAGAATTCCTTTCCAATATTTGTTTTCTACTAAGATTTGATCGAAACTAGTTCTTGGTGCATATATTTTTCCGCACCATTTAAAGTATACATCCCCTGGTTTGACAAGTAAGTGAATGTCCACAGAGAGGCATTAGTCACCTGTTAGAATGTCCAATCCCCAGGAAAGGTTTTACTATGATTTTCATATCCTTTTGTGGGTGCGACCACTCCCCCTTCCCTTGCTGCCATGTCACCAATCACATCGCTCCCTCTGGCAACAATAACGACACTTATTCCCACTACCACCATGCATGAGGCTCGCATAAAATAGATCCAGAGTCTTCCCCCCAAGCTCTCCAAGATCCTAATGGATCTGACTCTCCAAGCAGCCCTTGCACAATCCCTCGCCATCGCTCAACCTTCACAACCACCAAGAGGGCCGCTGGCTATGGAAGCCACCATGCTAATCTCTAAGGAGTGGGAAGAACATGAACGAGAAGTCTTAGGGGCCTATGAGGAGGAGGCTGACGAATACCACGAGCACCCAGAATATGAGCACTGACTAATTGATAGGTGGCCTATGGAGAGGAGGGAAAAGGTTCCTTTGAGAGCGGGGATGATGAAGATTAACACTGGCGGCAAGGTAATCGTACAGACCTTTGAAGATAAAATTGAAGAACTGGCCCGGCAACCAGAAGACACCAAATCAGAGGAAGAAAGGGTGCCCCTTGAAGAAGAAGAATAATAGCAAGAAGACAAAACTAAGGGTGACACCCAAGCTGTCAAGAGTCTCGAAGTTGGGCAATTAGTAGAACATGCACACGAGATTGAACATGATGAGGAAAATGAAGAAGAAGAGATGACAGAGAAAGGAAGTCCCATACAACAACTATCCACTGTGCTTCATATTAAATGCCTCGTGTTCATCCAGGATTCCAACGAGGAAGAGGGAGATGCTGTTAAGAAGAAAGAAAAGTCCCCAAAAGAAAAGGGAGTGGAAACCTTGGCCTTGACCAAGAAGGGTGAGGGTGTCCATGATTCACCTAAGGGGAAATCTTTTGTACTTGAGTGGTTAGAGAGGCAACTCGAAAGAAGAACCCCTGTATTAAAAGACCCAAGGGAAAGATTAGAAGCCATCCTGGCTCAAGCTCAAATCATGACAAAGAAGGAGAAGAAGCCCAAAGTCTGATCCAGGGTGATGATGGATGCGTCTCGGTCTAGAGCAATGCAAATAGCAACACCTATGATTTGCCAAGCTGGGATAACTTACAACATCTCCACCATCGACTTGGGGACCGCCACCAGAGAGTAGAAAGTTAGGCACCTTGAGGAGTCAATGGCTATGATGGTGCATTTGATAAAACCGAATAAGATCTTGAAGGATGAGCTCAAGGCATGGGTTGCAGCCTTAATGAATTACATACAACAATAGTCTTCAGTGGACGACTTACCTACCACATCCATAGTCGCACCCTAGCTGCTGTCTAAGGAGCAGATCGATAAGATGGAAAGAAGGAAGAAATTGGAAAAGACCACAGAGGTCTGGTTCTGACAAGTCTTATACATCAGAAACATGAGAATTAGCCAGGTTGTGCGAACAGCCAACAAGCTCTTAGATCTGTTGCAATCTCCAGAGGGCACGAGGAAGCTTTGCACTGACTTCCCTGCAACCTACGACTCTACCTTTCCGAAGATCGAGGCTATCCTTCAGATGCCAGAAGCAACGTGGGAAAAAGAGCTTGCATTTAAGAAAGATGATCACTGGCTGATGGATGTATGGCGACGAGACTTCGACAACTAGAGGGAAAGGCTAGAACAAATCATGAGCAAGGTGGATCTGGACATTGAGTGGATCAAGGAAATCAGGGTAGAGTGCGCTCATTATCTCAAGCTGATGACGAAGTACGACATGCCCAAGTACAAATGGATCCGGAGAAGATAAAGCCCTACTTCCAGGAGAAGATGAAGGATGGGATGGCTGGTGAAATCACAATGGAATTCATGAGTTTTGCTACCTCTACCTTCGATCGATCAGAGCTATTCAGAGACCAAGGTGCGAAGTATGATGAGGATTGGAAAAGACTAGAAGATAATGCGAAAGAATGGAGCTACGAGGTGCTACGATATGAAATCGTTGAAATAGACAAGCTCCAAGTAGTTATTCTCAAGTTCATAGAATACACAGCCTATAAAAGGCAGGAGGATAGCCCCATCAAGGATGAAGAACTTTTTGAAGAGTACTTACAGTGAAAACAATAATTGGCTAAAGGACAAAAGTGCTACAGTGCCATCAGAAGAGGACAAAATAGGGAAAGGACAAGGATGTAATTTTAAAATTGTGATATATTGGGGGTAGGTGAAACCCTATTTTGTAATGAATCTTTTCCTTTCATTAGATCTTTTGGGCACTATAAATAGGGCTCTCCTCTCATTTGCAAAGGGAGTTGAGTTGTTCTAAAGGCATGCTGTAGAAATTTATAAAGAAAAGACATTGACTTGGTGTATTTTCTAAGTTTCTCACATGTTTCTTTATTCAACCTCCATTGTTAGATGTTTATCTTAGGTTTTATTGTTGTTCTAGTTAACTATTTCCTTGCTTTGGTAGATTTTAGGAATGTTGTCCTGTGATCATGAAAATTCCTGTTGTGTTGATGACTTTTTAGTCCATACTTTTTGTTGTTTACTGATGGTAGATAGCTGTGTAAAGTTAGCCTGGACTTGAATTCAAAGCTGCTCCAAAACTTTCATCGTTGTTCATGCATGCATATGGTGAATGACAAATGAAAAATTTGCAAACCTTAGAAGATAGCACAAATCCCATGAGACTGTGAGATTTTTGGTTAAGTTTGATATTGTTTCAAGAAGTTGTCCATTACAGGAACTCCATCATCACTATTCACAATTAGTTGCAGATCTAGGAGCCTCCTCTCTTCCCTGCCCTTTTTCATTTTATTTAATGAGTAACCTATGCTAAATTTCATTGCACATTGTAAAGCTAAATCCAATGATAAACATGGAGTTTACGAATGTTGTTTGAACCTACAGCAAAATGCACAATAACTTCCCTATCTTAAGAACTCCATTTCAAAATCCAACTCCCCACACTTTGTATTACCTATGTAAGTCTGCCTTGTGATTCCAACAAATCACATCAAACAGCTGAGATATTCCAAACACTGTCAAGACTTGACATTAGAGACCTTGGGATAGTGTTTTGCAATCTGATTGTGGAAGATTGTCTTTCAAGAGAGGTAGTGCATCTACGCATTACCTGTGTTGAGAAGTGCATAAAAACACCATCAATAGAATTAGAACTAGGAGGGTGACACGTTGGGAATACCAAGCTAAGGGCTAAAAGTGAATCTGGATCGAATTAGGTTGTTCTCCTCGGAATGATTTCAAAGAGTTTTATGGTCAACACCAAACAAGGGAGAATTTGAAGAATTGTAGCCTCCTACAAGGGCAAAGAGAGTTAAAGGATGTAGCGTTGCCTCTTCCTCTTCGTCCATTCCATCCACCTCCATTCCACCCTCACCTTCGTTCGACTGGCCATCATCTTCCACCCAACTATCTCAAATTGCATCCGCACCTCCTATCTCCGGCAGCTAGGGGATTGCTTCTCTCCTGACCCTTCTAGCCCATGGCATAGTCCAATCAGCAACAACTCAAGTGCAGCCCCAGATTGTTATTTTATTGCAGGTGTAGCCCCAACTTGTTGTTTCCCAATAGCAGATACCAACTCCACCACCCTCCATGGCTTGGTTAGCACATAATCCTTCACTGACACATTTCACCACTTATCATGATATGCCCAAGAATCCAGAGGGCTTTTCTTTGAAGTTCCATCCGCACGACCTACAAAGAACAGCTGAGGAGCATATCAAAATATTCGAGACAACAATTACTGAAATGCAAGTTGACCATGAGGATGTCGTATGCCATCTTTTTCCACATTCGTTGGGGGAAGAAGCCTTCTATTGGTACATCAATCTGCCGAGAGGATCCATTACCTCATGGAATCTAATGAAGAATTCCTTCCTATAGAAATACAAGATTCCCATCAGCCCTTCAGAACTTTACCAACAGTTTATGTCTATCAGAAGGGAAGTCAACGAACCTATTGGGTCCTTCAATGATTGCTTTCATCGGGCCTATACAAGGCTTGAGGACCCATATCTTCATAATGATGCTGTAACCCTCCCGGTCTACTATGCGGCATTGGATAACCTCACGTCGGCTTTGGTGAAAAAGATGCACCCAGCACTCACTACCCTAGTGACCGCCTATCTAGAGGTTGTTGTCAGTAGTGTAGACTTGGGGCAGAATATCTCTGGCCCGCTGCCTTCTCTGGGGCTGGTATCTCACCCGATGTAGATTCAGGGGCTTAATCAAGCATTTTCTCATCAAACCCCTCTTATGAACCAAGTACCTCAATTTCCTATGGTACCACATCTAGGGCAGCTACTGAATTATGCACCTCCCACGCCTTCCTATTTGCAGCCCCAATAGTAGTATAACTATTCTTAGGAGCCCCAGGCACAATTGTACCTATTGGGATCAAAATTTTCTCCACCTTATCAGAATCATCCGATAGCCCCACCTGGTTTTCTTCAAAATCCAGCACCGTCACTTGGGAATGAGACCGAGAAAGACAAGTTAGAGGAACTGACTGAGATGATAAAGAAAATGTCCACGAAAATGACACACCTAAAAAATAAAAATAATCAGTTATAGGCCTCCCAACGTAATTTCTAGGCCAATCTTAATTAGGACAACCGAGACAATAGGGATAGTAGAGATAATCCAGAAGCAAGCACTTCCTCCGGGCAGAACTATGATAGCGGGAAAAATTCAAAATTTAGAAAGGAGACCTTCTTAGAGGCAGAATCATGCATGGAACATTAGGCCCAATAACAGAGGTGTCCCTACACCTTTTGATCAACCAGAAAGAAATGAAAAAATGACCAATGGAGTGTACCTTGTCGAGGCAGCCTTGTCTGGATGGTGCAGGATTCATAAAACCAACAAACATTCTGAGTTGGATTGCCCCAAATTCTAGACAGCCACTTAAATATTCTAGGTAGAAGTGCAGAATGCAGTAGACAATGCTGGCTATAGGGACATCGTCCCATCTGAGCCATATGATTCCTCCTGTCTCATGGTTAATCAAGCACCATTTCCGAGAGGCAACCACAATGAGCTCGAAGTCAAGCCTACTCCTGTTGAGGATAGAGAAGTGTTAGAGGTAAGTAACAAGCAAACTTTGGCTCAAATTTTTGATTTAGTAGATAATGGTCTAGTGGATGAAGAGGAGTCATTTGTAGATGAGGTCCACATGTTCCATCGAAGGTCGACTCCCTACTTCCTTAGGAATAGACAGGAAGGTGGACCCTTTACAACTTCTACCCCACCAAACAATTTCGCCACTCCGCCTGATCCTAATGCCAACAATAACCCTGGACTTCCCCATATACCTGCCCAATACCTCAACAAGAATGGGTCTTAAAACCAGTCATAAAATTAGCCCAAAGGCCAACCCCAAAATTCGTCTGGTCAAACAAAAGTCCAACCTCCTAGTTCTGCCATAGGCCAAGCTTTTAGTTTGGAAATTGAGCAAATGAGTGAGTACGTGGTAGAAGAGTTCAAGAATGTAAAAATCAGTTTGTCTGTCTTTGAATTACTCAAAGTACCTGCTGTAAAGCATGCCTTCTTTAGGACTCTTAAAGGAACTCCATCTTCCAGTACAACGCAAGAAGCGCCAGCTAAGAGGGTTACCTTTGAAGAACCTAGGAAAGAACCAGAGATATAGGATAATACCGGGAAAATGAAGGATATCCTTGTAAACCAATCTATGAGTAAACAAATTGAAAAGGAACCATAGCAGAGTAATAGGAAGTTTTCCAAGGACCTGCCATTTAGGTAGAATAGGGATAAAGGAATTGATAAGAACAAGGGCCAAGTAGCTCATGTAGATATGCCTACGGACATCTTCCAAGGGAGATTGGAAATTTCCCCTTTCCTAACCACCATTAGGATCTTTGGGAAGAACTTGCACAACTGCTTGCTCGACTCAGGAGTGTTTACCAATGTCATGCCCTTGGAAGTATGCAAGGCTCTTGGCATCACCCCCACACCTTAAATTAGGAAGGTGACCCAGCTGGACAAAACAAAGATTATCATCGTAGGAGAAATAAATCAGATCTCGATGCAAATTACCGCAGACCCCAGGATACAACAAGTCATATATATTCAAGTGGCAGACATTCTCGATGCATATGGAATCATCTTTAGAAGGGAATTCACCAAGGCACTAAATGGATATACTGCCACAGACCTTTCTCACATGTGGATGCCATGAAAGGGGCTGCCAAATCATATCCACATTGACCATGAACCCCGTATGAAATACATGATCACAAAGTACAACAATATTAAGGAGGTGTTGTTTGGTGAGATTGACCTAGGGAATTATCATGCTTTTTCCTACCAAAACAAGATTGAGCTCTAGGAGGAATGTGCTGACGAAGTACTCCTAGTGTTGTACAATCCTCCGACAGATTCCACTCAAATATCTCTAAGTACAGAAGGGCTGGTAGAACCAGATGACGGGTCTGATGAAGACAACGACTGGGGATTACTCAATGATTTTTTGGGGTTCCTAGAAAAGTGTGTTAGCAACCAACTCAGCTTGGGCACCCGAATGAATTTCCAAGATCTCTTATTGCCAAATTGGTCCAGGGTTCACAATGCTGCCCACTCTGAGTTTGATTGTTACTTATGTCAAACGGCGGTCAAACATGTTAAAGGATCAGTTGCTCCTAGGATTGAAATGCCAAAGGAGGCACCAACAGTACCACCCACTGGTCACCACACCAACCCAAAAAATTTCCCTAAGATCATAGAGCCAGCCACCCAGCTAAAAAGGAACAAGAACTTAATCAGACCCAAAGATAAAGAACCTTCCATGTGCTAGATGCTCTGATTCAATGGATCCAATTCCAAGCAAGGAGCTGGAGCTGGGTTTGAACTCATTAGTCCAAGAGGTAAGACCTTTCTTGCTGCCCATCGATTTCAATTTTATTGCACCAATAATGTAGAAAAATATGAGGCCCTGGTCCATGGCCTTCTCATGGCCTTGAAGAAAAATGTGAAAATGCTACAATTTTTTGGAGATTCTGAACTAGTAGTTAAACAGGTCAAGAAGCTATATTCTTGTCATGATAGAAGGCTCACCAATTATAGGCACAGAGTTTGGGATCTCCTAGAAGGCTTAGATGCATTCAATATACAACTGATTCCTTATGCTCATAACCATATAGCTGATGCTTTGGCTCAAGCGGCCAACACTTTACAACCCCTCTTGATCTGGGCACAAGAAATTCATGGTTGAGCTAACACCCATGCCATCGGTCCTAGATAATGTTACCCACTTTCAGGTCTTTAATAATGACAAACATATTTTTGAATTCATCACAAGTTCTGATGTCTTCGTAGCTCAAATAATTGATGAAGCTGATCCACAGAAAGTCGAACTGGACATAAAAGGGGTTATTAACCTCAAAACCAATACGATCCCCAGAGGTATGGTTCAGCTGGAACGTATATTTGACTTGGACTAGATTAAAGACCAGAACCAACAAACAAAGAAGGAAGCAATAAGCAACCAGTGTGATGCTCACAACCTTGGGACATCTGAGGAGATCAAGAATGTTTTTATTGGAAAGGTATGCACGCCAGAGGAAAATAAATGAATAACAGATGCGCTGCAGAAATATCATGATGTGGTGGCATGGAGCTATGAAGATTTAAAGACATATGACACTTCTGTCATTATGCATGTACCATCCCTCTCAAGAAAGAGGTGAGGCCATTCTGTCAGTGGCAGCGTCCTATCAATGCCTTGTTGGAACCCGTCATTTATAAAGAGGTACAGAAATTGCTATCGAAAAGGATTATTTTCCCAGTCAGACACTCTAGGTGGGTGGCCAATTTGGTCCCAGTTAGAAAAAAAGAATGGGGAGATCAGATTGTGTGTGGATTTTTGCAATTTGAACCAAGCTTCGGAAAAGGATAACTATCCAGTGCCTTCATTAGATTAGGTGTTGCAGATCGTCAATGGCTCCTAGATGATGTCTTTCCTTGATGGATACTCTGGGTATAACTAGGTGATGGTACAGTATGAAGATCGTCATAAAACAACACTCACCACCAAGTGGGGAACGTTTGCGTATAGGAGAATGCCTTTTGGGCTCATCAACGCCGGCACCACCTTCCAACACGCCATGGATATCACCTTCAAGGATCTATTTAGCAAGTGCATAACCATCTACATGGATGATTTAACTGTGTTTTCTAAAAAAAGAGGTGGTCACGTCTATGATTTGTGCAAAGTGTTTCAGAGATGCAAGGAGTTCGGGGTTTCTCTTAACCCCAATAAGTGCATTTTCAGAGTGACTGAAGGCAGATTGCTCGGGCATATCATCTCAGAATAGGGAATCTCTATAGACCCCCAACGTATCAAGTCCTTACTCAAAATCCCACCCCTAGGCAGCAAGAAAGAATTAAAGTCCTTCTTTGGGAAGAACAACTTCATCAGGAAATTCATCACAGGGTTTGCAGAGATCATTAAACCTCTCAATGCTATGTTGAAACAAGATGCCAAAGTTGAGTGGACAACCGATGCCGAACAAGCTTTTGAGGAAATCAAACGGGCCATCGCTGAGGCGCCTATGTTAGTCAGCCTCGATTATCTGAAGCCTTTCTACATCTACTCATTCGCTTTAGAGCATTCCTCTGCTAGCATGTTGACCCAAAAGGACAAGGAAGGAAATGAGCATCCAATCACCTTTATGAGTGCTCCCCTCAAGGATGTTGAATTGTGATATCACAACATTGAAAAGAAAGCATATGCTCTCGTCAGAGCGGTGAAGAAATTTAGAAGCTACATTCTACGCAATAAGATGTTTTCCATTATCCCCGACCTAGCAGTAAAAACACTGCTCATGCAAAATAAATTTGGTGAATGAAGAGCTAAGTGGGTCACCCTGATCTAAGAATATGACATGGAGATCCAACCAATGAAGCTGGTGAGAGGACAGATGCTCACCCGCACGATTGCTGAAGCAACAGCAAAAACTGGACCCGAACTCGCTGTTCAGCAATACCAGCTCGAGGATGTCTCCCCTAGAGAGTGGTACCAGAATGTCATCTATTATTTGTTGAATCACAAGTGTCCACCACACCTGCAAGGAGTCCAGAAGCAAGCCCTTAAATTGAAAAGCAATGGCTACATGCTACAAGGGTCCATTCTCTATAAGAAAAATCATGAAGGTATTTATTTAAAATGCCTGGGTAAGGAAGAAGTAGACCGAGTCTTGAAAGAGTTTCATGATAAATTTGGCATGGGCCATGGTTCTGGTTATTCCACAACACATTAGATATTGAGAGCATGGTATTACTGGCCAACTATCTTTGAGGATGCTCATTGTCATGTTCGTTCATGTCACACATGTCAGATTGCTACCACTAGGGAAAAGACTGCTACTGTCCCACTGTAGCCTGTGCTAGAGGTAAGGCCGTTTGCGCAATGGGGTTTCGACTTCATCAGTCTGGTAAGTCCTCCATCGTCTGCAGGACACAGGTACATTCTTACCGCTACTGATTACTATACTCAGTGGATGAAAGTAATAGTATGTAAGCAATGCACAATTGAAGTAGTTACTAATTTTTTAGAAAGTTTCAGTTTAAATCACTTTGGTTGTCCTTATGCGTTGGTATGTGACAATGGACCGACTTTTGCTTCATTGAAATTTGCTAGTTGGGCATTTGACTACGAGATTGCTCTTCAGTTTTCATCCAATTACTACCCCCAAGGCAATGGCCTCATTGAATCTATGAATAAAAACCTGATTACCGTAATCAAAAATCTGCTAGATAGGAATCCTAGGGACTGGCATACCCAGCTTCATTTTTCCCTTTGGGCTGAACGCACTTGCACAAGGCTGCACTTGGCAATTCCCCATTCCACCTTGTTTATGGCCTAGAACCTATATTTCCTATCCATCTAAAGATTCCTACTCTTTAGTTCATCAATGTTTTTTATGAGGGAGGAGATCGTAGGGAAGCTCAGTTAGTTGAGCTCTTGCATTTAGAGGAAGTTTGAGACCGTGCAATATAAAATTTCACCAAACATTAGGGAATAGTTAAGAGATGGTTCGAACACCAAGCCAAGGTCAAAGCCTTTAGAATTGTAGATCTGGTCCTGTATTGGGATAAGGCCCACGAAAAGAAAGGGGGACACAACAAATTCGACAAGTTCTGGCATGGCCCCTTTCAAATAGCTAATATTTTGGGAGACAATGCCTTCTACCTAAAGACCTTGACTGATGAGAACATCTTGTTGCCGTTCAATGTGCAACACCTGAAGCATTAATTCTAGGCCTGAGCTCATTTGAGCTCTTCTTTGTAAATATTTGTACATTGGTTAGGGTAGATTGTTTTTCTGGTTGGCTTGCATTTTTTGTTTTGCGTCGCTCTTTTATTTTCTCCCTCCCGATAGTTTTGTTTCAAAAGTTGTTTCCCGCCCCTTAGCAGTGGTCGTGCTTGCTGGACAAGCGATTTGCTTTGTTGTCCGTCCTTTGTATTCTTCGACTAACCATTCACTCTCAAGTATTGGCCTCTGAAAGCTATCCATGAATTATTTCCTTGTTTGAACTCTGCTCAGAACTTGACCCTGGATTGGATCTTCTTACACACATCTCAGATCTCGCACAAAACACATAATAATCATTTCTGAAGGACTGTGCCATGGTTGTTATGACACCCTAGTGAGTGAAAAATCTTGAGTCTGCTTTAGTGACCACTGCAGTCTCAAACCCATCGTAGGCTTCAGTGCTTACCTGTTCAAACTGAATGATAAATGAGAAGTGAACATTGAAGGAAATATGAAAGCAAAAAAGTAAAGGAATTTTGAAAATAAGCGACCGTATAGGAATTGAAAGCTGCTCCAAAACATTCATCATTGTTCATGCATGCATATGGTGAATGACAAACGAAACATTTGCAGACCTTAGAAGATAGCACAAATCCCATGAGACTGTGAGATTTCTTGTTAAGTGGGATATTGTTTCAAGAAGCTTTCCATTGCAGGAACTCCATCATCACTATTCACAATTAGTTGCAGATCTAGGAACGTCCTCTCTTCCCTGCCCTTTTTCATTTTATTTAATGAGTAACCTATGCTAATGTTCATTGCACATTGTAAAGCTAAATCCAATGATAAACATGGAGTTTACGAATGATGTTTGAACCTACAACAAAATGCACAATAACTTCCCTATCTTAAGAACTCCATTTCAAAATCCAACTCCCCACGCTTTGTATTTCCTACGTAAGTCCGCCTTGTGATTCCAAAAAATCACATCAAACAACTGAGATATTCCAAGCACTATCAAGACCTAACATTAGAGACCTTAGGATAGTGTTCTGCAATCTGATTGTGGAAGATTGTATTTCAAGAGAGGTAGTGCATCTACACATTACTTGTGTTGAGAAGTGCATAAAAACACCATCAACACGTCTCAACCTTGCAATTATATAAGGTTTATTGTTAATAGAGTGTATATATATGTTTCCTAGTTACATCAATAGGTGTAATATAGAATTGGAGCATTGGGTGGTGTGTGATGTGTTTTAAAATTTTATTTTTTTTAAAACTCTTATATGGTTAGCATACATTAAATTAATGATATATTGTAAATTTGTACCATTCATTATTAGGTCTTTGATCTGATGGGAAATATTTTGTTGGCTTTTCTTACCCTAGAATGTAACCTTATTTTATGGGGGAATTGTAGTATGATTATAGATGGTGATGTATTTGAAGAGTTTGATAGAGGTCATTTTGTCTCTAGATCTCTAGTGGAGATACTCCTATGAGAAGTATATTGCAATCTTTCTAGTTTTGAATAATATATTGGGTGAATTTCGGAGTGTGGGGATTTTCTCCTGAAAGGTTTTTCCCCATGTAAATCACTGTGTTGTGGTACACACATGTGACATTTATGTTTATTAATGTTTAATTTTCTATAATTATTTAAAAATCTATAATTTAGTTTTATATTATTCTCCTCTCAAGATTAGGGTAAGAAGTTGTTCTGCTACCTTATCTTCCTTGAATAAACTAAGAAAAAATAATAGAGATTAAAAGAAACTTGAATATAAAAGATGGTGCCTACTATAAAGGATGTATCCATAATGTATTGATGTCTAGAAGATATGATATTTATTGTAACAATGGAAATAGCATGCTCCACCTTTTAGGAGATGAAGCACAATGAGGGGTTTCTATTTTGCTATTCTTACATTCAAGGAAACCCTAGAGATCTCAATCCAAGAGTGAAAGGGAGAAATAAATCTACTAAAGGGAATCCTAGGGTTTGATTAATGAATAAAAGAGGGTTCACCACCAAGCTAGGGCTTGGAAAGATAAGAAATGTGAATGTCATGCAAAGTACTATGCAAAACCTAACTAAATGACCTAGTAAATGAAACTGAAATACAAAATAACAAACTGAGAAAGTACAACTTAGGTGCACGTGGAAGGATAACATTACAACAAGATTCAAAACCCTAGAATCTTGTTGTTTAATTACCACTGGGACTCATATGCTATTCTAGGTGATTTAGTCCTAGACTAGGGTTTCTAGGTGGAAATAGGAATGTGACAATGGTGAATTTGAATCTTCTAAAATCTAGAAAATATTCTATACTAGTACTCATATGCTAGAAGTGGAATATCAATCCCACTCTGCTTTATTATAGGGTTATGATTTGAATTAGGTCTCCAATCTCTACTCTTCCTCACACTCTTTGTTTTTGGGTCTGAAACCTTGATTTGCAACTTGAAGGTGTCTTTCCGTGAAGATAGCAACCTTGTTACAAGTTGATGACTTTCTTCAACCTTGTAACCTAATCTCAAAGAATATTCAAGCTCCAAGACACCTATATTTGCTATCACACACCAAAGAGAAGAGAAACTCGTTGACTATTAGGGAATAGGAGTTTTCCTTGGTCAAACCCCTTTTAGTTAATTAAACCTTATGATGAAACAATGAAATATGAATATGAAACATGAATAATGTTTGTAAATGGATCTTCAATGCTACATCACAACACTATCTCAAAAACATGCTTGATGCTTGATGATCTTGACATGATGATGGATCTTGAATTGGTGCAACAAATGATGAAGAATTCTTCCCTCGAATGCCTTAGAAATGCTCTTGTAAACTCTCTTGACACTCTTGTGAATTCTTGGAATTCTTAATTCTTGATGGCTTATGATGATACCATGAAGGCCTAGGTGAAATAATGATTTGAGACCTTGTTTATATAGGCAGTCTATCAAATTTACCATTTATTAGATCCCAAATGCCTACATTCATGAAATTTGAACTTAAAACACGAATTTCCTGCTCAAAACCCTAAAAGGGGCCAAATGGGACTCATAAGCCACTTGTGGTGTATAGGTCCCATCTAGATGGGACTCATATTCCCAAGGTGGCATATGGGTCCCACTAGGCCTTTTCAGGTGGAGAAAATGTTGAGGAGTTAAGAAATTAATTTTATTTGATGTCTATGTTAGGATTTCGATTGAAATAAGCCTCAAGATGCATAATATAGGGTCTTAGGGGCCTATAAATGATGATATGAAGGTCATAAATGAAAGAGGGCCCAAAAATCAATGTCAAAGTATAAATAAATACACTTTACAACATTAAATTAAGGAAAAAATTGGTCTATTTAGCTTAAAAAGGCCCTAAATCTAATGTGAATGTGTAAATGAATATAGTTTACAACACTAAGCTAAGGAAAAATTAAGTTCATGTATCTATGAAGGGCCCTAAATCTAATGTGAATGTGTATAGCACATTACAACACTATATTAAGGCGACATTAGGCTAATTAATTATTCCCAAATTAGGTGAGGAATTGTACTATAACCAAGAAGGGAGTGCAATTTCCATCATTACATCTAGCCCCCACTTTAGTGAGAGGAGGAACTTGCTTCAAACTCACACTAAAGTAGGCATTCAAGAGGGGTCCAAGTGTACCAATGTAGATGATCTAGAATGAATCCACAATAGTGGTTTACAATTTCATGGAGGAAGGAAACCTAAGAAAAAATGACCCCATGGCAAAAAAATGAAGGTCTTTGTTCTGGACATGTGGAAAATAGAAGATTATCAAAAAAAAATAAAAAAAAATATGAGTACACCAAATATTGAAGTCCTTGATCCAACAAAAAAAAATTGAATTTTGATATATACAAAAAAAGTTATGCTTTATACCGTCATGCTATGTCTGAAATGTAATTATTTTGACTTCAAAACTTGATTAAAGAAAAAAAATATTCAATAAAAAACTATCTAACCAAGTGGAAGCACTACATATTAGAGTTACAAATCCAAATTCGAAAGAATTAGAATTTTATCCTTCATGGGAAAAAATTTATGCGTTATAAGGTGTGCGTCACTTTTTAAAAATGTTGTTTTTTGAAGAAAAAAACCAGTTTTTGTGGGAGATGGAAAAAGAAGTGCAATTTGATTCCAAAAATTTTGAAAAAAATATTTTTAGAATCTAGAGACAAAATGTGACAAGACTCTAGTTCACATCATCTTCAAATTCCTCACGGTTTAGCCGTTATAGGTGCCGAATGTGAAGATTTAGTTAAAAATAATAATTTCAGTGTCCAGTTTAGCCAAAAATGGTATACCACTATTGTGGGATCACCTTCTAGGATAACAAGGATCAAAGGAGGTGGTCAATCCATCAAGATCTAAGATCCTACATCAAACCAACATAAGCACAAAAGGACACACATAAGGTGTATAATATACAGCATCAAGATACATAAACATGCAATGCCAAATATATAAAGAATTAAGAAAAATAAAGTAAAAAGAGGTAGATCAAGTGTCGATCATTTGTACAATGCAATGTGGATCAGATCTGAGTTGTTTTTCTAGAAATGCATGCTCAGTCTGAGGAAACGAAACTTCATGCTATCTGTTGGGTGAGTATCCAAAAGGGTGGCTTAGTGAGAAATTCATGCCTCTGTACCAACTTCTCACCATATAATGAGAAAGTCATTCCCATGTTTAGGCTTCTCATCTTACGCTAACCATACCAAAGTTATACCTCCTGATAACTTTGACAAGGTTCCATAAAACAATGAACTTTGAGCTCCAAGACACAAGCAAAGCTTTGTATGCTTGAAAATCATGATCAAACAAGATGGCTCCATAGGTAATTAAAGTGTGTTATGCAAGGTGGCCATATAATAGATATTGTAAATGCAAAAGAGTGTAAGGTATGTTCAAAGGTATTTCTCTTAGTTCATGTAAGGTCTCTTCTTAGGGAACATTGTGCCTAATGTCTCTAAGAGAGGACAAGTCTAAGAAATATCATGCTCTCAAAGGATATCAAGCACAATGAAACCACCAAGAAAAGGACGCATCACAAGAGAATAGAAAATTGCATGTTGAAAAATGAGTGTCGATATATGCCCCCACTTTAAAACGGTTTCTAATACCATTGCTATGAGAAATTGCTTCAAAGTAGAAGAGGACATGAGAGGTTATTTGGAAATCCTTATGCTAAGTCATGTGTTCCCGAATGAAACTACATCATGTAAATTCTTCGATGCCTCTAAATATGGTTATTGAGAGATTATTGACAAAGAGGGCATTGTTCATAGGCATGAATTGTGGTTTGTGGAAATTTCACATGCATATGGTGATTATGTTGATTCACAGAAACAATCACTAAAACCTTGCATTGATGGTTCATTAGATAATTCAAAGTGTTGGCTTGATAAATTTTTTCAACACATGCAACATACATTATGTGAGGGAGAAGAAAATGAAACATTATTTAATGTTGAAGCTTGTAAACAAGAGTTGCCAGTATTGGCATGGTGTGATGGTTTATAGGTGGCATTGTTGTTCTTTCCACCAAGGTTCAAACCCCGTTGGGGTGGTATTGTTGAATGGTTGTATCAGTTTCATAGCTCCAGTCAAAAGCGTATACCCCTTGAATAAAAAAAAAAGATTGTAAACAAGAGTTGCATATATTTGTTTATACTCTTTGTCTTAGTTGTAAGGGACTATCAATGAAGGAAGATTGAAGGGTTTTTTTTTTCACAAACTCACATATAATATTTCCAAACATGACAAAGATATGCCAAAAAATCCTTGCTATTCCAGCAAGTACAATGGCATGTGAAAAAGATTTTTCAAGGAAAAACATAATAAAAGATATCTGATGAACAACTCTAACATTAGATATATGGGATGATTTGATGAGTGTCTCTAACAACGCTTGATGTATCAGCAGCAGAATGGAGTAGAGTGTATGAAATTTGGAAATATGCCAAACAAAGAAGAATTTAGAATATTTTAAAAGACATATTTTTTTGCACATTTGTAATGGTGATATATCCCATATGAGACAAAACACAACAATGCATTATGATTCATTAATTTTATTTTAATGTCAGTATGTTACAAGTTCTATGCTAATACTATAATAAATCAAGTTTTTAACAGACTTTGAGGTTTTTTAAATTTGAGATGAATGGATAGCAGGTGAAAAAACTGTCATCTTTTTCAACCTATTCCAAGAGATGGTCGCCTAAGTATTGATAGTACTTCTATGATAAAGAGGAGGCATGTGCCTTATGTTGAAAATGTTCCTATCCCTCACCTATCAGTGCCTTATTATATAAAATTTGACTTGTAGTAAAAAAAAAAAATCCATGCGAAAGGCAATAGTGAAGACTAAACTATAGAAAACAAATTCATGATGGGCAAGGTGCATCATAAAATTTAAGCCCTGGTGGGTAGCTTTTATTTATTAATTATCTCTTAATTCTAAGTTTTTAGTTACACTTTATTAGTCTATTATTGGGAGGGCGTTACAAATAATGACTTCATATTATATAAATTAAATTACTTTAAATAATAAATGTTAAAGTATGCTAGTAATTGGTGGTTATGTAATGTGTCAAACTTCAAAATTAAATACTTGTTTAGTTATTGCAAATCTACCTCCAATGATAATATATTATTTTCCTTAACTTTAGACAAATTAATAGATAAATGTAAGTAGATTACTTTGGAGTAACTCATTTCCTTGATTATTTCTTGTCAATTTCTTTTATTTTAGTTGTGTTGTAATGGAATATTGAATAGGGAATTACAAGTTCAATTGGAATCAATTTGTGTCTAAATGGATGAGGAGAAATGTTAGATCTTGCTTTTTTTTATAAAAAAAAAATTCCTCTTCGTGAGATTCTCTTGTTATGGCTATTGGGAGTACTTTTATTATTTTGAAGGCTAAAAAATGTTGTGGGTTCTTCTCTTTCTAAAGAGATGAGGAGGAAGGTATCCAAAAATTCCAAGGAGGTCCTAAATCTTCATGGAAGACCTAAGGAAAAAGGAAAGAAGAATGAGAAGCATGACAAATCCAAGCCGAAGGGGAGATCTAAATCTCCTGGAAAGTCCAAAGTTATTTGTTGGAACTACGATAAGCCTGGACATATTCATAAGGACTGCAAAGAAGAAAATAAAAAAGAAAAGAATAGATTTGATTATGATTTTGAGTCTAAGAAGGAATATGGTGACAGATTTATTACATCTTTGCAAACTCGTGCAAGTAATGATGCATGTTTAATTGACTTAGGTGCATCTTTCCATATGACCTTTAATAGAGATTGGTTTTCTGAATATGAAGAATTTGATGGAGGTAAGGTGTACTTGGGTGATGATTCTCATATAAATATTGTTGGTTGAATGGTAAAGTTAGAATTAGGTTTTCTGATGATAGAATAAAAGGATTAATGGTGTGTTAAAATTTGTTATTTGTGAGCAAAGTAATAGATGTGAGTGTGCATGTAATAATTTCTGATGTAGGATGCAAGATGGTTAGAGGTGCTATGGTGATTAATAGAGGTGTCAAATATGGCACATTATATAAGATTTATATGTATGTATTGTTGAGTGTAATAGTAATTCTAGAGTGAAAAGCAAGTCAGTGGAAGAGGTGAGGGTTTCTTCTTCAACAAATCATCATGGTTTCTAGGTACCCAGATGAAATCAGACACTTGGCCACATTGGAGAAAAGGGTCTAAGAACTTTGAAAAAAAGTAACCTTGTTGAAGGTTTGTCTGATTTTAATCTTGAATTTTATTTTTGTGAGCTTTACATTTATGGAAAAAAAAATTGTCTCTAGTTTTACTCAATTTCTCATAAACCTTGTGGTGTATTGGATCTTATTCATTATTATGTGTTTGGTCGTATAGATGTTCCTCCAATTGGTAAATCCACTTATTATGTTTCATTTATTATTATTACAGTAGAAGGACATGGGTATACTTTCCAAAGAGTAAATCTAAACTTTTAAGTTGATTTAAATAATTAAAATAAATGGATGAGTTGTAGACTAAAAAGAAAATGAAATGTTTGAGGACTAATAATGGTAGTGAATTTTTTTCTAATGATTTTGAGAGATTTTGTAAAGATTATGGTATTCATAGACAAAAGATAAATCTATATTCTCCACAACATAATGAAGTTGCAAAAAGAATGAATAGGCCACTGATTGGCTCATATGGAGGTATTGAGAACTACAAAGCAAGGTTGGTTGCGAAAGGTTACTCTAAAGTTTGGGGTTCTTATTATGGTGAGATATTTTCTCCTTTTGCTAAAATGGAATCCATTATATTTTTTATTTATATTGCTACTGCTTATGATTTAGAGGTGAAATGAAGGAAAAGAGAGAGATGAACCCCAAATGATATCAAGATGGTTACCCTCTCTTTTCACTATTTATTTTATTCAATTATTCATAGATGAATATTAGAAAAAAAACCTAACTAATATAATTGTAAAAGGGTAGTTTTAAGATGGAAAAATGTTGTGTACCTTTTGTAAAAAGTGTTTTTTTCAAGCCTCACTAAGGACTCATTTTCCCAATGGCGAATGGGTCCTGGCTAGGGTTCTAGAAAAATACTTTATGGGTTTTGTTTTTCAATGTCCACTCCCAAATCCTGGAGGGACACTATTGGAAGCCCAGATATAAATTTTGTAGCTCAGTTTCTATGACATTGCAAGAAAGATGACAACTTTGACAACTTTGCAACTTTGAAAACTTTCAATTTCCAATTGATCTTCAACCTAAAACTTGCACACATATCAAGAGAGAAGAATTTTTTTTTTAGGGAATAGGGGTTTTCCTTTGTCAAACCTTGTTTTGGTAATTAAACCTTGGAATGAAAAAATGCATAAACTGAGAAATGAATGAACAAAGCAATGTCACTACTCACCAATCAATAATTGAACCTTGGAGTACAAATTAGCAATCTTGCATGAAGTGGCCTCAATTAGTGTAGATCTTGATCATGAAATTTGGTATGAATAATGTTTGAATTGGATCTTCAATGCTACATCAAAACATTATCTCAACAACATGCATGATGCCTTAAGCCTTTGACATGATGGTGTGATTCTTGATTGCTGCAATGAGCTTCTATAATCCTACCATTGAATTCCCTAGAAATGCTCTTGAATTCTATTGAAATCATAAAATTTCTATTAGTATGCTTGCATAAAAATTCATAGATCAAACTATGTGAAATAACGTTATATTTATACATAATTTATCATAAACTCCTGAAATTGAAATAACACAAGCTGGCATCAGATCTAGGATTTCAAATCATTTAAATACCACCAAAAACATATTCCAAGGGGGGGTCCTAGGGTTAAGAGAGGACCCATTTTCCATGTGGAAAATGGGTCCTAGCATACTTAACTAGGAAACACTTCGGGGGATTTAAATGTTATGTAAAAAGGGGGTCCTAGGACCTAGTGAAGACCCATTCACAAAGTGGAAAATGGGTACTAGGTCACTAGCCTATGACACATACCTCAAGTAAAATTAAGTGTTGTTTAATGTTATTTATGAATGTCAGGATTTATCCCTCATAATCTACAATTAATTAGGCTTGGGTTTGAATTAAAGGGGAGGATTAAGCTCAATTAATTAATAAAGCCCTAGATTAGTGTGAAAGTGTAAAGATACACTTTACAACATACTAAATAAGGCACAAGTAAGTCCATTTACTTTAGAAAGGGGCCCTAGACTTAAGGTGAATGTGTAAAACACATTACAACACTAAATCAAGGAAACATTAGGTTCATTTTAATTATTCCCAAACTAAGGAAAAAGAGATTTTTTTTTGTTACTATATTTTTCCCTCACTTTCGAGAGAGTGTGACCCCACATCAAAATCCCACTAATGTAGACATTCAAGACACTTATGTATGCAACAATGAAAAAGATACACAATCATACACTAGCAAAGACCAATAAAATCAAGCATAAATGGTCCAACGTGATCTAGACTATCTATTTTTATTCTCACTTTGGGGTAGTGGAACCTCAGGCCATCCACTAGGTGAGTATCCCTCCTAGAAGGTGGATTAGTGAGAAAATCATGCCAGTGCATCAGCTCTCACTGTACTTACCTTACCAAATCTATCCCTCTGATAACTTTGATAGGGCCCAACTCACATTACTGTCTCATGCTTAAGAAGGTGTGTTATACCAAACATTATGTAAATAGTTTTTTTTTTCAAGTGAATTTTGCTCTGTTCATGTAAGGTCTTCTTCTTAGGCTTCATCATGCCTAGTGTCTCCAAGAGAGGACAAGCCAAGAGTAACAGATTGCAACTTATGGGATGGCTTGCTTCACATCAAGCCACTAAAAGAAATTCATATGCTTACAAATATAATGCTCTTGGAGGACATGAAACCTAATGAAGCCACCAAGAAAAGGATGCATCACAATAAATATGCAAAAATATCAAAATATATCATTAATATATGCCCCCACTTTAAACAAATTTCTAATAGCATTGTTGTGAGAAACTACTTTAAATTAGCCAATGTTTTCTCCTAATACATGAGAGCTCTCCTTAGAAAACCCTATGCCAAGTCATATGTTTCCAATATAAAGCTACAACATGAAAAAGGAGGGAGGGGTTTTCCCCAATAATACATAAGGGATCTATGGATTCGGGGTTAGTATGTCTTTCCTACAATGTTATTTTTAGTGCTCGAAAATGTCATCATTCCCCAAATACTCATTGAACTAGAAGAATAACAATAAGAGAGTGAAAACAAAGAAAAATACTTTTTGGTCAACATGGAAGACACACAGACAATATAAAGAAGGATAATGAGGTTAAGGTTAAATTACTCGAAGGAGAAATGAGCAAAATCAAGGACACTATGAAAATTATTATGGAGCATAACCACAAAATTGCAAAACATAATGCCACTATCATTAGCCCTATGGTTGAGAAAACGGAAAATTTCCAATAGGGATCTCAGGTTGTGGATTTGGACATGGGTAAGGAGAAAAGCAAGATTGAGGATGCTAGCATCTGGAAGAGGAAAAGAGCTCACCTGAAGAGAAAGGTTGATTCTACGCCCCAGGAGGTTCATGCTCTGAAAAAGGCCACCTAGGATATGTACAACCTTGAAGTTGAGGTTGTTGATACTTTAAAGTCTTTACATTAGTTTTGGGTGTTTTTTGTGCAGGTTTTCTGTTGGCCTATGCTAGCTCTGGGCTGGTGGTTGTGGTCTTCTCTTGAATTTTTATGTTTTACCATCTTCCTATTTTTTGGGGTTTTGTAATGCTTTATCTTTCTTATACTTGTAAACTTTGTGGTTTTGGGTGCCTATAAAACCTAATTTTTCCTTTATCAAAAACATGGAAGAGACCTAAATTTCTTGACTCCTTGCATCATCTCCAAAAGGAGAACATAAGAAAAAAAGAAAAGATAAAATGTTTATGACATATACAAGAATGTAGGTACATACAAAGGAATGCATAAAAAGAGAGATACACATCAAATGAAACATCACAGTGGATCACATTATTTACATGCAATCACATAAAGAATATGAAAATGAAAAAAAATCAAAAGACTAGTAAGGAACATGCAAGTCAACCTATAGAAAGTCATCCACATCCCAATCTTGATCAGTATAAATGGAAGGCCTAGACAATTATCCAAAGGGGCAACATCACATTCAAAAACTAGGACAAGGCTAACTAACCCCCTTTCCCCCACTAAGTACAGGACAAGGATGAGTCGAGATGGTGATTAGAATGAGATCCTTGTGATAAAGAGAATTATTTTCAATGAATGTATACCATGTAATAGTGAGGATGCTCAGATCCTACAACTATTATATGACAAGGAGGAGAATTCATGCTCTTTTAGTCAAGTTTGATTCTTAGAGGGTGTGAAATTCTTCAATACTTTCTTTAAAGGAAAATAATTTTCAATTTTATGGCCAAAGAATATATGATTAGCACAAGATGGTTCATTCTTATTAATTTGTATTTTGGTCAAGTGTGCATGTTTAGGTGGTAATTCAATCAATTTCCAACATAAAAACTCATAGAATATTGTCTTAGTTTTGGATAGTTGTAATGAATTATAAAGAGATTCAAGAGGTTCATACAACTATTGTATCTTAATCTTTTGATGTTCATGAATTTTTGGTTTCTTCTTCTTTGGTTTGATTACTATGCTTTCATCAATTTCTTCTTCTAACTACAAACCCTTTCCTTTTAAAAAAAAGGATGTGTTAGGGGTAGTAAAGTGTTTGGAAGGTGTAGGTTCTTTTCGATTATGCATAAGTGATTTATTGGGAATGGGTGGAGGAGGAGGAAAATTATTGTTGATGAGATAAGCCAAGCTATATGCATATTCTATTCCTTGTTCATATTTAAGTAACTTTCTTAGGTTTTCTATAAGGTGAACAACATTAATAGCAATAGGTTTATTTCTCGCAAAGTTTTGTAAACTCTTTAATTCTTCATCCAACAATCTTATGTTCTCTTGTGGGATATGCGCATTGGTTGTAGGAAGGGGATTCATGGGAAATGAGGTATGGATGCTATGATCGATAGGGGGTTGATTATCAACACTATTAGAAAGGAAGCTAGAAAACCAAAAATCCATGGTGAATGGTGTATTGCGGGATGACATGAGTCTCAAACTACATCTCACAATAGTATTGCTAATAGGACACCAAGTTGTAAATCTCATACAAGTTTCACAAACTTAGTGTGAAAACCAAAAATGGAAGGAGACTGAGAATGGAATACAATGAACTAGAATGCAATGTTTAAATGCAATTTTTAGATTCTAAACAAGGTAATTTACTGATTATATTATGCAACAATCTAAAAATGAAATGTTGTAAATGCAATTTTGAGTTTAGAAAATGCGCTAAATGTTCCAAATTAAGCTAGACATAATGAAATGAATGAAATAAAAAGTCAACAAATTGTAACAAAGATTTGATGAAAACAAATAGAAAAACAAAATTGAAGATTTTAAATTCCAGAAATGAAAATTATAGCCTAATCAAGGACTCATTCTCCCTATGGAGAAGTGGTCCTAGATTAGGTTTTTGAAACCATTTTTAATTGATTTTGAGGTCTTTCTTAGTGGTTTTTAGATTGAATTTTCTACAATAAGTTTCAGGTTTACATTTTTGTAAATGCAATGTGAAATTTGAGTGCAAATTATGAAAAAATGATGACCCAAAATACCTAGTTTGATATGAATTTTTTTTTTTCACTTTTCAAATGCAAGTTTATGTGATGCAAGATTCTATGAAAAATGACTAATTTTTGTGTACTTTTCAAATTTAGAGAATGCAAAAATAATGCAATCCTAAGACTCTATACGAGTTACAAATTTGAATGCAAACTAAACACACTAAATGAGATCTAATTCAATGGAAATGAATTCAAATGAATGCAAGATCTAATCTTAGATGAAAAGAGACTTCAAAATCAGAAAACTACAATGCTCAAAAATACGGGTTCACCAAAATGAAATGAAGGATAAAGAGGGGGAGATTGAACCAAAAATGAGATCAATATGGTTACCCTCTCTTTTCACTATTTATTTCATTCAATTATGCATAGATGAACATGAGAAAATAAACCTAATTGATATAATAGTAAAAAGGTAGGTTTTAAGATGGTAAAATGTTGTGTACCTGTTGCAAAAAGTTCTTTCTTAAGCCACTGAGGACTCATTCACCTAGTGGAAAATGTATCTTGGATAGGGTTCTGGAAAAATGTTTTTTGGGTTCTGTTCTTAATTTCTACACTCCTAGATCTTGGCAAGACACTATCAGAAACCTGAAAAATAAATTTCGTAGTTCAATTTCCATGATCTTGCAAGAAAGACGACAACTTTGACAACTTTGACAACTTTTTCTTTCCAATTGATCTTCAACCTAAAACTTGCAATCACACATCAAGAGAGAAGAATTTTTTGTTTTTTGTTAGCGAATAGCAGTTTTCCCTTGTCAAACCCTGTTTTGGTAATTAAACCTTGGAATGAAATAATGCATAAAAGTAGAGATGAATGAACAAAGTAATGTCACTACCCACCAATTCTCAATTGAAATTTGGAGTACAAATCAACAATCTTACATGAAGTGGCCTCAATGAGTGTAGATCTTGATCATGAACTTTTGTATGAACAATGCTAGAATTGGATCTTCAATGCTACATATTCACATTAAATCAACAACATGCATGATTCCTTATGCCTTTGACATGATGGTATGAACCTTGATTATTGCAATGAACTTCTATAAACCAACTTGGAATTCCTTACAGATTCTCTTGAATTCTCTTGAACTCATAAACTTTCTATTAGGATTCTTGCATAAAAATTATTAGATCAAACTATGTGAAATAACCTTATATCTAAACATAACTTATCGTAAATTCTCAAAATTGAAATAACACAAGCTAACATCTGGTCTAGGATCTCAAATCATTAAAATACCACCAAAAACATATTCCAAGGGGGGTGCTAGGGATATAAGTGAGGACCCATTCACCATGTGGTGAATGGATCCTAGCACACTTAACTAGGACACACTTCGGGGGATGCAAGTGTTATTTAAAAAGGGTTCCTAGGACCTAGTGAGGACCCATTCACCAAGTGGCGAATGGGTCCTAGGTCACTAGCCTAGGAAACATACATTGTAAAATTAAGTTTTGTGTAATATTATTTATGACTTCTAGGCTTTGTCCCTCATAATATGTAATTAATTAGGCTTAGATTTGAATTAAAGGGGCCAATTAAGCTCAATTAATAAATAAAGCCCTAGATTAGTGTGAAAGTGTAAAGATACACTTTACAACACCCTAAATAAGGCACAATTAAGTCCATTTATTTTAGAAAGGGGCCCTAGAATTAATGTGAATGTGTAAAACACATTACAACACTAAATCAAGGCACCATTAGGTTCATTTTAATTATTCCCAAACTAAGTAAAATGGGATGTACTTTTTCTGTTACTACAAGAGGTTGAGCAAATGGATGTGAAAATTTATTTCCTTCATAGTGACTTGGAGAAGGATATTTATATGACACTTGAATAGAGAACTACATGCTAAAAGGTAAAAGTAAATTGGTTTGTAAATTGAAGAAATCTTTGTATGGCTTAAAATAGAGTCCCGAGATGTGGTATCATAAACTTGATACATATGTGTTGAGTTTGACATTTGAGTGTTCTTTAAATTAGATCATTGTATTTATTATAATAATGATGGTGATTGTTTCCTAGTTCTTGTATTATATGTTTATTTTATGGATTAATAAAGGGAAAGGTATGCTTTTATAATTGAAATCTCAAATTGCTGCTAAATTTAAAATGAAAGATATTGGTGAAGGTAGAAAAATTATTGGGATGGAAATTGGAATAGATAGAGTGAGCAGAAAGCTAAGCCTTGTCCATTTAAGTAAGTATGTCAATTTAATTCTATAGAGGTTTAACATGCATGATTGTACATACCATTATGTGTTCCTTTTTCAGTTGGAAAATTTTTATCTATTTCAAATTGTGCAACATCCCCATGAGAGATGGAATAGATAAGAAAATTTCCTTACTAGAATGTAATTGGAAGTTTGATGTATGCTATGGTTTGTACTAGACCATACATTTCCCAAGAGTAGGATTTCATTCCAAGTATATGTCTAATCCTGGTAGAGTTCACTGGGATGCAGTTAAAAGAGTCTTTAGATATTTGAGTGGTAGCTTAGAGTATTCCTTGTGCTATCATAGTAATTTCAATGAAGATAATATTTCCCTTGATATTAATGGTTATGTGGATTTATACTGGGTAGGTTGTATTGATAGTAAACAATCCACCAATGCTTATGTGTTTACTTTATTTCGTGATGCAATTAGTTGGATGAGTAAGCAATAGGTTGTGGTTAATTTTTCCACTACTAAAGATGAGTATATGGCAGCTAATCATGTTTGTAAAGAATATTTTTTTCTTAAGAGATTGTGCTCTGATATTAGAATAAAACAAGGTGCAGTGACAATTTACTGCACTAGTGAGATTGCAATACGCCTAGCTAAATGTTGAAAATTGAGATGTTTTTTTAGCTTAATACTTTGTCAAACTTTAATATTGCTGATCTAAATATGCTTTTCCTTTGTTATAGATTCTTTGTGGGTGATTATCATGATTAATCTATTTTACTGTTTGTAGAATGTAGATAGAAGTTGATAGAAGAAGTAGATAGGATATTAGAAAGATTACACAAGCATATACCATGGAGAAACCCTTTTGGGAAGAAACTCCACCAAGAATTAATCTATTATTCAATCTCTGAAGTAGATTACAATAACTCTAATTCTTGATCAAGAATGCCTCTTTTTCCTTCACCAAAACTTCTTCACAACCTGCAATAAAACTGATACCAACTCTCTTCAACTTTCTTGAGATAAATAGGATTTGATTAACTCTGTAAACTCCAACTGAGTTACAACTACAATGCTCAAGCCCTATCCCTAAGAGGTATGCCTATCTTTTGAAAATAGAGTTATGCCATGAAGAACAATGTCAAATCCTCATCTTCATGCATTTGGGTGTCCCAAACTGAAGTAGCAACTCAACCTTCATTCTATAAATATATTCAAGGCTTCATCCTCAAAGTAGGTGCCCAAAATTAATCCTACTTAACTAAGCCTTTAGAAATATCTCAACATGCAAAGGAGCTGATTCCAAGAAGCCAACTTGGGTGCCCAATTTGGGTCCAAGTCATTTCTTGTTAACAAAAACATTTCTCAATACCATTCATGCAAGAATGATCATCCATTGTTAACTAGAGGTAGTCCTTGTTATCTATCATGCAACTCAAGTCATTAGCCATGCATTCCAAGTTAACTAAATTCATCTAGCATTCAACTAAAACTAATTGAAGATAATTGAACCATAACTGAGCTGAACTGAACTAAACTAAACTAAACTGAACTAAACTAAACTAATCTAAACTGAACTAAATTTAACTTCATGCATGCAAACATCAACGCTAACTCCTAGGATCTTTACATGCATTTAGAATTATTATCTCTTACTTTGAATAGTGAACTAAACTCAAGGTGAGTGTCACCTGCCATGTGGGTGCCCCATGTGCCTCTATTATTTAGGAACTCAAAATTGACCCCCTCACATGCTCCTAACATTTATAATTAATTACAAATGTCAATTAATATGATTATTTCATAAAAAATTAATCTCATCCTAATCCTAGTGTTGTTGAACACATTCCAAGGACTTAGGAGATACATGAAGTAAATAATGATTAGGATTGCAATTAAATGGAATCCTATTCCCAACACTAAGAACCTGACATTTTATGCTAGGATCAAGAACATTGATGTACAATATCATTTTTCTAGAGATATGGTCAAAGATGGTAAGGTGAATTTGGTTAAGGTAGAGACTTTGATGAATGTTGTTGATTCTTTAACTAAGCTTATTAGCATAGAGAGTTCAGTGGTGTTAAGAGACTATGGGCCTTTCATCCCCTAACAATTAAGAGATGATATTTATTCCCTCCCATTTCTCTTGCAAGGTGCTCAAAAAGTGGGAGATTTTTTGGGAAAATGTGTCTCAACCTTACAATTATATAAGGTTTATTATTGATAGTATGTATATATATGTTTCCTAGTTACACTGATAGGTGTAATATACAATGGGGGCATGGGGCGGAGTGTGATGTGTATTAACATTTTTTTGTTCAAATAACTCTTAAATGACTGGCATACATAAAATTAATGATATATTGTAAATTTGGACAATTCATTATTAGGTCTTTGATCTAATGGTAAGTATTTTGTTGGATTTTCTTACCCTAGATGGTAACCCTATTTTATGAGGGAATTGTATTACTATTGTAGATGGTGAATTATTTTGAGAGTTTGATAGAGGTCATGTTGTCTCTAGATCTCTGGTGGTGATCAAGTCCCTACCTTAACCTTTAAGTTTTCACATGCAACCAAAAATTAGAAAAAGTATGAATGTGTGTTTGTGATCAACCTATATACATCTAGAAATAAGAGCATGGTATTGAAATGAAATATATATTAAACATAAATCCCTAGTACAAAAAACTATTACACCCTATTGTGTGTAAGGAAAATAGGAAAATAGAAATACCAAGAGATTTTTCAAAGAGAATAAATAATGGCATTGAAATAAATCTTACAATACTTGTATAAAAAGGTTATGGACTGGATTTACAATATTACTAGCCAAATTATAGAAAAGGAGATGAGAGTATTCTAGAGTAGTCTCATGAATATGTAGTAGTATTAAGCTTCAACAATGAAGTATTTTCAATGAGTTCAAAAATAGATTGTTGCTCAAAAATTCATTTGGGGAAGGATGGAGAAGAAGCTCAAGAGTTAAGTTTGATCCAAGAAGAATTTCTAGGTGGAAATGTATTATATCAATAAATAGTAGGTAGCTAGGTAGGACTGGACAAATTTTAAATTTTTAAATTTCTCGAGACACTAGTGAATGCCATGGATGTCTATATGCATTGCACTATTGTATTGGATAAATTACACAAAATTTAGCGAGCGGTCCCATTTCAACTAGAAGAATAAAAATGTGATGAAATTTTTGGTTATTCTTTTTTAAGGGAAAAGGTCAAGATCAATACACCCTAAAACATACTAAGGGATAAAATGCAAAAGTGAGTTTAAAATAAAGTATGAAAATTACAAGGTATGTAGTTTCTATTCTTACATTTTCTCCTTACTTTAGTGGGCTTGTGTCACTAGGTGATGAAGCTAAGCAAAAGTACAATAATCCCCTATACTATATGTTTTTCTTTAATTTATTTTTCTTAAATATTTGTATACAAAGAATGATCTAGAGAAAAATATGAATCTAATATTTGAAAAACAATGTGAATCTATAGGTTAAATATTTATAGACCTTTTTAACAATTTTCTTGATGTCTACTAAAAAATGATTGTCACATGCCTTTATGACATGAAAAATACCAAACTAAGACATTTATTTTATTTTTGAATGAGTATTTCATTTTATCCCAGAATATGATTTTTTTTTATTTTTTTATTTTTAGACTGTAGGAATCGGGTAGCACGACCCCATATAAACTGCAGTGCGCCTAGTAAACTTTTTAACGTGATGGGCGGCGCTGGTGCGACACGCCCTCCGGTACCACGGGGGTGGGGAAGACTAGACCTTGTGACCAACCTCCTGCAACAGGAAAGATTTAGCCAACCGAGCTAGGGCCCCAACCCCATCCTAGAATATGATTTATTATAATAAAGAGAAATAGAATTTTTGTAAAGAATTTTAACTTATTAAATTATGTATTTCCTAAGATAAACTAAGAATAGGGTTAGAAATTTTTAATTACAAAAATATAAAAACTAAAATGACAAACTAGATTCAAAAGTAGAAATAATAGAGATTAAGGAGCCTCAAGATAAAAGATGGAGCTTACTACCAAGTATGTTGCCACACTGTGTTTATTTCTATGTGAAATGATATTGTCATGTTCATGTGTTTACTCACTTATCCAAAAAAGTTACAAAAATATTTCAATTTTTACTTATCTACATAGTAGGAGACACAACATGTTAGCTAGGGACAAGAAAATAGTTGAATACTTGGGATATTTCTAATAATGATCAAGTTCATATTTTAACTTTTCAATTTCCACATGCAACAAAAATAAAAAAAATAAGGAGATGTGTGTGTGTGTGTGTGTGTGTTTAACCTATGGATGTCTAGGAAATTAAAACACAATATTGAAATGAAATCAATAATCATAAATCCCTTCCCTACAAATATTACACCCTAGTATATGTGTGTGTAAGGAAAATAGAGAAATAGAAACACAATTAAAATTTTAAAAGAAAATATTTAAGAATGATATGGAAATAAATCTTGCAATACTATTAAAACATGATACTAAAATTTCTCTACAATATTACTAGCCAAGTGATGGAGAATGAGATCAGAGTATTAGAGTAGTCTCATACAAAAATAGTAACATGAAGCTTCAATAATAAAGTGTTTTCAACAAGTTGTATCTAAGAGATAATAGAGGAAGAGGGATATGTAATATAGAATAGATTTTCTTTGTTCAAAAATTCATTTGATGAGGGAAGGAGAAGAAATGCAATAGTCAAATTCTACCAAAAATTAATTATATTTTCAAAAATTGATTAAAATTTATTGAAATAGTGTTGTATTGTGCTGAAGTTTTTTAGATAAACTATGTGCAATTATTTAACATTAAAATTTGAATAAATTATTGTATGATTTGAAATGTTGATGTTAAGAAATTGCACATATTTTATCCAAAAATATTCAACACTATTATCATGGACTGTGGAAATAAAATGTCACTAATCATTTTATTACTTTGATGCAAAAAATAATTACAAATAATTTAAGTCGTCTATGCTTAATGACTTGCAATTATTATAATAGTGTACTACTTATGCAATCCAATAGCCACTCACCTTCATTCCAACAACAATTTCAATCATCAAGTCATTGGTATGAACAAAATACAATGTGGTTAAGCACATTCCTGATTCAAAACAAGGGTGTTGTCCCATTAGTACAAGGCAACAAAGGCCATCCAACGAACACACATTAACAACACAGTGACAACAGAGAGAAAGCCATCACCCACAACACATCATATCAAAAAACAAAAAGTAACAATAATCGTAGGATAAAATGTCCTTCGTGCAAGCATGAAACCAACCAAATAAGTCCAAAGACCCCCACGGGTCCAACCAGTTCAACAATATTAACAAACAACAAGACATAGATAAAAACAAGAACAAAAAGGCCCAACGGCCTAATTCTTTTCCTTTCTACCAGGAATATCCTAGATATCCATTGCCCAATCCGTCGTGAGGAACTCGAGCAGCTCCTTGAAACCAGCATCATCCACGAAGTTTTCCTTATGCAGCAAGCAAAGACTGGTGGCCGACCTGTGCATGACCCTTAGGGAAAATTGAGATACCTCCTAAACCTTTTTTTCCAACCTCTCCAATCTCCCCTTCAGCTTTCCAACTTCTTCCCAAGCCTGATCTTTTTCCTTGTGATCTTCCTACAAGGGGGATTTTCCTTTATCCGCATTAGAGGATCGAGGGGTAATTTCCATCACATTGTCACTGGAAGGGCCCTTCTTCAAGCTTTCAGACACATGGGACGTGTTGCTCACCAACACAGAGTGGCCTTCCCCACCCATCACCTTTTCCTCTTGGCTTTCCCTGTCACTCCCATTATCATTATCTGAATGTGAAGCTTCCTTAAGATTTCCCACCTTGTCCTGCTTAAGAACCAGTCTATGAGACCTACGAGGGGTGTTAGCTTCTCCAGTGATCTTGACGTCAGAGTCAATTTGATGGAGGAAGAATTCAATTTTCTTAGAGGGTTTAGCCTTAGGGCACGTGGTAGGGGCAAGTTGCTTTTTTTCGCTACCCATATCCCTCGGGCCCTTGTCAAGGCAGAATTTTTTAGGCATTTTTTCTTACTCGAGCCCGGCGTGTCCAAAATACTAGCAGAGGGGGGAGTAGAGGAAACCGGGGTTTCGTCAAGAGCAGGGAGAGACATGACCTCTTGCACAGTGATAGGTCGAGCATGGAAAAGCACCATATGGAAATGATAGAGCCTAGACATAAGGCCCTGGTGAAGGATAGTATAATTCTTTCTGGAAATTGAGGCTTCATTAAACTCCGTAACATTGCTATCAAGAGCATGAAACAAGAAAAAAGGAATGGAAATATGCATATGATTCCTAAGGTGGTTGAAGAAATTAAAGTGGTAATAGTAGTAGACCCCATACCTTCCTTCTAGAGTGAAATATTTCGTGACTTTAATTTGGATTTTTTTTTAAGTTCACATATGAATATACTCTAACAAATCTATTGTCATGCTTGAAAAAGATAATTACTATAATCCACTGTATTTATCTCCACTAAATAAGAAAATAATCAACCATAAAAACCATACAGTGTCGGAGATGGTATGAAAGGTAAGATATAATTAGATATTTAATTGCTATTAAAATAATTCCCTAGTGTGTATATATAATTTGTGGTGTTATGTGTTTGAGCTTTTTAGGTGGGAATGAGAGTAAAGATGGAAGCATGGTTGGTGAAAAGCAAAATTAATAATATTTTATTTATGACATCAATTATATTAGGTAAATATTGAAATCCTTAAATTGATGAAACCATTTTTTTAAAATTCATTTTGCCAAATTAAACATTTGTATGGTAGGTAAGTAGAATTTTGATGAAACATTTTTGTTTAAATTCACTTTGCTTATTTAAATTTGAATGGTAGTTAAAGTATGTGAGATTAGTCTTAAATTGTTATAACTAGTCAGAAGTATATGCCATGACTCTAGGTTGAAGTTATTTAACTTCACAACTAGACATGATTATTTTATTTTGAAATTCTGAAATTGATGGAGATTCAATTGATTAATAAAATCACTTCATTCACATACATTTAACCTACCTTATAATTGAATGAAAAATATTATTATAAAAAAACAAAAAAACATAATTAAATATTTTATTAATGTAGAAATAATTGCTAAGTATACATAAATACTATTTATTTGTTAAGATAAACGTGAGAGTGAGAGTGGAGAGAAAAGTCAATGACATGTAATCGAGGGAGATGAATTGAAAGTAAAAGACGTCTCATTTGTAACAAAAGGAAAAATCAATTGTTTTGAGCCACTCAAAGCTAAAATAAAAAATTAATCCACTGGCACGATTGACAGGTGTATTTAAATTTAAAATACAAAATTCTAAATTATCAGCGAATAGCTGGGAAAACGTACCACCTAAACTCGCTATTCATGAAAATATATATTTCGATTGGCAGACAATTATATAACAGGCAAGCCCCACACTCTAGTGTTGATTGCCTCGGGAAAAAGGTTTGGGCACATGATTCCTTCAATAATTTTGTACACTGCTCTCTTAATCCACTGCCAAGTTGTATTTAAATTAAAAATACAAAATTTCTCACGTTTACGCGTTAACTAATTGCATAATGATCAGCGAACCTCTGGATACGTAAATAGATGCTTGATTATCACGGAATTGACGGTCACAATGGCACATTTTATTAAGTAATTCAAACGAATAGACAGGTAGTAATGGCAAATTTTAAATTTTTTATATTCACCATTTAATGATATTTTGATTGGCGTGAAGACTAGTCTATAAGATTAATGATAATTATGTATTTTAACCTTACAAAATATATTAATAATATATTATTAAAAAATATTTATAAAACTGTACTTTAAAAATAATTTGTAGACATTGATATCATATATACATTAATTTTTACAATTACAATCTCTTAATCTATTTAAATCTTATTATGTCAACTCCATTACTTTATCATAATTAAGTTAATCAAATAAGATTTTGTTTAATTAATTTGAATTAAACAATAAATATTATATCCTGCATTACCAACCAACAAATTAATTTAAATCCTAAATTACACTATCAAGTATATATCCAATTAAAATAGTTAATTAACTAATCAATTTAGTTAATTCACTCATCAATTGTATTAACAAGCCAATCGATTTGACTAACTCAAAATCAAAATTAAAATAATAATTATTATTATCAACCCCCCATTCAAATGAGTTGTTTACAAATAGTCTTCTCCACTTAATTGGCAAAGTGACTACCACTCTCCTCATCATATCTACCAATCATGAATCAAACTCGTGATTTAAGATTTGATTTCCACCATCCAAAATTTTCTCAATTTTGTTTATAAACTGGAGCTTAATCCTCCATTCATGAGACATCCCAATTAAACAAATAAACATTGTCTCAAAATGAGTAAAAGACATAATATTATTACTAAAAGCACATTCATTCAAAACTTTATGGGAGGTTAGTGTAAATTAGAATAATGACCCATGTCAAAATGTTTCTTTAATCCCTATTGTTTTATTTTGATTTGCATGCTTACAGTTGGCATGCTTGTTGTGATGGATCCTTCTGTCTATTACATTCTTTTGAATAACTAAGGAGTTTTGAATAATTTTAATAGACTAAAATGCATAGGTCATGAGAGTTAGTTTTCTTCTACGTGGTGGGAGTAATTCTTGAACACTATGTTTGCTTGGTTTCATTTTTTTCCTTTTAGTTTGTTATATTCCTTGTATTGTCTTTTTGTTTGTGAATATAAAATTATTAGATAATGTTTAGGTGGAAAATATAGGGTTCGCCAAAATGAATCAACAAGATGATGAACCACTAGGTTTTTCCACACAAAACACATGCAATTTATACAATTATGAGAGTTAAAAGATGCAAATAACAATAAAAAATGATATCTAACTATTATAGTACCTATGAGGGAATTTTTTAAAGCTCAAAGACGTAGGTACCTTATTGCAAGAAGCCCTTTTTTAGGGCACAAAGGACTCATTCTCCTTTAGTGGCGAATGGGTCCCTGTTAGGGTTTTTGAAACTTAGATCTAGGTTATTTCCCTTGATTTTTGAACTCTTAGATGCCCAATTGTTAGCTGCTAAAAACATGTACTTAATTTTGTAGATTCAAATCTTTGTTCTTGCACTTTGAATGAAAACTTTTGCAACTTGACAACTTTCACAATTCTTCTCTAAACTTTCTCTCCACTTAATCTTAACTTGTAAATCTACAAACACATATTCAAGGGAAGATAAACTTATTGATTGTTAGTGAATAGGGGTTTTCCTAAGTCAAACCTCTTGTAGGTAATTAAACCAATTGATGAAATAATGAAATTAAAGAATAAAACATGGAATGATGTAATGCAGATACCTTGGATATTGTCTTGGATTATAAATCTACAATCTAACATGTAGTGGTCATGAAGAATGTAGATCTTGATCCTTGAATAGATGTGAACAATTCCTACAAGTAGATCCTCAATGCTACATCCACTTTCTTAGCTTAACATGTATGGATGCACCAAAACCTAGACATGATGGAATGACCTTGAATTGCTACAATAAAAACTTGATAATCTACATTGAAATTCCCATAAAAATTCTCTAATGATTGTAAACTTCAATGCTTGGAGACTTAGAATGAACTGCTGGGAGAAATAATATGAATTAACCCCTTATTTATAGCAAATCAAGAGATTAACCCCAAAATTCAAACAATTCAAGCCAACACCAGATCTTGAAATAAACATTATTAAATTACCACCACAATGAAATTTAAAATGGGGGTCCTCATTAAGGGAGGACCCATTTTCCACCTAGGGTGAAGGGGTCCTGGCTTAGTTTTCAAGGACCTAACCACGGGGGATGAAAGAGGGTCAAAAACCCATGTAGAATCAGTAAATAAAGTGGAGTCCTAGTAAGGGAGGACCCATTCACCACCTAGGGTGAATGGGTCCTTGCACCATTTTCTAGGACCTCAATCTACCCAATTAAATGTTATGGAATTTGAATTATGGGTGTTGGGATAGATCCTTGAGAGGTGTCATAAATAAGGTTTAAATTTGAATTAGAGGCATTAATTATCTACAATTAACCTCAATTAGTTAAAAGGACCCTAGATAAGTGTGGAAGTGTGTTACAAAACTTCATAACACCATAAATAGGGTACATATTAGGTACATTTCATTAAAAGGGATCGATTAGGCTTAATTCATTAAATAACCCTTAGAAAGTGTGAAAGTTTGTTACAACACTTTACAACACTCTTGCAAAGGACAATTTAAGGTACCTTTTACTTAAATAAGGACCCTAGAATGATATGAATGTGTACAACACATTAAAAAACTATTTCAAAATATAACTAATTGAAATTTATGTCATTTATCCAAATTAAGTGTGAAAAAGTCCTACTTTTTTGACACTACATTTGGCCCCCACTTTAGTGAGAGGATGACCCCACATCAAACTCACACTCAAGTAGACATTCAAGAAACATAAGTATGAAAAAATAACAAAGATACATAACTGTACACTGTCAAAAGCCAATAAAAATAAAGAAAAACAAAAGGATCAGGCACAACTGTCCCAATGCAATGTGGAACAAGGTTGCTTTTCCATAACATATGTTGCTCACTCTAGGGTAGTGGAACCTCATTCTATCCACTAGGTGAGTTATCTAATTGAAGTGGCAAATGAGAGAATCATATTAGCCTCTCATACCATATTGAAGCTATTCTCCTAACAAATTCGATAAGGCACCAAAATGTAATTCTTTTGTAATGTAAAATTTCATTAAAGGGGATTTTTCTTTGTTCATGTAAAGGTCTTCTTCTTATGGAGCATTGTTCCTAATGTCTCCAAGAGAGGACAAGTCAAGGTGTCAAATTGTCACTCATAGGATTCCTCATTTGCATCATGCCATGGCAATACATCATACACTCTTGGATGTCATTAAACCCAATGCCACCACCAATAAGAGGACACATCGCAAGAAAAAAGGAAAATTGTGCCATGCAATTTTGTCAAAAGATGTCATCAATGTATTCCCCCACTTTAAAGTGGTTGCTACACCATCACTATGAGAAATTGCTTTAAAGTAGCCAAATTTTTTCTCTAAGACATGAGAGCTTTCCTCGGAAAACCCTATGCCAAGTCATATGTTTATGGAATACACTACATCATGAAATAGGAAGGAAGGGTTTCCCCCAAAAATACATAAAGGATCTATGGATTTTGGGTCAGTATGTATGTGCTACAATGTTGTCATAGAGCATGGAACTATCATCATTCCCCAAATACTCATAGAACTGAAAGAATGTCACAAAGAGAGTGAAAACAAATAAAAATACTTTTGGGTCAAGATGGAAGAGATTTGAATGTCTCAACGCCTTTTGTCATCCCTAAAAGGAAAAAACAAGACAAATGAAAAAGATAAGAGAGAAAGCTTTTAGGTCACATGGAAAAGACATGAATGTCTCGACACCTTGCATCATCCCCAAAAGGAAAACACAAAACAAATGAGATGATTACGACATATATAGGAATGAAAGGTACATATAGAGGAATGTAAAGAGAGAGAGAGAGAGATACATAAAATGAAACACCATCGGGGATCACATTACACACATGCAAAAATAAAACATGGAAAAGGAAAAAAAGACTAGTAAGACACATGCAAGTAAACCTAAAGTAGGTCATCCACATCCCAATCTCGGATGGTATAAACAAAAGGTGGACAACTAGCCAAAGGGATAAGAGAAAGTACCAAACAAGGAGAAGCACCAGGTTCAACACTCTTTTTAGGAGTTGTGTCATTTCAGTTCATAGAAGAAGAGAAAAATGTATTCAACTCATCATGCACTTGTTCATCAATATTTGCTATGTCAATGTCATGATCTATATTTATCACAACAAGATGTCAAATAACAATTTCTATGCAATGGTCTTGTTTATGTTGCGGTGAAGGTATAGCATCATCATGCTTTGTTTTAGGTAAGTTTGGATTATTATTTTCTATGTTCTTGTTTTCTTGAGTTTGTAATTTACTTTCCTACACTCTCTAGTACTTTGATTTCATTTCAATCTAATATCAATTTGTGTTTGTGTAATATCAAGTTTGTTAGTCATAGGTTCCTTCTCTTCATTGGGAGGAATAGAAGAAACAATAGTAGGTTGTTCAACTACTTTCTCTTTTGCTTTATAAACTTGTTTGACTCTAGGAGGGACAAAAAGATTGTTAGTGTTATCTCATAGTCTCTTGTAGTAAATTGCAGGAGGTTTGTCTATACGTTATTATAGTATGTTTAGAAGTGCTTTTGGTTCAATCATCGCTTCGTCAGGTATAGGTGTTTCATTTATAAGTTGAGGCATGTTTCAAACGGATAATTCTGAAATTTTATTTTCCTTGAAATTTTGGTCCAAGGAAAAGAAATCCTCACAAGGCTTGATAGGTTACATAGGTTTGGTCCAAAATAAATCTAATCAAAAATTCCCTTGGATCGACATAGGATTAAATCCACGGTGATGCACAATAAAGATATAATTTCCAAATGGAAACTTTAGATATTTATGCACAATAGAAGGGATGACATTCATGGACTGAAGCCATGGATAGCCTAGCTTCACCCGAAATTGGTCTAATTGCAGAATTATGGAGAATGATACGTTTAATGTTTTTGGTCCCACTTTTAAAGGGAGATCTCTCAAGCCTATTGTAGGGAAAGAAAATTCATTACATGCATCTTGATCCCAGATTTTAGGTTGTCATATGTATCTTGATATACTTCGTGCACATATAAGAATTATTCAGTGATCACATTCTCTCCACAGACGAGGTCAATCAATATCCCATTAGTGGGCTTATCATTGATTCGACCAGCTATGTAAAGAGGACCATCAATTACACATTTAAGTATGTCATTTTGTGAGAAAGCAATGTCAAGAGGATTTTTAGTTGAGCCCTTATGAGGTCTAGATTCGATAAATGCTACCACTTTCTCCATGGGATGTGGTTGCATATGATCATTATCCATGTTAACATTATTCTTAGTTTCAGTAGGAGGATTGATTATGGCATGTATGTTGCTATTGTCTTGTTTGTTCAAGTACTCTTGAAAGAAGCAACTAATTCTATAGATGATTTGTGTTTCATTCCAAGTATTAAGCACTTATATTTTGTTTAATGGGAACCATGCTAATGTATACATTCACTAAGGATATGGGCCTGTAAGTTTTCTAGTTGTTCATCTATCCTGTCAATAATATCATGCAAATTGATAGTCAGAAGTGAAATCATAGGTAATGAAGTATGCAAACTATGAGCCATGGAGGGTTGATTCTCAACATTATTAGAAAGAGTTGGAAAACCCAAGATCCTCAACGAGTGAGATATCGCAGGATGACATGAGCCTCTAACTGTGTCTTATAATAGTATTGCAAATAATACACCAAGTTGTAAATCTCATAGAAGTTTTACACACCTAGTGTGAAAACCATAAAATGGAAAAGGGGCAATGCAAGAACCTAGAATGAAATGCAATTTTAAAATTATAAGCAATATAATTTACTAATTACACAATGCAATGAACTAAAAATGAAATGTTTGAATGCAATTTTGAATTTTTAACAATGCATTGAAATGAAGAAATTTAAGCTAAATGTAATGAATTTGATGAAACAAAAAATCATGAAATTGAAATAGGAAAGTAACAACACCAAACAGAAGCTAAAAACTCATTTTAATGTCTAAAAAATGCAGATCAATGGCTAATAGGGGATCATTCACTAGTAAGGGTGAATGGGAGCTAGTTGAGTTCTTTTGTGATGTTTAAGTGGATTTTAGAGTGATTTTTAATGCTTTTTGAAATACTAGAAGGTTTATCTTTGACCTGATCAAGGACTCATTCACTACTAAGGGTGAATGGGTTGTGGTTAGGTATTTTTAAACTATTTTTTTAATGATTTTCAAGCTTTTAGTAATGTTTTTCAGTTCCAAATCTGAGGTAGTGAGTTTTTAATTTTTGATTTTTCAGAAATGTAATATGAAAATGCAATGAAAAGGTGAATGCAAAGGCCTAAGTTTAAATGGAATTTTATTTTGATTTTCAAATGTAAATAAATGAGATCTAAATGAGATGCACAATGACTAATTTTTTTTGGTATTTTTCAAATTTAGAAAGATGCAAAACAATGCAAATATAAACCCTAAATGAGATACAATTATAAATGCAATGCAAGAAACCCTAAATAAGATCTTATTTCAATGCAAATTAAATGTAAGTTAAAGCACGATCTAATCTAAGATGCAAAGAATTCAAAAATTAGAATATTTCAATGTTTACTATTTCAAGTTCACCATTAATTTTTAGGTGGAAAATATAGTGTTCACCAAAATGAATTAACAAGATGATGAACCACTAGGCTTTTCCACATAAAAAATATGCAATTTATGTAATTATGAGATTCAAAATATGTAAATAACAATAAAAAATGATACCTAACTATTATAGTAACAATGAGGGAAGTTTGAAGAGCTCAAAGAGGTGGGTACCTTGTTGCAAGAAGCCTATTTTTAGGGCACAAAGAACTCATTCGCCTTTAGTGGTGAATGTGTCCCTATTAGGGTTTTTGAAATTAAGATGTGGGTTATTTTCCTTGATGTCTGTATTGTCAGATTCTTGGTTGTCATCTCTTGAAAACATGCACTTAATTATATAGCTTCAATTTTCCATTCTTGCACTTTGAATGAAAACTTTTGCAACTTGACAACTTTGACAATTTTGCTCTAAACTTGATCTGCACTTGATCTTAACTTGTAAATCTACAAACATAAATTCAACGGAAGAAAAAATTGTTGATTTTGAGTGAATAGTGGATTTCCTAATTCAGACCCCTTGTAAGTAATTAAACCAATTGATGAAATAATGAAATTGAAGCATGAAACATGAAATGGTGCAATGTAGATACCTCAGATATTGTCTTGGAGTATAAATCTACAATCTAACATGTAGTGTCCATAAATAATGTAGATCTTGATCTTTTAATATATGTGAACAATACTTGCAAGTAGATCCTTAATGATACATCCAATTTATTAGCTCAACAACATGTATGAATGCAATAAACCCTAGACATAATGGAATGAGCTTGAATTGCTACAATAAACACTTGATAATCAGCCTTGAAATTCCCTTAAAAATTCTCTTGTAATGCTCCAACACTTGTAGTCTTGAATGCTTTGACATTTAGAATGAATTCCTAAGAGAAATTTTTTGAATTAACCCCTTATTTATACTAAATCAAGAGATTAACCCCAAAATTCAAACAATTAAAGCTGGCACAAGATCTGGAAATAAACATTATTAAGTTCCCACTGGAATGAAATTCAAAAAGGGGGTCCTCATTAAGGGAGGACCCATTTGTGACCTAGGGAGAATGGGTCTTGGCTCAGATTTCCATGACCTAACTCTAGACGATGGAAAGAGGGTCAAAAACACATGTAGAATTAGTAAAGAAAGGGGGGTCCTATTTAGGGAGAACCCATTCACCACCTATGGCAAATGGTTCATGGCACCATCTTCCAAGATCTTAATTTTCCCAATTAAATGTTATGCAATTTCAATTATTGGTGTCAGGATAGATCCTTGAGAGGTGTCATAGATATGGTTTAAATTTGAATTAAAGGGTTTAATTATCTCCAATTAACCATAATTAATCAAAAGGACCCTAGATAAGTGTGGAACTATGTTACAACACTTTACAACACCATAAATAGGTTACACTTTATATAAACTTCACTAAAAGTGTCCCATTAGGCTTAATTCTTTAAATAAATCCTAGAAAGTGTGAAACTATGTTACAACACTCTTGCAAAAAATAATTTGAGGTAGATTTTAATTAAATAAGGACCCTAGAATGATGTGAATGTGTACACAAAATTACAACACTATTCAAAGATACAATTAATTGAAATATATTTCAATTAACCAAATTAAGTGTGAAAAAGGGTTACATTTTTTGACACTATAGATAATTATTGTTCATTGTGTCTTCTTCTCTACTCATATATTCATTCTCTATATTTATGTTCTCCTTTTTGAGGGAAGTTGAATACTGTTAGAAAACTTATCTATGTAGGAGTTGAATACTAGCTTACATGCCCAAGGATCACTTAAAAAAAAAAAAAACATTCTACAAGAGAGTGTGGTAAGAAAATAAGTTATTATTAAGGATGCCAGTAATGTACAGTGATCTATAATGGATCAATGATAGTAAATCCCCTATGATTTCAAATGTACAAGAGGATTTTCTTATGTAGGGAAGGTGGGGGATAAGATATAGTAGGATCAAATGTCTTAATCCTATGCCATGAAACAAATAATAGAAAAAATATTAAGGGTGATCCCACAATACTGGTTTACAATTTTTGGCCAAATTGGACACTGAATTGATTTTTGCTAACTAAATCTTCACATTCGGGCACCTATAGTGTCTAAACCCTGAGGAATTTGAAGATGATGCAAACTAGTCACTGGATGTCGGGCCAGAATTTTGATGTTTCAAATGCCGTCGAAATTCTAACGCAATAATAGCGACAGACGGCTGTTGGAATTTTGACTGACGCTCGTCCAAAAATGGGTTAAAATGTACCAGTGAGTGATTTGTGAAATTTTTTCTATAGATTCTAAATATATTTTTTTCAAAATTTTTGGAATCAGATTGCACTTCTTTTTCCATCTCCTTCAAAAACTAGTTTAGTAAACATTTTTACGGAGTGACACTCATCGTATAACAGATAACTTATTTTCCATGAAGGATAAAATTATAATATTTTCAAATTTAGATCTGTAACTATTATCTATAGTGCTTCACACTGGTTTCATAGTGTTTTATTGAATATTTTTTCCTTAATCAAGTTTCAAAGTCAAACCAATTAAAATTCAAACATAGGCAAACCATATAACACATAACTTTTTATGTATGTGTCAAAATTCAATCTTTTTTTGTTGGATCAAGGACTTCAATATCTAGTGAACTCATATTTTTCAAAAATAAATTTATAATCTTCTATTTTCCACATGTGTAGAACAAAGAACTTGATATTTGGTGAAAAACCTACATTCACAAGAACTAAAAAATAAATATAATAATAAAATTAAATTTATTTAAAATTATACTTTTTGGGAAGCTTATAATAAGGACTACATACTTAAAAAATAAATTCAAATTAATTCATTGGATCCTCCAAAAGGTAAATCAAAAGTGGTTTTTTATCAGCATTTTGATAGGTGTAAAGGAGACTCTGTTATAGGTATGGTTTAAAACTAGCGGAGTTCAATCCAAGGGTCTTTGCTTTAAGGTAGTTTGGTAAAACTCTCTTCAATTGGAATGCTTTAAATGGAACTTTTTAAGGCTTAAAAATTTATATTTTCTAAAAATATGTGATTTTAGAAAAAATTAGAATCTCCCAAAAATTATAAACTAGCTTTGTGGGATCACCCATGACATAACACACAAGAAGTGAATTACGAAAGATAAGTTCTAATGACAACTAAGACTTTTAGAACGATTCCTAGGACCTAAGTAAACTTAGTTCATGTGAATATGACTACTAGGTGAACTAGTTAGATAAAAAAATTACTTACATCAACACACCCCCTTAAGTGCAACCTAGGGAGTAGAAGGAAAATGCAAAAATGAAGCTAAAATGATTGAGGATACATGGGTGAGTGTGATGATAATTTTCAATTTCTAGACCATGTTAGATACACATATATAAATGATCTCTCACAAACAAAGTAAAGGTGAAAAAACACAGGGAAGAAACCTCTTTCCAAAAGAGAGAATGAATGAAAATAATCATCTACAAGTTATGAATAGAAGACTTATCATTGTTGATGAGTGTTTTTCACATCACAACAAAAACAAAATATGAATTATTTTATCTATATTGAAAGGAAATTTAACTTCTTATACTTCATAATGATTACCCCAAGGCTTCAATAGTTATGTCTTGATAATGAAAAAATGACTCAATGGTTTAATTTTTTTATATTTAAACAAGGGGCCTTATAATTACCTAGATGGAACTTGATACCAATCAAGGGTATAAAAGATACGAAGTTGATATAAAATCCTAACTATATTTCTAAATTTGAAATCTAAAAATAAACCTTAACATTTGAAATATAGAAAAATAGGGGGCTCCTAGGGTTTCGCAAAATGAAAAAGTGGATCCAAAGAGGGAAAAGGGGTCCTACTTCTCTACTTTCACTAGAAAATGAGATCCACACAATGAAATGACTATCAACCTTGAGGTGAATCAATTCAAAGTGTAAATCTACAAATTTCATGTTTTTTGCAAGGATGAGGATCTAGGTCAAACAACACTTTGGAGAGAAAGATTAAAAATAGCAAATCAAACCCATAATGAAATCTATCACTTGGATCTAGAAGATTTAGCATGAAATAGATGGAACTCACCAACTTTCTAGAGAATCTAGAAGAGATAAGTGTTGTATGTACCTCTCACAGAAAGGTGTTCTCATAAGTTGTATGAGGATTGATTCTCCCTATGGCAAATGGGTCTTGGATAGGTCTCTTCAAAATATATTTATGGGTTCTCTGCTCCTATTTTTGCACTTTCATATTCTTTATTTTCACAGTCGAACAGTTAGAATTTTAATCTAGGATATGAGTTTCCATGAGATGATAACAAAGGTGACAAAAAAAAGAACTTTTCAATTTTGAGACATTGATATCTTCAACTTTTCTTCAACCTGCAAATCAAACCCTCAAATGAACCTTGGAATGTAGGTCTGAAACTTGCGTGAAATGAATTTAATGGATGTGGATCTTGATCTTGAAACATTATTTGAAATAATGTCTTGAATGCTTCTGGTGGAACCCTTAAAAATATTCATGTTCCACTAATGAAAATTGCAAAATTTGGTTGTTTTCATGATCTAAGAATGTCCTTAGGCTTAGGGTTTTAGTGATTATCTTGGTTTAGGGTTTTTGTGTCTCTTAAAGCTGCTAAAAATCTGAAGTGTAAATTACATTTGTAAATATTCTAATTTTTTGTTGACTTCTTGTCACCAGTTCTCAATTACTTAAGTCATAACCTATTCCATTGCACCATTCATTTATTGACCCCTCAATCCTAATGTTCTTGGTTGATACCCATTGGATTATTTTAACCATTAATTTATTTAGTATGGGTTGCTACTCCTTTTAATGTTTGCCAAATATCCTAGGTTTGAGGTTTTAATGTTTTTTCATCGATATAATATTTTAGATTTAAGTTTTATGTCCCCACCATTCGTTAATCTAGTCAACCTCTTTTTTAACTGCTAATAATTTGCACATACATTTATCATCATTTGATGTAGGCCATCAGATCTTGAAGACTTCATATTGACCACTCCCTGCATCCTCATTTGGGTTCATTTTCTATTAAAATATTCAGGTGGGCTGGCGGGTGAGCATCATGTGTCATATCTATTAGTGGGCCTTGTCGTATTTAAAGTTATTGGGCTTTGGTTGAATCAATGATGGATATGAAATAATGTGTCTACATCTAGACTGTTCCTTGCACCCCCATTTGATTAAATATTCATTAAAATAATCTCACGAGCTTGTAGCCGGTTGACATGTGTCCCTTTGTCAATGGGACCCATCAAACCTCAAAGGCAACAAACACTCTATTTATTGAGATTGACAGTTGAGATAGGATGATGTGGGTCAATCTTGGTTCTACCCTACCAACCCATGAGGGACCCACCTCTATTTTACGTCCCTCAGCGAGGATGTATGGAGATAACACAGGGAGCAATTAGAGTGGTTGAAGGAACAAATTATGAAGGTGGGAAATACTAAGGAAATATTTTGGCATATGGGTTAATTGGTAAAGTATATACTACTAAGGGGACTTTTCAAGCACATGTTTTAAAAGTGAGAAAGATCTTTTAATCTTGTTCATCCACTATATCTAATTTTCATGCACAAGAGTGAGGAATCTTAATGTAAAGCAAACATAGATTGAAGACTCCAAATTAAATATGAGCCCTTCCCCACCTCTTCAATGCCAAAATTTTTGCACAAGTTAAGCCCAATGGGGAGGTGGGGACACCGACATGTGGATATCCAAGCATTGAAAAATATGGTGGAGCCTGTAGGTGACTTGGAGGCTTTTCCAAGCAGTTTATTTTTGATTTGTTGATGATGATGGATGTCTATAGTCAAATTTTCCAAGTTTCTTTAACTTAATCTAGATGATTGGTCAATCCATCTCACTATATGATTAACTATTAACATTCAATGTTGGTATTGAGGGAACATGAGCCATTCTAGTTCACATGAGAAAACCATAATAGTTGATAAGACATAGAGGTACAAAATTAGAAAGCTTGAAAGCCATAAAAAAATTCTTCAAATCATAATTGTAGATTGATAATACATTCAACACATTCATGGAGTTTGTGCTATGATTTTCAAGCTTGTTCGATGAAAAATCTAAGGTTTTCAAGTGCTTGCAAACTAGTAAGTAAAACACCAACACCTTGCTCCTCAATTGCTTGAAGCTAGCCAAATTATGCTTTCTCTTTCATTTTATTAATAGGGCTTCAAGTCTTGTTTTTTTTCTTGTAAGGTTCAATGTTCATTTTGAATGCATTAATGTTAAGTGTCATTCCAGTGCGTCAAATTCATCGTCTGGTCATAAACTTATATTTTTCTTAAAAGAAACCCTATAGTCATGGAACCCAAAGCTAAAGCATCAGTGTCAAAGGAAAAACCCTCTAGTTCAAATCCCTCAGTTAGACCTCTTGTTCAAAATTTGACTAACTGGTTAAAGCCCTCAACTTTTGAGAAACCTTAGGGTCAAAAATTATTTCAAGGAACACAAATTGTGGAGGGGCTCATTGATAGACAATGTAGATTTAAGGATGCTACATTTCCTTATAGTGGATGAAGAATGTTTAGTTGTTGGTTTGGAATTAAGAATTATGGCATTAGTGTGGGTAACCCATGGAGTTTGGATTTGGGGAAGTTAATTGTACCAAATATATATATGGACGTCGACTTCTTAAAATAAATAGCTAGAAACTATGATCCAGTCATACAGACTATGGGGCTATTTGATGGTATTGATATGGTGAAGGTCACAAGGGATGAGATTGATGAAGTTTTCAAGCCCACTGAGTGGAGTGAGGTTATGGTTCCAATTGATAAGAAGAAACTCAAAGTATAATATGAGAAGGTTAGGTACACTTTCAAGATTTTATTGTTGCAACAATATTTGGCATCTATTGATGGTCAAAGGATCATCTTGGGCCAATCAGATAGAGACCCCTACCCTATCAATTATTTTGTGTGTGCTACTTCTATAGAACTTTCTATTCTTTGTGTCAGATAATAAGTTATGACCCCACTACAGACATGCCCATGGCCTGGATGTATATGGTAGAACACATTCAAAATACAACATGCTATACACTCTATGATTATGTAGGGTACATGGTGGATAAAATTCATGAGGGCTTGGTCAAATTGAAGAATGGTCACTATGGGGTTAGGTTCTATTGGTATTCATCATTTATGCATATGCTTTTGTATAAGGGAGCCCCATATTTTATCCCATATATGACTTTGGAAAGGAATGAAAGTAACTTGGAGCTACATGTCCAATGCTGGACAATTGTCTCAGATAAAGATGATAGGAAATTTGATTATGTGATATTTCAAAATTTATTTTCCCCTAAGTTGAGGAGAGTTCTAATTACATGATTTTTTGAGGCCTAAGGACAAAAGGCTAGATTTAGGTATTAATCACAATTGTGGCGACATTATCCCTTATCCTAGAGCTATATATTTTTGAGAATTTATGGCACAAATTTCTCACCCCACATGTTTCCCAAGGATATGCTACAAAGAATTGGTTTTCTAGAGGTGATGTGGCAATTGGGTGATGTGGAGAACAACCACTCGAAAGATAAAGGCAATGATATTTTTTTCCATGCATACACATGTTTTCTAGACTTTGTAGTAATAAAAGGGGGATAAAGTAAGATAAATTACTTACTCAAGTCTCTTAACATGAGGGTGGGAGCAAGGAACCATGGCCTTGAATTATTTATGGCATGGTTGAAAGCGAGGATAAGAAGATCAAAATTTATTCATAGTTTCTATTTCCTAGAAGATGTGACTAGAAACATCTTTGATATTTAGAAGCAAGAGGATAGGAAAATTAAAGGGATTTGCAATCAAAGGATCCTCAATTCTTGGCTCTTGCTAAAACTCCAAATGAGATGTATAGAATAGAGTATTTATTCAAGAATTTTGAGACAGTAGTTGGGCACCTAAAAGGTGAAAGATTGATTTAAGAAAAGGGGAAGGATATTGTAGTAGAAGAACATGGTGAGGAGGAAACCCTTGTGATGGAAGAAAGGATAGCCTATCAACCCCCTAAGGAAAATAAATTTGTTGTCTTTAGAAGAAAAAAAATAGGGTGAAGGAGAAAGAACAAGTAGTGCAAGCCTCTTCTCAACAAGAGGATAAAAGAGTCAATTCACCATTGTAACAAGTGCCACCACCATCTCCTCCTAGGTCAACTATACCTATGGTTATTGAGATAGAGTCTCCACCTAGACAAGAATTACCACCAAGGGATCCACCTCTAAAGAAGCTGAAGGTTCAATTAGTTGGATTGGTGGATTATGAAGAGGATTGAAATGATGAAATCTTGGTTACTGAGGAAGACATGTAGTAAGGAATTCCTTCTCCATCCAAGGAGATAGTGCCACAACAACTTAGTTCAAGACTAAGCAAGGTTGACCTCACTAGCATAAATAGCCAAAATGATGTTAGAGAGGAAGTATGTACCAAATTCATGGATGATGATTCTCTTGTTAATTCTAAAGCTTTCATGGAATTTGTTTGGAGAGCTACAAAAGATGAATTTTCTAAAAATATTGCTAATCAAAGGAGCTTGCATCTAGAGTTTCTAGATGAGTTCATTCAAGCCCAGGTCCTAAAAAAGATGAAAGAAAAATTATAGAAAATAACTGCATAGGAAGACAAGGAGCTAGTAAGAAAGTGTGGCATTCTTTTACTGTGGAATTCAAAAGAGCAGGCAACCATTACACTACAAGGATATGCATTCAATGAGCAGTGGAACACATTGGCCATCTAGGTCCTAGCTCCCAACACTAAGAAGCCAAAAATTGTAGAACCTATTGCAGTTTATAGGGGAGGCTTATTAATAAAGAGAGTGTCTGACACATCTACTATTGAAGCAACTAGAATGTTAGTTAATGTTACACAATTCATAAAGGAAACTATTGAATTGGTTATAGATGAGAAGGAGAGTTTTATAAAATTTTACAATGATTTATTGATTTGGTATGGCACAGGTCAGTAGCAAACAATGCAATTATAGACTGAATTGGCATTATTAAGGGATAAAATGAAAAAATTGCAATGCGGTAAAGGTACAATGTTCTACCCCTCCTACAAGTTCTTCATGGGAAATTGTGTTGTACAATATGGGAAATGTGCCCATTTTGGTAAAGGGACAAAGTACATCAAATGCACAACAATCTAAAGATATCAATAAAGAGGAATTGCTTCAAAAATTAAAATAATATGAAGAGAAATGCAACTAGCATGATAAGGATATTCTAGATAGCAACCTAAAAATTGAGACTATTGTTTTGGAATATCTAAACAAAAGAGTTGATAGAAGATTAATTAGCACTCTTGTTGATTACTCTTCCATGAAGGATGCAATCAATAATTTTGACATAGATAAGGAATTAACTATCCTACTCATGTAAAAGTGGATTAATAGACTTCAAGAGTTGAGGTTAATGGTTGTAGGGTCTAAACATGATGTGGATAAGCCTAGGAAGATCTAACCAACCCTTAGAACTATGAGTGGAATCCAAGAATTTCAATGAAATATTGAGCCTTTAGAGGCTAAAAAAAGGGAGTTGGTGAAGAGATTTCATGAAATAAATCCTAATATACTCAAGAATAGTGGTGATATTAAATCTTTGTAGGAATGGAAAAAGGAGAACAATGAGGTAATCTCAAATCAAGCAGCAAATATTTGTAAAGAAAATAGTATGAGCATGTTAAAGACGAGTATGGATAGGCTTTTTGAGGAAAAAAATTCTCTACAATAATTTGATAAGGAGGCTAATAGGTTATCACTAAATATCCTCCTTATAGGAAAAAGGATGAAAATATCATCACATTCAATTGGTGCAAAAAAGAAGAGTTCTAGACATGGAAGGATAAATACCTTGATGTCTTGGAAGATTGAGCTGCTATCAGGGGACAATCACTACAATTTTAGTTTTCTAGTCTACAAAAATGGTGAATAATGGATGTGAGAAAAATAATACATGGCCTAAAACCAATAAAGATTAGGCCTTTGATAAAGTAATGTCAAAATATTGTTTTCTCCCCAATTTGAATTTGATCACAAGGCTGCAAACGTGCAAGATACTTTTTCTCTTATGTCTTTCTTAATTTTATTGCTTTTCCTTCTTCATGCTTGGAGTATGTGAAAAAAAATTGAGAGCATGTGTGGGTATATATTGCTACAGAAACATAAAGGTTCCTTTTGGAAGGTGGGAAATGATCTTCATTGATTAATTTGAAAATGGCTTTTGTCCCATGTAATATTTCCCTCCATCTAAAAATGCAAATATAACTGCAAAGGGAATATATTTTCTATTGGTCCAATAGAAATAGGACGTGTACTATCATGCCTAAATCTTGTTTGCTCCTTCAATTCTATAAGAATTAATTCAAGGAAAAAAGTATGGGTTCATTGCTTGTTAATTGAACACTAATAATTTTGTAAAGAGAATATAGAGAGCATTTGAGAGTTTTGTCTTTGGTTATGAGTCTATCAATATGCATATGTAATTTTGATAATAGTACTAACAATTGAATATAGAATGGTGAAAATTAAAGACCATTCCTCTCCTATAATTTTTCATGGATTATGAATAATATGATCAAGGGTTATATTATTTCTCTTCATTGATTTCTAGTGGATGTTTAGTTTTTTTCTTGCTTTTAATTCAAAGAATTAATGAAAATGCTTGGATGAAGCTATAGGTTCATGTAAATTGAGTACTATGATCCTTATAAGAAGTTATGGTCAAGAATACAATGAATGTGATGTTGTAATGTAGTATTATCAAAGCTTAATGATTCTATGTGTTAATCTATTTTCAAATTGTATAGGTTTTGAGATTGACTCCATTCTTAGGATTAGCATTGATCTAATTGAGTGTTCATGATACATCTTGTTGATCATTCAGTAGCAAATCAATTTTATAAAAAGACTTGCAAATGGATTGTAATTGTTACTATTATATGTTAAGTTATTCCATTCTCATGCTCTAAGTGTTGAGTGTTGTAGAGGAGTATCCAACTTCTATTACATTACATTTATTGAGCTATTGTATGAGAATTTATCTATTACTTGCAATGTATTTGGTCATTAGGTGCAAAGGTCTTTAAATACATTGTGGGATCACCCTCCCAGGTCTTGCAGAGCCCAAAGTATAGGAGGAAAGTATTGTTGCTTTCACTCATTCAGTGGCCAATCCATTTAGGTTGTTGAGAATAGGAAATGGAAAATTCCACAGGCTTCCTTAAAGATTAGCTTGGTTCTTGAAAATCAACAATTAGATTGGTGACTCTACTGGGGACTACATTTGTGAAAATTTTATCTCCCAGTATGCTTTGACCAAGAATTGTGATTAGAGTCACATACATTCATAGCACGGGGTGTTATATTTTTTAAATATTTGTTAGATATTGCTAAATCTTGTTGAATTATCCCACCATTTATCATTTTGAAAGTCATTTGCATAAATCCTATCAAGACTTTGTGTTTCCATGCAAGTCCTCCACTTAGAGTGCTGATGATGATATTAGGAGTTCTATGTATTTCCAAATCTGTATAATTCACTTGAAGGTTTGTAAAATTGTCATTATTATTTACAATTCCCAATCAAGTTTGGGTGTGACTCTGAGTTCTCTATACTAGTGTGCATTATTTGAAGAAGTTAATAAGATATTGAAGAAGAAGAGTTGTACAAAAAAGATGAGGAAAACCCGAAGTTACTTTAAGAAGCACCTAGATGAAAAATTGGAAGGCGAGCTTCAAAAGACTTCCAAGTAGAAAGGTCAATGGGTACAAAAGGATGCAAATTCCAATTAATGGATTCCACCTTTATGGATCTCGAATTATGCAAATACAAATCTACTACACATCCTATCCTTGAAAATGAAATTCCCACAAGAAATTTTTGTAGTCATGAAAGTCAAGAACACTTGTTAGGGTTAGTTTATGAGGATGAAGAACATTGTGGGAATAAGACTATTACTAGTGTCCAAAGGTCTAAACCCAAAAAAAGTAGTAGAAGTAGGAGCCATTACCGTAATGTTGCTACTTCCAATGTTGCTACTACTAGTAGCATTCTCCACCCCACATCCAATGGATATTCACCTTTACCACCTAATTTGTTAATTGGAACTAATGAAGATACCAAAAATCTAATAGATTTTGAAGAGTCTTCTAGTTTAGAAATCACTCTCCCAGGCCCAGAAGAGGTTTTTGGAGATGTTAGTGCTCTTAGAAGAGAATTTCAAATCTAGGTTGAGATAAGGAGAAAGGAGAAGGAAAGAGAACAAAAGATTTGGGATGCCATGATTGAGAGAGAGAGTCTGATAAGACAATTAGATCAAATGAGACTTATAAACCAAGTTGAACCTAAAAAAATTTCCATAGGCCCTATTGTATCTCATATCCTTGATAAGAAAACCTAGCATGACCTTGTAAAAGATAGTAGTGCTAACACCCAGATTAAATCCACAGTCACTAGTACTGTAGCTCCACACACTGCTACAAATACTTCCAACACATGACATGAGAAGGGAAAGAAACCTATGAAAACCTTTTCTATTAATGAAAAATATATATCTGAGAAGCCTCCCTTACCCCCTAAAGTAAACTCTACTATATATTAATTAAGAAAGGAGAATGAGGATCTTAAAAAGGAATTGGAAAAGATGGAGATAATGACAAAAAAAGTTGAGATGAAGAGAATTCTTGATTTATTGAAGACTTCATGCTCAACAAAACTTGTTGTAGCATCTATTTCATAAGATCCTTCTCAATGCACAATGAAGCCTACACCCTTAGTTGATGACAAGACTTTTGGTAACATAGAACAATACACCCATAATTCCAAATCTCTAAATAAAAATGATAATGATTGTACCTATGATCAATTTACCAATAGAAATGTGGATCATAAGAGAGGAGGTAGAGAATAAAATAGGGGTAATTAGGACATAGATAATTAGTTTCATAGGTGGCCTATGCAGCTGTAGTGGTATAGATTTTTTTGCTTTTAGGCGATCCCTATGTCGGAGCTAAAAATCCACCTTAGTTTTTAAATACATCCATCTTCATTTATCATTTCATTTCTATCATAAGCCCCATTTCCATTGATTTTTTACTATATTCAAGATAGTAAACATAAATTTTTGTACATATCTCATAAAATAAAGCTTTTGATTATCACTTTGAAATAAATCCCCTTCTTAAGGTACTTGCTCGGAAACACAAGGTATGTCGCCAAGACAATTCCATATTGAAGAAAGCTTCACCATAGTCTCCTCGACAAGATCAATAAAAGGGAAATGAAAATGTCGATGAGACCCTCATGCTTCGAGGTGACATACTTGAATGTCTCTTTGACAACCCAAAGACCAATATGTCGAAGAGACCTGGATGTTTCAGAGTGAAAATTTAACTTGTATATCCGACAAGATATAGTAATGTTAATACTATAAAGGATACATGATCATTTTTAACTCAGGAAATAGAAAAATATCTCTTGGACATCAAGAGATAATTATAAAATAAATGGAAAATTACTGGCAGAACCCAGTCAAATGAGTACAATGGTAATCTTGAAGAGACATCAGTGTGTCAAACTAAGAAATGAAGAAGTATCTTTGACACTACAAGAACAAGTAAGAACAAGATGTTGAAGGCACACAAAGGCATCAAAAAAACATTGATAAAAGTCTCTTCGACTTTCTAACAAAGCTACAAGCTTACACTATCAATGAGACTATGGGACATCGAAGGGAGATAACCATAGCTCTCTGCAACATTTTAAAAACACAAAAGAGGTTATTTGAAGAAATTTTGTTGAAAGGAGGAACATGGGTATGTCAAGGAGACATAATTTTATTGGAAGTAAATGTTCACTAATCCCATCAACATTCAGATATCAAAAGTACAAGGATCAACTTGAAGTGCAACCATCAAGGAGACCTTGCGAGATTGAAGAGAGAAACTCATTTATTTCTTTGAAATTTTGAAAAGGGACCAAAGACACATTGGAGAAAGAAAAGGACATCATTGAAAATCTAATTAATATCTCTTCAACATTATGAAATATTGTATCACCTGGTTGACATGACTAATGAGGTCATCGAAGAGACAATTTCCATTAATATTGTAGTTCATTAGAAAGGTGGCGCGAGCGCCATTTATGAACCTAAGCTACTTCAAGTGAGCCAAATATCGATATACTTGACTCTTGAAAAATAAAAAACACTGTAAATCATGGTTGAAAATCAATGAGGTGGATTTGGATGATAGCAAGTAGCTCAAAAACCAAGAAATTCATTCAAGTGCTCTTCGCTCAGTTGAATGTGTTCTATAATTTTTTTCTCGAAGTATTGTGCAAGTAGGTTTTTGAGATGGATAAAACCCAAGAAAAACTAAAAGTAAAGAGGTATAAAATAGAGGCTAGACCATTAAACCAAGACTTAATAGATTAGTGTCCCAGGTCTGGAGTAAAATCTAGGATAACAACTCAATTAAATCCTTCATGAGAAACATATGACCATAAGAAGATAGGCTATTATTTATTTATATATCATTACAGAAAGAAGTAAAAACATAAACCAATCTCGAATCCATCAAACATGAATTTGGAAAAGCTTGTGATGGCTAATGTGTTTGTCATTGTCAAACTGGTTAAGGCACTAGCTAAAAACTATAACCCTAAAAAGATGGAAATGTATTCCCACGATGGTTCACAATTCATTATCATGACATGGGATTATATCTGCACGGTTTTTCAACTTGACACATCCATGAAAAAAAATTAAGGATAAGGGTATCTGGAGGATCATGATGGGCCAAAAAAGTGGTGATATGATCAGTATTTTAAGGGTATGTGGCTGACGACTATTTTTTACCCAAAATTGATGAAACAAAAAGGGTTTTTAAAGGAGATTCTTAGCTTTCCACCAATATAAATTATGATTTACTTTGAATTTAATAAATAATTATTATTCATTTTCTATTTGAATTATGAGTAAAGTCCTAGTTGATAGGCTGATCGAAAAACATCTATAGCTTTCAAATGGTATCACATTTTTTAATCTAAAACATGAGTCACATTCTATGCTTCGCATACTATAGGATTAAAAAAATGAATTTCTTGAATTTTTTAAGTTAAGGTGGTCAGACATAATTTTTTTTATATTTTTAAAATTTGTAATAAAAATTCATAATTGATTATTTACTTGGAAAAAATTACAAAAGAATATGCATCACATCAAGACAAGAGACCTCTACTTATATATAAAATCTTATAAAAAAATATTATCATTTTATTGTGGTTAGGGTGGTAAGACAGACGACTTATTTTTCCCTGAAATTTAAGTACTACTACATTTAAATTTCAAATTTTCACCAAATAGATTTAAAAAAAAACCTAGTAGTTTAGAAACTACATTCAATTTGCTACATATTTTATTCTTACATATTTTTGAAATAATATTAGATAACTTATTCAAATTTTTATGTCAAGTTTCCTAACTCTAATTTTTCTAAATTTTTCACCACCTAAGGGCCTATTTTTTCCATGATGATCCTGCACACACCCATAAGAGATCTATTGGAAGAATCTTAGAAAATGGATACAAGTTATAAGAGGTGGAAATTACCTTTGCACGAACCCAAGGGCCTAGGAAACCAACTTAGATGATTTTCTAGTGATGAAAGACCCTCATTTCCTATGGATTCATTTGAAGAATACTACCAATACACATACTATTCATCTAGCCAAGTCATAGGAATTGATTCTCCTACTACAATGACTATAGCTCCCATGGTTCTATCTATAGATATCCAAAGCCAAGATGCTAGGCCTTACAATTATGAAAAATTCCTATCTGAGGTCATTGATACTATCACTGCCATTATTAATAATAGTGATGCCATCAACTTCAAGAATTATTATCTACTCATGCATATGATACTATATGAATGACATGCAATGGGAATGTGGGGAGATGAGTTTAAAATTGAGGATTTGGATAGCAATGAGAATTATAGACTAGTCCAGATGTGGACATCCATATGGGATAGTAGATATGGGAGATCTCACTACTTTTGCACTTTGAATAATATTTTGTCCAACCCTTGTATAACTTGCTTGGCCATAAATATGATTATAATTTGTTTCCTAAGATACAAAAATTCCTCAGACCAAAGGAGAAAGACCCTCAGTGAAAAATAAGCAACAATTAGGGAGACTAGTACATACATTTGAAGATTGTACTTTGATAAGAGTATATGGATTCAAAGTAGATCCATTTTTACTACTTAAGACTGTATTAGATAGGGTTGCGTACTTGGAGATTGTGAGGAAGTTGGCCTTCTCATATTTTATGCACCTTAAAAGCTATGGAAGGAAATATTTCATGCCTTCCACTTTATGTTTTAGTGACTTTACCATTATTTCTGATCAAGGGTATGAATCAATTAATAGCAAAATAGATTATTATGGCATACCATTGGGAAACAAAAGGGAGAATTTTGACCTTGAGAACTTTATTCACGATGCCAAAATATCATAGAAGCTAAAAAGATATGAATATGAATTCTTCATGGATGATATCATTAGAAATTGTGATGAAACCCAAGTGATGATAAGGAAGGCTACATATGACATAATAGATATGTCAATGGCTTGGAGGAGAAGCAATAATCTATCATATGTAGAAGATTTTCATTAAATACAAGATCCTATGGAAAGGGTTGGGAAATTGATCTTACATGAAGAATAATTGACTAAGGATGTACCTCTCATAGCTTCTAAGAGAGGAAGAGATACTAGTTTTAGGAGACATGTTGACAATGTAGTACCTTTAAGCCATTTATCATGACACTCTACTCCAAAGGTGAGCTTCTTAGTTGATACTCCTATTATTATTGAGGATGGCATTGAGGAAGAGAATGATGTTACACAAGTCATCGTTCATACTATTCCCCATTACGAAGTGTCACCAGAGGGGAATGAGATCACATTTGAAGCTTCTAAATAATTTTTTGATGATGTGAGACATCGTGCTAGCCATAAATGCATTGTAGATGACACATGTGTTCAAACCTCTAAGTTTAAATCTTTCATTTATGAGTACAAATGAAAAATAATAAGATAAAATCTAAGAGAAATCAATCCCGAGAAAGAAGCAGACCCCCTGAAAGAACTCTAGTGTGAAGTTGATAAAGAAATGGATAACATTACTCCTAAGAGAGGAAGAACATTACTAAAAGAAGTTGGGGTCATGCTCCTTCTAGGGTGATACATCAGCCCTACCATAGTGTTTGATATTTTCCTAGAAATAGAAGATAAGGCCTTCCAATTGACCAATGAGGCTAGTGATAAGATATACATTGGATTATGGTATAATCCTGATAACAATACTTTGTAGATTTGGGCCCTTTACCCACTAGGAAAGAGGCCTTCCCTTACCAATAATCATAATTAGATCTTTGGTCACCTTCTAGTATAGAGAGTAGGGGATAGAAACCCTATTGAGGCTACTAATATAAATGTGAATGTGGCCAAGCTTACCAAAGCTTGGATTTAGAAGTTAGTCAAAGATAATAAGGGGTTGATTAAGGAGAATGAGAAGTTGAAGAAAGATGTGATCAATTACAGAGATAGACTGCCTTCCTCCTCAGGACCTTACTCACAAATGATTGAATGTGAAATAAAGGTTCTTAAAGCAATGCTCGAGACTACCTGTTGGAAGCGTAAATATGAAATGATTCAGAAAGGGAAAGAGGAAATGAATAAAAAACCAAAAAATACTATATTTGAAAAGGCATCTAAACTAGTGTGTAGGAGGTTTAATGATATGATTAAGCTTGTTGAAAAACTCTAGGTTATCCATGACAAAACATATACAACTTTACAAGAATATAATAGGTTATGTGATAGAATGAAGGAGGTGGGACCACAAATGGGTATGTGCAGGATCATGATGGGTATTTGTAGGGTATGTGGCTGACAACTTTTTTTTTACCCAAAATTGATGAAATGAAAAGGGTTTTTAAAGGAGATTCTTAGCTTTCCACCAATATAAATTATGCTTTCCTTTGAATTTAATAAATAATTATTATTCATTTTCTATTTGAATTATGACTAAAGTCCTAATTGATAGGCTGATTGAAAAACATCTATACCTTTCAAAAGGTATCACATTTTTGAAATCCAAAACATGAATCACATTATATTCTTCGCATACTATAGGATTAAAAAAAGAAAAAATGAATTTCATGAATTTTTTCAACCAAGTTAAGGTGGTCAGACATACAAGTTTTTTATATTTTTTAAAAGTTGTAATATAAAATTGATAATTAATTATTTACTTGGAAAAAAATTACAAAAAAATATGCATCACATCCGGAAATGAGTCTTCTAATTATTTATAAAATCTTATAAAAAACTATTATCATTTTATTGTGGTTAGGGTGGTCAGAAAAACACCTACTTCTTATTTTTTCACTAAAATTTGAGTACTACAGCATTAAAATCTCAAACTTTCACCAAATAGATTTAAAAATAAATAAAAATAAACCTAGTAGTTTAGAAACTAAATTCAATTTGCTACAAATTCTATTCTTACATATTTTTGAAATAATATAGATAACTTATTCAAATTTTTACATTAAGTTTCCTAACTTTGATTTTTCTGAATTTTTTGCCACTTAAGGGCCTGTTTTTTCCATGATGATCCTGCACATACCCAAATAAAGGAAAAGAAAGGAGATAAAAAAGATTTATTTCAAGAATATCAAGAGCTTATGAACACACATGATCACTTCCATAACATAATAACACAAGAATTGAGTGACTTTAGTTGGTCACTAAGTATGGATCTACCAAATTTCTTTGATGAAACCGACTTAAAAGATCAGGATGCATGGAAGGATGAGATAGCTTAGTATTTGTTAACATCTCTTGATGAAATTAATGATGAAGATGAGTTGCTAGAGAAAACACATGTGCAGATATTACGAATCTTTGAACTTGAATATGAAATGAAAGATATCATAAATAATGCAGACACTTATGCAAAGATAGGATCTATCAAGCATGTGTTGAAAAATAATTTATTCATTGCACGGGTCAAGTAGGGAGTGACAAGGTACCAAAATTTGGTGGTCGTGGGTGCATTACCATGGAGCATGAACCTTGAAAAGGTCTTAGATGATCAGAGGTGCTTGCTAGGGATTAACGGATCATGGTTCATCCATTGTAAAATTACTAAAATTTATTTTTATGTTAATCAAGTTCTTAGTTATCAAACGATGTAACTTTTGTAAATGGGCCTATATCTTGTTGCTTCACATATAAAAAGGGAAACCAAGGCATAATTTTGACATCATCATTACCATCATTTTCATTAGTATTAGATAGGTTGCATTAGTATAGCATGCTTCTCCACTCATCCATCTCCACAATTCGAAGACTTCTTCTATAAATGTATATATCTTGAAGTAATATAGTGGAGAGGATTGTTCATAATTGGTGATTTACTTCTAGTGTTCAACTATTGTGTTAATATTTATTTTTATATGTTTCTATGCTATCTCCAAAGTGGTTTTCCTAAATTATTCAAATTTATACAATTTTTCAAGATACATTTGTTGTTGTTGTGTTGTTTTCTTGATTGGGTTTTGGGTAGGGTGAATTAAATTCCTTTCAGATAATTAATTTTAATTGTTTCCTACTAGGGATTAAAATACTTTTCAACTAATTATTCTTATTGGTTTCACTCAAGTTAAGAATTAAAAATTCTTTCATGATATCATAGTAATTTGGGAGAATAACACTGAGATTCATAAAGGAGAGTATGTAATACCCCTCCGTGTCGGTTGTTCTGAATTTTTTTGTGAGTATTTGTGTGTGCTTCATTGATTACTGTGTTATTTGATTAAGTGGAAAATATAATATGTTAGTAATCATGTTTAAATAATTAATTAAATCATAAGTGATTTGCAAGGTTATTTAAAATATGATTAGAACTTAAAGTAATGATCAATTAAATTAAATCAAATGATTTAGAACAAATGATCAATCAAACTAATTCGTTAAAAGTAAAAGTGATATTATTAGATAAATTGATTTAAATTATTGTGTTAAATTGAAGTTAATAATAATTATGAACAAATAATCTTGAAAGGATAATTATTTTGGATACTTATTTAGAATCTTGCAAATGGTTGATTTTAATTATTTTAATGTGGAAGTAAGTAATTAATAATGTATTGTGAAGATAATAATTATATATTCAAATAAAATTTTAATTTTGAGGATTGAAATTTATTTAGTTTAATCAAAATGCATGATAAAAGAAAATGAAATATAAATACATGAAAAGGAAACAAAAGGAATTAAGGATAAATAGTATTTTGATTTATTTCTTGAAATGGGACCTCTGGTATTCATGGGAAGAGGAAATTGAAAGGATTCCTGGGCATGGATTTTAAGAAGGGGTTTCTTTGTTTGAGGGGATGGTTCAAATGCTGGAGAAATTTTATTTTCAATCATTTTCTGTCCTTAGTTTCTTTTTCTGTTTTCTGGAGAAAATTGGTGAAGAGGATGGAAGATTTGGATCTGTTGCTGGAAGATGGGCAGCAAGGAATTGGTTTAACAAGAGGGACAAGGTTGCTTCAATTTTCTACAACCGAAGGATGCCAGGTTCTTTTCTTTTAATTAATTATCTTCTGTTAAAATAGGAATTCTTCTCTATGTGTGAAATTTTCATCTAGGGTTGGAAATCATCAGTTTGTGGAAATAAATCTTTTGGGATTATTGATTAATCAATGGAAAATTATCTGGGGATTCGGGTTTGTTTTATGTTGAAAAAGAAATTTTGGGAAATTTTGGACTATTGTTTATTGAAAGGGGGTTTTTGCTCGAAACCTGGAAATGAACAGTATTTCTGTTATTTCATTTTGTTTTAAAAAAAAATAAAAAATAAAAATTGAGAACAATTTCCTTTCAACGATTTGCTGGTTCATATATATATATATACCTTATAAAACATTTTTGTTTCAAACATGCAAAGTGAATTGAATGTGTACAGTAATCTTTTGTTCCCTGTTATTGAAATGTTCAAACTCCTATGTGTATATATACACATATATATTTATATCTATATATATATTAGATATATACATATATATATATACATATATAAATATATATATACACATATATATTTTTAAACAAATGAAATTTTGAATGGAAATTCAAATTTATTGAAACCAGTGCTTTTCTTTCCATCGCACTATTCATGTAATTCATTGTTGATTTTATATTTATTTATATTATGGCTTTGTGGTGGTCAGCCTCGCCCGTACCCACCACACTTCCATCGATACCGTGATAGTTTGCGGACTGTCCACGGCAGTCCGAAGGACTGCCGTGCGCAGTCCGTAGACTGCCCACGGCCGGCGTGGTTTACCGTGCATATGTGTTGCGATTACAATTCCCATTTAAATTTGTATGTATTTGAATTTAATTTTTAATATGCGAATTCTATATATTAAATTATGTGCGGATTTTTATTTTATAAATATATATCTATATATATATTTATATTTATATTTGTAGATATATTTATATATATTGATTAATTTATTTATTCTGTTGGTTGCAGTATTATTTATTTATAAAAAATATATAAATATTCTATTTCTTTTTTGATTAAATTATATTTTCTGTTAATTTAACTGTTATTTATAAAATATATATATACATATAGATTCTGTTTCTTTTCTAATTAAAAATAAAGCAGAATTTGTTATAATGAAAATAATAGTAAAATAGAAAGAAATTTGTTCTTATTGACTTGTTAAATTACAAAACTTTGAGAGGAAAATTTTAGTAGAAAAATCCATTTATGAATATATGATAGCATTGTTTATTTAATTCTTTTTTTAATGTAAATATTTTGGGAATGAAATTTGTTATGGAATTTATTTTGGAATTAAATAAGTTACGTTTTGTGAGGTTAAGTCTTGTAGACTTGTTTTGTTCTTAGAGCAGATCTTTTCTCTTTTTACATTCCCTCCTCGAAAAATAATTTAAAATATATAGATATGTAGTGGTTTTAAAAGGTATTTATGTGTGTAGATTTATTTAGATAGATCTAATATTTTAAGGTAGTAAAGTTTGAATATGTGGTTTAAGAATTTAGAATATTGTTATTATGGTCATTTTAAAGTATAGACAATTGGTCTTAAATGGTTTTCACAATTAATTTAAATATTGGAAGTGAATGTTAAGTTAGTATGGTGAAGGAGGAAATTTAAATGTATGGGTATGATTAGAGATTGATTAGGATATTCTCGAATTGGATAATTTATTGCTGAAATGGGATTTTAATCTGTTGAAAATTGACTTCCTTTATATTCATGTAAGGATTGATTTGTAAGATTCTCTTTATGGATAAGAATTTTAGAATACTTGTGATGGTTATCATGAATTGTTTTAGTATGGGTAAGTTGTAAAGTTATTTAGTTCTGGTCGTTAATTGATTGGTTAATAAATATTGTTCTTGATTGAATTGTTGGTTGATGTTTATTATATAAGTGTTTTTGTGGAGTTGTGAGTGGTTGAGTATTTAAGGTATTCTTAAATTTGGTGCCTTGGATGTCTGGTTGCATGCTTTTACCTCTGTTGTTGGAGGATTGTTCCATGTTGGTGTGAATGCCTTTGGAGGTTAGTTTTGATTCAAGGAATCCGTTGTCATTTAATTTGTGTTGCAATGTAATTGGGAACTTGTATTTTGTTGATGAGTTATGGGTAGTTGATCTTCTTGGATTTCTGATTTATTTTGTATCAAAGTTGTTTATGTAGTTTGGATGTGGTTGTTGATCTTATTTTAATGTATTCACTCATCATATTTGAATTGAAAATAGTTCTTGTGGCTTTGCAATTATTGTTGTCATTGCTATGTTGTTGATTTTATGAAGGTGATTTGCGTACCACTATAAGGGGGTTCTTGTGAGGAGAAAATTGAGGTCTCCCGTGGAATACCTAGTTGGTTGCTTTTGGTTTTTATTAAGTGATTTTATTTAAAGGTTTATTTTATTTTGTGTTCCCTATTTGAGGTGACACCATTGTCGATCTGTGGATGGGTCTTGATGAATCTTCTTTTTATGGCTTTTTCTGAGTTACTCTCATATTTGAGGAAATTTTATCCTTGTGTTGGAATTATTGGAGAAATACTCATGTTGCTTCACTTTACCTTTGTTTGTGGGTTTTCATTCTTTTGGCTTCCAGAGGCTTGAGATGTTTGATAATTGATGTTCTCTCTCTCTATGTGCCCTTGATGTGGCAAGTGTTTTGGTTTCATGATTTTAAAAGGGTTGTACAGGAATTGTTGAGACTTTGATTATGTATTATAGCGGGATGGGTAATGCCTCGCATGCTTCTCAGTTATGATCTAATGTTCTTGTTAAGTTGTACAACCCTTGGTTTCTTGGTTTCTTGGGTTTAGTTTGATTTGGTTGGGTCTCTAGGGAGAGTGGCTCCTCGTGGGGGCCGGTGCCTCGTTTAAGGAGAAGGGCACAGGATAACCCACGAGTGAGTTAGTAAACAAGTGAAAACCTAATAATTAACTTAGGAGGGTTGGGTAGTAATATCATTATAAGATTTTTAAAAAAATGGATGCTTCGTCTTCATTAGTGCTTTCGCAGACCAATGGAAGGCTGAGAAGGCTGTGGTTGGCAAGGTCGTGACCTTGTCCTCATGAGAGGTTTACGGCTCCACATGAGTCACCCTATGGACCGGCGCCTCCAGTTGGGAGGAAGAGCACAGGACAGCCATAGATAGAACCGGCGCCTCCAGTTGGAAGGAAGAGCACAGGACAGCCCATGTAGCACTATGTGATGACACTCTCCCCTAGTTGCCCATGTGTTTTACTTTATTGAGTTCCTCTGGAAGTAGGTTGTGGGAGTTGGTTTAGATTGTTTTTTGTATTGATTTAAATTGATTATTGTTTTAATACATCTTTAGTATACTTTGTGGTCTTGTTGATCTCATTTATATTTGATTTACGGTCTTGTATTTTTATGGTACTGTGATATAATGTTATTGTATTGTTTAATTAAAATTTGGAATTGTATCATGTTTATTAATTCAGTTTGATTTGGAGGTATTTTATGATCATCCTTTGGTTACTTCTTTACCTATCATTGCTTTGTTTTATGTGATGGGATTTATGAGTTTAAGTTATTATGTTGACTCTTGTGTGTTGTTGATTATTTCATTGTAATCCTTGTGTTTTATGATACTTTTGTATGGTATTGAGTCTTGTGGTTCCCTATTTTGGATGTTCTTGGTTGAGGTCTCTTTCTTGTTAGCTCCTAGCACGGGGGGTGGGTCTTCGAACTCACATGGTCGGGTGGAACGTGCTAAGCACCCCATTGGGTCCCCAGTCGAGGATCGAGAGGTGCGGATTGGTGCTATTGCAGCGACTCCAGAGTTGTATCCATCATGGAACCAGTCTTCATCTATTCATTTGTATCATGATTCTTGTTGTATGGTTTCCGTGCATAATGGAAACTCTTTTGTATCATTGTTCATCTTGAACATTGTACTGTAATGTAATGTTAACTCGGTGTGATTATTGGCCATGGCAGTTGTTATTTAATGTGTTAAGTTAATCATGCATATGTTGTATTTATGTACTCATATGGTTTCTTATCAATGATTGTTCATGTTAATGTTTAATTTGTTATGGATTATATCTTTGGATTTTATTCTTTATTGTTGTTGTGTGGATCTTAGTCTCGTAATGACTCTTTGTGTATCCCAAGGGATGTATGTGTTAGTGAATCTACTTAAATGAAATTCATGTCATGTCTTAATGTGTATTATATGTATGTTATGTTATTTTTTTAAAAAAAAATTGTGATGTAATTATTGTTTAATTGTCCTTTGGGGTTCGCACGACGGGGCGTTACAACATGGTATCAAAGCCTAGGTTCATACACTGGGCACTATGTGTGCTCACTATGTAACCTTGCACTTAGACTCGTGAGTCTTGAGTTTCACTTTTCTTTTGTCATTGTTGTGAATTTGAATTTATTTCGTTTGATGGTATCGGGTCGATGGTGCAGGAAATTGATGGGAAAGGATAGGACCCTTGGTGTAGTGCGCAATGCACCGATATCCTTCCTATCGGGGATGCTCTATGGACCCTTGAGTTTTAGTGTGATGTGTTTCTTGGTGATGTGTTTTATGTGTGTGAATATGTCAAGTGTGTGTGGATTTTGCGATTTTGTTGTCCTTGAGTGATGAATTATGTTTTCTTGAATTTGTGAAGGTGTAAAATTTTACCCCTTTTTATTGAAATTGATGTGAGTTTTGGTGTTGAATAATGGTTAAAGTGGAGTTCTTTGTGTGAAAATTATGAGTTTTAACGAAAATGTATGGTTTTGTGGATAATTATTCTATGATTTTTAGCAGAATATAGTATCTTGAGGCTAAGATGCAACTTGAATTATTGGTACTAATGTGCAATGCTCTATGGTAGCTTTTGATTTACAGGAAGTGGGCTTCAGAAAGCATAGTGACGAAGGTAATGTAATTGTAATATGCAGGTATAGATACTTATAATGTTAAGTAGTAATTCATTTTGATATAGTAGATGAATTAGGTTTATGGTTAGTATCCTTATACGAATATTTCCTAACTAATTAGAAGAAAATTGTTTATGAGTTACTAGAATTGTTTTGACTACTATGTGTGGTTTGGTGGGAGGGACAGTGTGGAATCACTCGCTTGCGAGTGCCCTACTATGCTGGGAGTTCCTCTCACAATGTATTTGTGATATATATGTATTGTGCACAACGTTTGTTGCATGCAGGATTGCATGAACTAAGTCTCGATTCCACCTACATTGTCAGGACAGGGTGAGCATCATAAACACCCAATGGGATTGATGTGGAAAATAGGAACTGACAAAAAGTTTCCCCAACCTAGTTCATCATCTGTCCTTATTTTTGTCAAATTGGTCTGGTTGCAACCCTGCCACCACTTTTGTGTTGGTATCATTTCTTTATTTTTTGTTTGTTTAATTTTCATGGCTTACTTGATGATGTTTAATTGATGTTTTAATTTATGGTGTTGATGTGCTTTTGATCATTGATATTGTTCTGTCACCATGTTTTTGATTAAGCTCAACTTCCAGGAGTAAGTCGATGTCTAAGGGGGGGAGGATGTAATACCCCTCCATGTCGGTTGTTCTGAATTTTTGTGTGAGTATTTGTGTGTGCTTCATTGATTACTGTGTTATTTGATTAAGTGGAAAATATAATATGTTAGTAATCATGTTTAAATAATTAATTAAATCATAAGTGATTTGCAAGGTTATTTAAAATATGATTAGAAATTAGAGTAATGATCAATTAAATTAAATCAAACGATTTAGAACAAATGATCAATCAAACTAATTTGTTAAAAGTAAAAGTGATATTATTAGATAAATTGATTTAAATTATTGTGTTAAATTGAAGTTAATAATAATTATGAACAAATAATCTTGAAAAGATAATTATTTTGGATACTTATTTAGAATCTTGCAAATGGTTGATTTTAATTATTTTAATGTGGAAGTAAGTAATTAATAATGTATTGTGAAGATAATAATTATATATTCAAATAAAAGTTCAATTTTGAGGATTGAAATTTATTTAGTTTAATCAAAATGCATGATAAAAGAAAATGAAATATAAATACATGAAAAGGCAACAAAAGGAATTAAGGATAAATAGTATTTTGATTTATTTCTTGAAATGGGACCTCTGGTATTCATGGGAAGAGGAAATTGAAAGGATTCCTGGGCATGGATTTTAAGAAGGGGTTTCTTTGTTTGAGGGGATGGTTCGAATGCTGGAGAAATTTTATTTTCAATCATTTTCTGTCCTTAGTTTCTTTTTCTATTTTCTGGAGAAAATTGGTGAAGAGGAAGGAAGATTTGGATCTGTTGCTGGAAGATCGGCAACAAGGAATTGGTTCAACAAGAGGGACAAGGCTTCTTCAATTTTCTGCAAGCGAAGGATGCCAGGTTCTTTTCTTTTAATTAATTATCTTCTGTTAAAATAGGAATTGTTCTCTGTGTGTGAAATTTTCATCTAGGGTTGGAAATCATCAGTTTGTGGAAATAAATCTTTTGGGATTATTGATTAATCAATGGCAAATTATCTGGGGATTCGGGTTTGTTTTATGTTGAAAAAGAAATTTTGGGAAATTTTGGACTGTTGTTTATTGAAAGGGGGTTTTTGCTAAAAACTTGGAAATGAACAGTATTTCTGTTATTTCATTTTGTTTTAAAAAATAAAATAAATAAATAAAATTTGAGAACAATTTCCTTTCAACGATTTGCTGGTTCATATATATATATATACCTTATAAAACATTTTTGTTTCAAACATGCACAGTGAATTGAATGTGTACAGTAATTTTCTGTTCCCTGTTATTGAAATGTTCAAACTCATGTGTGTATATATATACATATATATTTATATCTATATATATATTAGATATATACATATATATATACATATATAAATATATATATACACATATATATTTTTAAACAAATGAAATTTTGAATGGAAATTCGAATTTATTGAAACCCATACTTTTCTTTCCATCGCAATGTTCATGGAATTCATTGTTGATTTTATATTTATGTATATTATGGCTATGTGGTGGTCGGCCTCGGCCGTACCCACCACACTACTGTCGATACTGTGACAGTCTGCGGACTATCCATGACAGTCCGAAGGACTGCCGTGCGCAGTCCGTAGACTGCCCACGGCCGGCGTGGTTTACCGTGCATATGTGTTGGGATTAAAATTCCCATTTAAATTTGTATGTATTTGAATTTAATTTTTAATACGCGAATTCTATATCTTAAATTCTGTGCGGATTTTTATTTTATAATATATATATATATATATATATATGTATATATATATGTATATATATTTATATATATATTTATATATATATATATTTATATTTGTAGATATATTTATATATATTGATTAATTTATTTATTCTGTTGGTTGCAGTATTATTTATTTAAAAAAATATATATAAATATTTTGTTTCTTTTTTGATTAAAAATAAAGCAGAATTTGTTATAATGAAAATAATAGTAAAATAGAAAGAAATCTATTCTTATTGACTTGTTAAATTACAAAACTTTGAGAGGAAAATTTTAGTAGAAAAATCCATTTATGAATATATGACAGCATTGTTTATTTAATTCTTGTTTTAATGTAAATATTTTGGGAATGAAATTTGTTATGGAATTTATTTTGGAATTAAATAAGTTATCGTTTTGTGAGGATAAGTCTTGTAGACTTGTTTGGTTCTTAGAGTAGATCTTTTCTCTTTTTACATTCCCTCCTCGAAAAATAAATTAAAATATATAGATATGTAGTGGTTTTAAAAGGTATTTATGTGTGTAGATTTATTTAGATAGATCTAAGATTTTAAGGTAGTAAAGTTTTAATATGTGGTTTAAGAATTTAGAATATTGTTATTATGGTCATTTTAAAGTATAGACAATTGGTCTTAAATGGTTTTCACAATTAATTTAAATATTGGAAGTGAATGTTAAGTTAGTATGGTGAAGGAGGAAATTTAAATGTATGGGTATGATTAGAGATTGATTAGGATATTCTCGAATTGGATAGTTTATTGGTGAAATGGGATTTTAATCTGTTGAAAATTGACTTCCTTTATATTCATGTAAGGATTGATTTGTAAGATTCTCTTTATGGATAAGACTTTTAGAATACTTGTGATGGTTATCATGAATTGTTTTAGTATGGGTAAGTTGTAAAGTTATTTAGTTCTCGTCGTTAATTAATTGGTTAATAAATATTGTTCTCGATTGAATTGTTGGTTGATGTTTATTATATAAGTGTTTTTGTGGAGTTGTGAGTGGTTGAGTATTTAAGGTGTTCTTAAATTTGGTGCCTTGGATGTCTGGTTGCATGCTTTTACCTCTGTTGTTGGAGGATTGTTCCATGTTTGTGTGAATGCCTTTGGAGGTTAGTTTTGATTCAAGGAATCCGTTGTCATTTAATTTGTGTTGCAATGTAATTGGGAACTTGTATTTTGTTGATGAGTTATGGCTAGTTGATCTTCTTGTATTTCTGATTTATTTTGTATCAAAGTTGTTTATGTAGTCTGGATGTGGTTGTTGATCTTATTTTAATGTATTCACTCATCATATTTGAATTGAAAATAGTTCTTGTGGCTTTGCAATTATTGTTGTCATTGCTATGTTGTTGATTTTATGAAGGTGATTTGCATACAACTATAAGGGGGTTCTTGTGAGGAGAAAATTGAGGTCTCCCGTGGAATACCTAGTTGGTGGCTTTTCATTTTATTAAGTGATTTTGTTTAAAGGTTTATTTTCTTTTGTGTTCCCTATTTGAGGTGACACCATTGTCGATCTGTGGATGGGTCTTGATGAATCTTCTTTTTATGGCTTTTTCTGAGTTACTCTCATATTTGAGGAAATTTTATCCTTGTGTTGGAATTATTGGAGAAATACTCATGTTGCTTCACTTTACCCTTGTTTGTGGGTTTTCATTCTTTTGGCTTCCAGAGGCTTGAGATGTTTGATAATTGATGTTCTCTCTCTCTATGTGCCCTTGATGTGGCAAGTGTTTTGGTTTCATGATTTTAAAAGGGTTGTACAGGAATTGTTGAGACTTTGATTATGTATTATAGCAAGATGGGTAATGCCTCGCATGCTTCTCAGTTATGATCTAATGTTCTTGTTAAGTTGTACAACCCTTGGTTTCTTGGTTTCTTGGTTTTAGTTTGATGTGGTTGGGTCTCTAGGGAGAGTGGCTCCTCATGGGGGCCAGTGCCCCGTTTAAGGGGAAGGGCACAGGATAACCCACGAGTGAGTTAGTAAACAAGTGAAAACCTAATAATTAACTTAGGAGGGTTGGGTAGTAATATCATTATAATATTTTAAAAAAAATGGATGCCTCGTCCTCATTAGTGCTTTCGCAGAGTAATGGAAGGCTGAGAAGGCTGTGGTTGGCAAGGTCATGACCTCGTCCTCATGAGAGGTTTACGGCTTCACATGAGTCACCCTATGGACTAGTGCCTCCAGTTGGGAGGAAGAGCACATGATAGCCATCGATGGGACCGGTGCCTCCAGTTGGGAGGAAGAGCACAGGACAGCCCATGTAGGACTATGCGATGAAACTCTCCCCTAGTTGCCCATGTGTTTTACTTTATTGAGTTCCTCTTGAAGTAGGTTGTGGGAGTTGGTTTAGATTGTTGTTTTAATTGATTTAAATTGATTATTGTTTTAATACATCTTTAGTATACTTTGTGGTCTTGTTGATCTCATTTATATTTGATTTACGGTCTCGTATTTTTATGGTACTATGATATAATATTATTGTATTGTTTAATTAAAATTTGGAATTGTATCATGTTTATTAATTCAGTTTGATTTGGAAGTATTTTATGATCATCCTTTGGTTACTTGTTTACCGATCATTGCTTTGTTTTATGTGATGGGATTTATGACTTTAAGTTATTATGTTGACTATTGGGTGTTGTTGATTATGTCATGGTAATCCTTGAGTTTTATGATACTTTTGTATGGCATTAAGTCTTGTGGTTCCCTATTTTGGATGTTCTTGGTTGAGGTCTCTTTCTTGTTAGCTCCTAGCACGGGGGGTGGCTCTTCAGACTCACATGGTCGGGTGGAACATGCTAAGTACCCCATTGGGTCCCCAGTCGAGGATCGAGAGGTGCAGATTGGTGCTATTGCAGTGACTCCAGCATTGTATCTGTCATGGAACTAGTCTTCATCTATTCATTTGTATCATGATTCTTGTTGTATGGTTTCCATGCATATTGGAAACTCTTTTGTATCATTGTACATCTTGAACATTGTACTGTAATGTAATGTTAACTTGGTGTGATTATTGGCCATGGTAGTTGTTATTTAATGTGTTAAGTTAATCATGCATATGTAGTATTTATGTACTCAGATGGTTTCTTATCAATGATTGTTCATGTTAATGTTTAATTTGTTATGGATTATATCTTTGGATTTTATTCTTTATTGTCATTGTGTGGATCTCAGTCTCGTAATGACTCTTCGTTTACCCCAAGGGATGTATGTGTTAGTGAATCTACTTAAATGAAATTCATGTCATGTCTTAATATGTATTACATGTATGTTATGTTATTTAAAAAAAAAATTGTGCTGTAATTATTGTTTAATTGTCCTTTGGGGTTCGCACGACGGGGCATTACAGAGTATAGTAACTGACAAACCTACACATTTTTACAAGGTGCAAAAATCCAAAGTTTCCAACAAGTTAGAGTTAAGCTAAGAAGTAGATATACCTATCTTACATATCTATCTCCATCATCATCATCCACTCCTTGACTCAATTCACCCAATAGGATTAGGAACTTTTCAAATATATAACATTCTATACAAAATCTACTGATACATTTTATTCTCAAAAAAATCTATAGGAGGAACTAGTAATTAAGCTTTGCATCTACTTCACACCCATGGGCCATTGTGGGTAGATTTCCCAAATTAGAGATCATATTAATAAAATTAAATCTTCCTTATCATTTATGTACACTTAGTCTAGTAGAGTCTAAAGAGTAGAGGGTTATTAATTATATTCTCCCTGTTTGTTAGGCAAAAAAGTACTAAGAGACTGGAACCCTCTTAAGGGTTAAAACCTATTTTTTTGAGACCTAATAGATTGGAAACTCCATTGGGGATCAAATAAGTAGATATATACCTTGAAACAAGTCATAATAGAGTCATTCAAAGCTATTTCATTGTATAAGTAATCAAAAGACTCTATTGTGAATAGACTTAAAAGATTGTAAAAATTTTATCACTTTTCCTAAAGTGATTGGTGACTCTATTAGAAGTTAGTAGGAATGAGTGAATGAATGATAAATTAAAATAAACATGAAGAAAAAACCATAGAGTTAAAAGCATCCTATAAAATGAACGACAAGAGATATCTGCACCAAGAAATTCCAAAGAAGAATGTAATGGTAAGTGGACAGACACTTGCATGAATCCCCTCCTTCAAAGACCAACACAAATATGAATGAAGTGGCATCTAATCAATTATATTTCATGTGTGGAGATAATGGGAATACCTCAGAGCAACATTTCACAATGCACAATAGTCTTTTTCACATTGATGAAAGACACCATTCAATGCCACTTGAACAAAATACTCTAATTGATAGCATTCTCCATTTCAAGCTATATCCTCAACAAGAGAATGAATTTCTTGCATGTGTAGAAGAAGAAAGAGTTAAAATAAAAAATTAGTATGACTAGAGGTTCTCATCATAGTAAGGAGAAGAGGTCTAGTATGGATTTATGGACCATTCTTCCCCTGATGAGAATTATGACGAAATGATCACTCAAGAGTTGGAACAACCTATGGAAAAACAGAGGGAGAAAGTTAGGAGGTGAAAATAGTTGATAAAATAAAGTAAAGAGTTGAACCAATAGCTGTAGCATAACATCAATCCACATGGGTCATCTCAGAGTGCAGGCATTTCAAAAATTTCAAAAGTGCCTTAAAACATAGCTAGGAAACCACAAAAAAATGTGTAGCATAATGTGCTACCACAAAGCTCACAATCACAAAAAACCAACAATATTCCACAATCTCAGGCCCACCACCATGACAAAAACATATTCCAAACTACTAGCACCATGTCCCACAACATAATGTATATTCTCACTAGAACATCCAACAAAATGTATATCAGCCTCAACATGAATTCGAATATTACCCCAATCTACCACATCAAAAACCTTATCCATAGAATCCTACAAGCATAAGCAAACAATTTGACTTGGCTGGATACCCTATATACCCATATCCCATTGACAACAACGTAAGAAATATTGTCCCTAAATTCACAAGGAATAATACAACTACAATAGAGGAACATGTAAGAAACTTTGATGCTTTCATTCAATACTTAGGCATGAAACATGAAGATGTCCTCATGAGGATATTCATGATGTCCTAATGAGGATATTCTTGATGTCCTTGACTGAAGAAGTGAGGGACTAGTTCAACAGCCTACCAAATACCTCAATTACCTCTATCATAGACTTCAAAAATAAATTCTTAGAGCAATATGGGAGTCAATGTGCTCTCGAATTTTCCTTACATGAGTTAATAAGCATTCAAAAACATCAGAATGATTTTTTTTTATTTTAATTAGAGGTTCTCGAAGATCAACCACAAGATACCACATGGATCTAAACTAGCTTACTTAGCAACTTTAAGCATCTATTTGAGATCCTTTAATCCTAAAACAAGGTATGGCCTTGGAAAAATATGTCCTAATAGCTTGGAAAAATCACAAAAGGTTGCTATAACCATTGAAAACAATATGAAAAGTGCTGTCATAATTGGAAAAAGACATAACCTTAGGATCCCACAAAATCCTATTAATCTCCAAAATAGAAAAAAAAACTAGTATAGGAATGCAAGGAAAAGATTTCATGACATGCCCTATCATACCACTTGGAAGGATGGACAACTAGTGGGTAAGCCAAATTGGAAAGATACTTTGGATCCTTTGAAGAAACATGGAGCACACATAGTGGATACTACACCATGGTGTCCACCATGTCATAGGCCCCATGCCTCAGAACATTGTGTGGTGGCTTAAACTTTCCAGGAAGATTAATGGTCACAAGAACAAGATAGAGATGGCCACACCATAAATATGTTAAGATGGGGGTCCCATCAAAGCAATGATGGATACTCATTCTCTAAGGATGGATGTGAATACGATGTCAACAATTATAAAAATATGTTAATATGGAACAATAATTTTTCTCTAACTTGGAAGAAAATACACAAGAAGTATCCTATGCATACAATACAACACCATAGTTTCAGTTGAGAACACCAATAGAAGAAGAGAAAAGGTCCATCATAGCAAAAGTTGTGGCTGAAGTAAAAAGTAACAGATACAACCTAAGAAGTAAACCCACAAATATAGACCAGGGATCACCTAGAGGCGTGTTTATAAAGGAACAAAAGAATAAGGATAATGTATCATCTCATCAAAAGAAGGGTGAAGGAAAGAAGCCTTAGAAAATTTCTCAAATGGAGGCTACAAATGTTGAATCTGAGAAAACACCATTCAATAATAGAGTTCAAACTAAAGGAAAAAGCGATGCTAAAATAGAGAAGATTGGAAAAGGGATGACCACCCCTTCATTTGACATTACCCAAGCACTAACCTGAATAAAGATACAATACCCTTGATGGAGATGATGAAAATTGTTGAGTAGAGAAACAAAACACTCAAATTGATTTCTAATGCATCTCACAAATAGGAGGATCAAAACAAGGAGGTTAATACATTGAGTAGGAATTTACAAAGGAATTGAAAATTTATTTGGGTGATACCCTTACAAAAAATCCCTCCTAGGTGGATCCATTTTACACCACATTGGTGATCAACAACAAACTGGGGAAAAATTATATGATTGACTCAAGGTTAGCAATCAACATCATGCCTTTGGTTGTCATGAAGGAATTAGGCTTTTGGGTAAACACCACCTATGGAAAGTGCTAGGCCATGGATAATAGATCGGTCCCAGTAGTTGGAGTGATATGGGATGTAGAATTGAAATTAGCATCATACCCTGAGTTGACATATATAATAGAAATCACTATGGTGGACACTTATCCTTACTTTGGAATGTTATTGTCTAGGAAATGGATTGCAATAGTAGGTGGAAATGTCCAAGTAGATTTATCTTATGCCATAATACCTGTCAATGGAAGGGAAGTCAAGCTGTACAAATAACCTAGATCAAAACATGTCATTGAGCTCTTTAACCCTAATCAAATGAATTGATTTTGTAATGTGGATCTTGGGAGTTTTAGAATTGAGCATTAAAACCCAAAATTTCTAATTATATATCCAATTGCTAGGGATGTTTATTGAAATGAACAAGGCATATGTAAGATGTATTTTGATGGAGCCTATAGTAGAGAGGGAAATGGAGCTGGGATTATTTTCATTTCACCAAATGACACAACATTTAAATACTCATTTTTGTTGACATTTGAATGGAAAAATAACATAGCATATTATAAGGCATTTTTGTTGGGTTTAAACATTGCCACAAAGCATGGGATCAAAGTATTAACAATTTTCAAAGATTAAGAATTGGTTGTTTTACAAGGTCAAATTATTCTACAAAAATTTAAAATATTGAAGCAATACATAAATAAAGTGTGGGATACTATACGGCTCTTTGATTCCTTCTCCATTGAAAGGGTGGATAGATCAAAAAACTATATGATGACCTTAAATCATATAGAGAAGATCTATTTCAACATGAAATCCCATTGAATCTTGATGTGAAACCCTCTAGACAAAAATAAAGACCGATAAATCCTACTCTAGAACCCAATATGCATGAAAAACTCATGAAGCTCAGAGAAGGAGGTATTATTAAGCCCACTAGACTCTCTACTTGGATTTCCAACTTGGTTCCTATCAGGAAGAAGGATGGATACATAAGGCTCTATGTGGATTTTCAAAATCTGAATGTCTCCTTTCTTAAAGACAATTATCCCCTCCCAAACATGGAATTTATACTACAAAGGGTAATAGGATGTGAGTTATTGTCCACGATGGATGGTTTTTCAGGGTACAAGCAAGTGAAAGTAAAAGAATCAAAATATGTATATGTAAGGGTGCGTATATGTAAGGGTGCCATGTTTTTCCTCCCAAATTATGGTGACACCTTCTAGAGAGCTATGGGCAGTGCCTTTACTGACCTGATTAATACAATAATGGTAGTATATCAAGATGATCTTACAACATATTCTAAGAAACAAGAAGACCATGTTGAACAACAAGAGATCTTCCTCAAATATTTGGAGTATGGTATTTCCTTAAACCCTAAGAAGTGCCATTTTGCTGTGACTAAATGAAAATCATAAAAGAACCTTGGAATTGCATACCTCAAAGTATGTATTTATGGACAAAGAGTTATACTAGAAGAACTGACATGGAGTGTTGTTTTTTATGCTTAGATGAATCACAAGAAAACCATGTGTTGAAGGAGATGCATGAAGGAGTCTGTCGATAATTTTTTTAGCCAAGACCACTGCCCAAAAGATCCTAAGAGTTGGATACTACTAGCCTAGGGTCTTCAATGAATCTTTTGCTTATGTGTGAAAGTGTGAAGCTTGTCAAAGGTTTTAGAGAAAAATGAAGTATCAAGGAGCACTACGACTTAGACCAATGCAAGTTGAAGCTCCATTTCATCAATGGGGGATTGATTTCATTGGAGAAATACTAGAGAATTCTAGTGGAGGCCATAAATGGATTCTAGTGACAACTGACTATTTTACAAAATGGATAGAAGTGATCCCTACAAAACAAGCCACTAGTAAGGTTGTGATAAACCTTTTGACGAAGAATATTATCACTATATTTGGAACACCTATGAGGATAGTCATAGAAAATGGTATGCACTTTTGATCAAAAGAGTTCAAAAGGTTCCATGAGACATATGGCATAACAATTTTGTATGCATCTCCATATCATCCACAAGAAAATGGGTAGGCTAAATCAAGAAACAAGAGTATCCTAAAAATAATTAGAAGAATGATGAACAATAATAGAAGGGATTGGGATTCCAAATTAAGGATGGTGGTCTGTGTAGATAGAATCACAATAAAGAAGTAAAATGGAAAATCACCCTTTGAATTTGTTTATGGGACACAAGAAGGGATTCCCATGCAGAACCTTTTACTAGTATATAAGTTTATGCTCCAGGAAGACTTGGATATCCCTAAACCCATGGAAGATAGAATGGAGCAATTGGAAAAATTGGATGAGATTAGAAGCTTGTCATAGGAGTGTAACATAAAAATATAGTAACAAATGAAGTACTTGTTTGACAAAAGGGAAAAGGAAATAAATTTTGAAGTAAATGGTAGGGTTCCATTATGGAATGCCAGATGCCAAGATGAAGAGAAACATGGAAAATTTGAATCCCTTTGGATAGGACCATTTTTTTTTATAGGAAACAATGGTGAAGATTATTACTACCTTCAAAATATGATAGGAGAAAATCAAGAAATTCTAGTGCATGGAAAATTCCTGAAACATTTATTTTCTTAAATTATAATATTCCATGCATAGTAATTTTAGGTTCCCCTCCCCCCCATCCCATTTAACGAATTTCACCTATGGTCTGCCTCCTAGAGATTATTTCAGGATTCTTGCAATGACCTTGAATGGTCATTCATCCCCAACCAAAGCCACTATTGGAGATAAAAAATCCACCTTGGTTTTTACATGCCTCCATCTTCATTTATCATTTCATGTCCATCATAAGCCCCATTTCCCTTGATTTATAAATGTATTTGACATTAAACATAATTTTTTGTACATAGCTCATAAAATAAAGTCTTTGATCATCACTTTGAAATAAATCCACTTCTTAAAGTGCTTCCTTAGTAGCACAAGGTATGTTTCCAAGACAATTTCATATCAAAGAAAGCTTCACCATAGTCTCCTCCACAAGATCAATAAAAGGCCAATGAATATTTTGATGTGAACCTCATGCTTCAAGGTGACATACTCAAATGTCTCTCTGACAACCTAGAGAGTAATATGTCGAAGAGACCTAGATGTTTTAGAGTGAAAATTTAACTTGTCTCTTCGACAAGATACAATAATTTCAATACTCTAAAGGATATAGGATCACTTTACATTCATGAAATAGAAAACATCTCTTAGACATTGAGAAACTATTATAAAATAAATGGAAAATTACTAGAAGAACCTAGTTAGATGAGTACAACAAAAATATCAAAGAGAGATCAGTGTGTTAGACTAATAAATGAAGAAGTTTCTTCAACACAACAAGAAAAAATACGAAAAAAATGTCGAAGAGACACAAAGGCATCAAACAGACATTGATAAAAGTCTCTTCAAATTTCTAACAAATCTACTAGCATACACTATCAATGAGACTATAGGACATGAAAGGGAGACAACCATAAGTCTCTTCAAAATTTTAAAAACATAAAAGAGATTATTTGAAGAAATAATGTTGAAAGGAGGAAAACCGGTATGTCGAGGAGACATAAGCTTATCAAAATGAAATTTTCACCAATCTTATTAATATTAAGATATCAAAAGTACAAGGAAAGATGAACTTGAAGTCCATCCATTAAGGAGACCTTGAGGGATTGAAGAGAGAAACTCAAATGTCTCTTTGACATTTGAAGAAAAACCAAAGACACATTGAAGAAATAAAAGGACATCCTTGACAATGTAATTAAGGTCTCTTCAATATCATGAAATAATGTCTCACCTGGTTGACATGACTAATGAGGTCATTGAAGAGATAAATACTATTATTATTGCAGTTGATTAGAAAGGCGGCACGAGAACCATTTATGAACCAAAGTTGTTTCAACTGAGCCAAATATTAATATACTTGACTCTTCAGAAATTAAAAAACACTACAAATCATGGTTGAAAATCAAGGAGCTAGAGTTGGACAACAACAAGCTGCTCACAAACCATGACATTCATTCAAGTAAGTGATCTTGGTTGAGTTGAATCTGTTCTATAAAAATTTCCTTGAAGTACTATTCAAGTACAGTTTTGAGATGGATAAAACCCCAAAAAAACCAAAAGTAAAGAAGTAGACAATAGAGGCTACAACATTAAATCAAGACAATAGATTAGTGTCTCGGGTATGGACCAAAATATAGGAGAACAACTCAATTAAATCCTTCATGCAAAACATTGGAAGATAAGCATAAAAATATTGGAAATGTGTAGATTCCATAGAGAGGCTATGATCTATTTATATATCATTACAAAAAGAAGTACAAACATAGACCTGTCTCGAATCCGCCAAATATGAATTCTGAAAAGCATGTGCTTCCTAATATGTTTTTCAGTGTGGAGCTAGTTAAGGCACTAGCTAAAAAATATGACCCTAAAACTAGGGCAATTTATTCCCACGATGGTTCACAATTTATTATCAGAACACGAGATTATATCTACATGGTTTTTCAACTTGATGCATCCATGAAAAAAGAATTAAGGATAAGAGATCTGTTGGAAGAATATTGGACCATGGATACAAGTTATGAGAGGTGGAAATTACCTTTGCATAGACCCAACAGACTAGGAAACCAACTTAGAAGATTCCTTGGTGATGAAAGGCCCCCATTTCCTGTGGATTCATTTGGAGAATACTGCTAGTACACAGGTACTATTCAACTGGCCAAGTCCTAGGAACTGATCCTCTTGCTATGATAACTATAGCTCCCATGGTTCTAGACAATGATATCCAAATCCAAGATGATAGGCCCTACAATTATGCATAATACCTATCTAAGGTCATTAATACTTCTCTCACTACCATTAAGAATAACAATGATTCCATAAACTTCAAGCATTATTCTCTACTCATGCATATGATACTATATGAAGGATAGGCAATGTGAATGTTCAGAGAGGATTTGAGAACCAAGATTTGGATAGCGATGAGAATTATAGACCAGCCAAGATGTGGACATCCATATGGGATAGTAGATGTGGGAGATCTCACTACTTATTTTTTGAAGAATATTTTGTCCAACCGCTGTATAAGTTGCTTGGCCATAAATATGATTACATTTTTTCTCCTGAGATACAAATATTTCTCAGACCAAAGGAGAAAGACCCTAAGAGAAAAATAAGCCACAATTGGGTAGATTGGTATGCATTTGAAGATTGTACTGTGATGAGTATATATATTTGAAGTAGCTCCATTTTTATTGCCTAGGACTGTATCAGATAGGGTTGCATACCTAGAGATTGTGAGGAAATTGGCCTTTTTAGCTTTCATGCACCTTAAAAGCTATGGAAGGAAATCTTTCATGCCTTCTACTTTATGTTTCAATGACTTTACTATTATTGTTGATCAAGGATATGAATCAATTAACAACAAAATAGATTATTATGGCATGCCATTTGGAAATAATAGGGAGAAGTTTGACCCTAATCACTTTATTCATGATGATAAAATATCACAGAAGTTGAAAAGATATGAACGTGAATTCTTTATGGATTAGGTCATTAGAAATTATGATGAAACCGAATTGATTATAAGCAAGGCCGCATACAACAAATTAGTTATAGCAGAGGCTTGGAGGAGAAAAAATAATCCATCATATGTAGAAGTTTTTTGTGAAATACAAGATCCTATGGAAAGGGTTGAGCAATTGATCTTACATGAAGAAGAATTGACTAAGGATGTACCTCTCATATCTTTTGGAACAAGAAGAGATACTAATTTTAGGAGACACGCTGAGAATGTAGTACCTTTGAGCCATTTATCACCACGACCTACTCTAGAGGTGAGCTTCTCAACTGATATTCCTATTATTATTGAGGACAACATTGAGGAAGAGAACAAGGTTACATAGGTAACCATTCCCACTATTCCCCATTACAAAGTGCCACTAGAGAGGAATGTGATCACATTTGAAGCTTATAATGAATTGTCTAATGATGTGAGACATTATGCTAGCAAGGAATTCAATGAAAATGACACATTTATTCAAAACTCTAAGTTTAAAGCTTTCATTTATGAGTACAAAGGAAAAATAATAAGGGAAAAGCTAAAATAAATCAACCTTGAGAAAGAAGTAGATGCCCTGAAATAACTCCATTGTGAGGTTGATAAAGAAATGTATAACATTACTTTGAGAGAGGAAGGGAATTAATACAAGAATATGGGGTCATGCTACTTCCAGGGTGGGACATCAACTCTACCATAGTGTTTGAAAGTTTCTTAAAAATAGAATATAAGGCCTTGCAATTGACAAATGAGGCCAGTGATAAGATAGACACCAGATCAGGGCATAATCCTAATAGCACTACTTGTAGATTTGGGCCCTTTACCCATCAAGAAAGACACCTTCCATTTTCAATAATCATAATTAGATATTTTTTCACCTTCTAGTATAGAGATTAGGGGATACATACCCTATTGAGGCTATTGATCTAAATTTGAATGTGGCCAAGTTTACCAAGGTTGAGATTCAAAAGTTAGTTAGAGATAATAAGGGTTTGATTAAGGAGAATTAGAGGTTGAATCAAGATGTGATCAATAACATAGATAGAATACCTTCCTCCTTAGGACCTTACTCACCACTGATTGGATGTGAAAGAAAGATGCTCAAAGAAATGTCCAAGACTACCTATTAGAAGCACAAATATGAAATGATTCAGAAAGGGAAAGAGGAATAGAAGAAAAAAATAGAAGCTACTATATTTGAAATGGCATCAAAACTGGTGTCTAAGAGATTTATTGACATGATTAAGCTTGTTGACAAAGTCTGGGTTATCCATGACAAAACATATATGGATTTACAAGAACATAATAGGTTATGTGATAGAATGAAGGAGGTGGGGCTACAGATAAAGGAAATGAAAGTATATAACAAAAATGTATTTCAAGAATATCAATAGCTTATGGACACACATGACAGTTTCCATTACATAGTGATACTAGAATTGAGTGACTTCATTCAGTCACTAAGTATGGATATACAAAATTTCTTTGAGGAAAAAGACTTAAAAGACCATGATGCATGGAAGGATGAGATAGCTCAGTATCTGTCGATAGCTCTTGATGAAATTAATGATGAAGATAAGGTTCTAGAGAAAACAATTATGCAACTAGGATGAATCCTTGAACTTGAATAAGCAATGAAAAATATCATAAACAATACCGACAATTGTGCAAAGATAGGATATATCAAGAATGTGTCAAAAATTAATGTATTCATTGCATGGGTCAAGTAGGGAGTGACAGGGTGCCAAAGTTTGGTATCCATGGGTGCATTATCATGGAGCATGAGCCTTGAATAGGTATTAGATGATCATGGGTGCTTGCTAGAGACTAATAGATCATGGTGCATCCACTCACAAATTACTAAAGTTTATGTTTATGTTAATCAAGTTCTTAGTTATCAAACGATGTAACTTTTGTGAATGGTCCTATAACTTGTTACCTCCCATATAGAAAAGGGAAAACAAGGCCCATTTTTGACATCATAAATATCATCATTTACATTAGAAGTAGATAGGTTGCATTAGTATGGCATACTCCACTCATCCATCTCCACATTTCAAAGACTTCTGCTATAAATGTATATATTTTGAAGCAATATAATGGAGAAGACTATTCATAATCAATGATTTACTTATAGTGTTAAAATATTGTGTTAATATTCATTCTTATATGTTGTTGTGCTATCTCCAAAGTGTTTTTCCTAAGTTATTCAAATTTATATAATTCTTCAAGACACATTTGCTATTGGTGTGTTGTTTTCTTGATTGTCTTTTGGCTAGGGTGAATTAAATTCCTTTTAGATAATTCATTTTAATATTTTCCTACCATGGATTAAAATAATTTTAAACTAATTAATCTAATTGGTTTCTTTCAAGTTAATAATTAAATATCCTTTCATGATATAATAGTAATTTGCAAGAATACCACTAGGATTCATAAAGAAGAGTACAATAACTAACAAACCTACATGTTTTTACAAGGTGCAAAAATTCAAAGTTCCCAACAAGTTAGAGTTAACATGAGAAGTAGATATATCTATCTTACATATCTATCTCCATCATCATCATCCACCCCTCGAATCTAGTCACCCAATAGGATTAGGCACTAGTCAAATCTAGAAAATTCTATACAAACTCTACTCATAGATTTTATTCTCAAAAACATCTACAGTAGGAACTAGACATTAAGCTTTATATCTAGATCAGACCCATGTGACATTGTGAGTAGATTTCCCAAATTAGAGATCATATTCAATCATTCAACTCTACCTTATCATTTAGGTATAGTCATCTTGGTTTAGTAGAGCCTAAAGAGCAGGAGGTTAACAATCATATTGACCCCATTCATTAGCCAAAAATGTACTAAGAGACTAACACCATCTTAAGGTTCAAAACTTGTGTTTTTGGGACCTAACATCCTAGATTCCCAAATCCTATTTACAATGATATCAAGGTTGTGTTGAGTAAGTTTACTAGAAACAATGCAATATTTGGGGAGGACCATTTCAGGGTTTTTTTTAATATATTGGATGATGATGAGGTAGAACATGAGGATGTGGTCATGAAGTTATTCATGTAGTATTTGACAAAGGATGTTAGGGATTGATATAGAGGTTTACCTGATGGGATCATGGGAGTAATTCAAGATGGTTTTTAAAGAGAAATATGGAGATAAGGCTAACCCCAGTTTTATGCTCAATGAATTTAATAACATCACCAAAGGAAAAAATGAAATGGTCTCTAATTTTAATATTAGATTTTAGAAATCTATGAGTAGATTGCCACAAAATTTGAGGATGAATGATTCAGTATGCCTTGCTGCTTATTGTAATACATTTGATGTTAAGATGGCTAATATTCTGAGAGATACAGACCCTCAAACTTTGAGGGATGCATTCAAAGTTTCCTTGTGCATTGAAAGAAATATAAGAGCTTCAAGTAAGGTAGGAAGAAGAGATGATATCAAAATTTTGAAGAATCCTAAAGATAGACAAAAAAAGGCCTATAGCTCAAATCTCAATTATGATGAGAAATGGGAAAATCTGATGAATACCCTCAAGGATATCAAATATATTGTGGTCAAGAATGAAAAGGGGATTGGAAATAATAAGCAATGGTTCCAAAAGAATGAAAAGATCCCAAGGCTCCAAGATTACCCTTACAAAATAAATTGGTAGAATGGAAAGCTAGTCCCAAATAATCAGAAAGGTAAACAAGATTAGGTCTCACCTGATCCTTTGAAAAAATAGTCTACAAATCTTACTGATGAAACTTCTTGGTGCATGGTTTTTTAGTTGCCACATTCTCCTCACCAATGTCCAGTTGCACAATTGGTTGAATTTGAAGAAGGTGTACCAAAATATTATGATTAATATCATGAGGATGATGTTGAAGTAAATATAATCATGAGTAGGTGTGATTTTGTTGATAATGAATGCTCATTTGATGTGGAGTCTCATTAGCTTGATGTGGATGGACAAAGGAAAAGAGCTAATACATTTCACCAACAAGTTCTTTCTAATGAAGAGAATGACCATGGTAATGAAGAGTGCACATTAGAAACAAATGAAGATGATGTGTCTTTAAGGATACCTTCAGATGAAGAGATTGCAAGGTTCACAGTAGCTTTGGATGCAAAAGCAAGAGGTTCCTATCATCTAAGAAATAAAATAGTGGGTAGTGACCAAGGAAAGGCTTCTGACCTCTTCATCAAAGAGAAGAATGTTAAAGGAAAAGAACCAAAATATGATAGTAAAGTGGATGGGACCAAAGTCAAGGAAAGTAAGGGAGATGAAATTTGGGCTAAGAAAGATGAGAAACCAAAAGCTGGTAGTAGAATATCCTACTGTGAAGGTGAAAGCACAAAAGAAAAATCTAAGCCAAAAAAGAAGGATGTCAAGCCTAAGGTTGAAACAAAAGGTGAGCAATAGAAGGAGAGAAATACAAAACATAGTATGATTCCAATTGATCTACCTAAGTATACCCTTGTTGATATGTTTCAATTTCTTAGTCAGGTAAAAGTTTATGTTTCTTTTCTTGAAATGACGAGAATTGATGAGCATAAAAATAAGGTAGTAGCCCATATCAATGGACCTACTATAGTTTGTAATGATTTAGTGGTTTCTACTCCACCCAAAGTGAGTGGGAAAGAGAAGAAAGAAAAGGAAGTTAAGGGAGTAATCATTGAGATTCCTCAAACTTATTTAGGAAATTCAATAATTGTCCATATCGAGAGTATAGATCCATTTTTTGTAACTCTGATAGTAGATGGAAAATTGTTGAAAAATTGTATAATTGACTTAGGAGCATCAAATAATATTATGCCAGCTAAGACTATGGAAGCAATGGGTTTAAAAATTGATAGTACCTAGGGAAATGCTATGCCATGGATTCTAGGGAAGTCCCTATGATTTGTGTCATAAATGAACTCCCCTATAAATTAGCTGCATTCCAAGAAAAAAAAATGACTTTAGAATGAGTGTGGTAGTGGTAGACATCCCACCAAATTATGGAATACTGCTACCTAGAAAATGCAATGATTTCATGGAGGGTATTATGCAATGTGATATATATTTTTCTACCTTCCCAATTAATGGTAAAAATGTTAAATTGGTTAGAGAACCAAAGGTACCACATATGATTGAACATGTCACTGACGATGATATAGTTTATTTTGTAGATATTGACATTAGTGACTTTAAAGTGGAAGAGTTACAATAGAAAATGATAGGTGGCCTACACCTATTGGTAATGAGATTACTAAATTTTCTGATAATGATGGCCTTTGGAAGATGTATTTTGATGGTGAAAGTTCCAAGGAAGGATCAGGTGCATGTATATTGTTAGTTTAACCTAGTGGAAATACATTTAAATTTTCTTTCACTTTTTCTTTTGTTTGCACAAACAATGTGGAAAAGTATGGGGTCTTGCTACTGGGATTGAGGCTATTAGAGAAACATGGGAAAGATAAACTGAAGTGGTAGATGATTCTATATTGGTAATATCCCAAGTTAGGTCCAAATATGCATCTAAAAATAAGAGATTGAAACAATATAGGAATGTTGTTTGGGATTCCATTGAGAAATTTGATGCAATTGGAGTTGATTGGATAGAAATAGGTCAAAATAGAGTCACAAATTTCTTAGCAAACATTGCACTAAGGCCTGATGATATAACCTTTCTTGGTATCTCTAAAGAAAAGGTACAAACCAAGCCTTCAATCATTGAAAACATCTAGAATTGGCAAGTCTTCAATGATGATGAGGACATCTTGAAGTTTTTGAAATGTGTTGTTTAATATGAGAGTTGGGAGATTGAATTTAGACATTTTTTTGAGAATATAGATGGAAAGGACATAATTTTTGGCAATGAAGTGATTTAGATAAAGACTAATAAGATACCCAAATGCCTTGTGGCCTTAGAGAGAGTCTTTGACAATAAATACAGAAGTAACACCAAAAAAAATGCCACCCATCCAAAGGATTTAGAAGATGTAAACCTTGGAACTGAAAATTGTGTGAAAAAGGTTTATGTGCACAAGAAAAGGAAGCCCATGATCAAGGAAATTTCGATCGCTTTGTTGAGAAAGTACGTACATGTCTTGGATTGGTCATATGATGACTTCAAAGCATATAGGGAATAATTTTTTCAACATGAGATCCCTCTAAAGGAAGATGCAAACCCTTTTAGGTAGAAGCAAAGACCTATCAATCCAACCTTAGCTCAAAAAATGTAAGAAGAATTGGTGAAGCTAAGGGTTGATGGCATAATTAAGCCAATCAAGCACTCATCCAGGGTGTCTAATTTAGTGTTAGACAGGAAGAAGAATGGTGATATAATATTATGTGTGGATTTTAGAAATATGAACATATAACAATTAAAGGATAACTATCCATTATGAATATGGAATCCATGTTGCAAAAGGTGACTGGTTGTGAGTTACTATCCATGATAGATGGTTTTTTTTTGCTATAACCAATTTAAAGTGAAGGAGTTTAAGTATTGCAAGACTTCATTTAAAACTTCATAGGGCACCTATGTATATGTCAGAATGCCATCCGGCTTGACTAACAAAGATGCTACATTTCAGAGGGCTATGGATGTAGTCTTTGTTGATTTCATTGATTTTTTTTTTTGAAATCTACTAGAATGACTTAACTACTTACTACAAGAAAGAAGAGGATCACTGTATGCACTTGGAGAATAATTTCATCAGGGCCTTGGAGTATGGAATCTCACTAAACCCAAAAAATGTACTTTTGGGGTTATTAAAGGCAAGTTGTTGGGGCATATTATGTCAAAAGGAGTGAGAATCAATCCTGAGAGGGTAGCCACCATTGAAAAGATTCCAAAACCAAAGAATGTGAAGGGAGTTCAATCATTCTTTGGTCAAATTAATTTTCTAAGAATATTTGTTAATTTTTTTATTGAAATCACTCGCCCCATATCCAAGATGTTGAAAAAGGGTGAAAAAGTGGAGTGGACTGAAGATCCAAGTAAGGATTTTCAAGCAATCAAGCAAGCTATCAAGGAGGCCCTAGTTCTAAGGACTCCTAATTTTTCCAAGCCACTATAGATCTTCTCATTTGCATCATTTCATACTATTTCTATCATTCTACTACAAAAAATTCAAGAGGCTTTTGAATAACCTATCACATTCTGTAGCAAATCTCTTCAAGCTAAAGAATTAAAATATTATTTGATCAAGAAACAAGCATAAACACTAGTTAAAGCTATATATAACTTTAGAACATATCTTGTAGGAGCTATAGTTATACCTTATGTTCCAAGTGGCACTATCAAAAACATCTTTACCTAGCAGGAAATCGCATGTAGGAGGTGTAAATGGATAAACAAAGTATAAGAGTTTAATATTGACATCCAAATAGCAAAATTGGTAAGAGGTCAGGGATTCACTAAGCTAATGGCTAAGGTGAACCTTGATTTCAATCAAATAAATATTGAGGATGATTTTGACAGATCATACATTTGTGATATGAAAAATTGTGATTGGTACAAGAATGTAGTTTATTACTTACAGAAGATGCAATGCCTAAAAGGATTAACTAATAATGAAAAGAGAACTCTCAAGTTACATTCCATCAGGTATGTGACTATAAATGGTGAATTATTCTAGAGGAATCTAGATGGTGCTATATTGAAATGTGTAGATAAGGCCAAAGCTTCTAAATTGTTGAGTGAGATGCATAGTGGAGGGTGTGGTGGGAACTATATCGCTAAAATCACTACTTACATGGTATTAAGAGCTAGATTTTGGTGGCATAAAATTTTCAAAGATGCTCACAAACTATTAAGAATAGGTGATGCATGCCAAATGTTTTATGGGAAGCTAAAATTATCAGGAAATCTACCACTTAGACCAGTTGCAGTTAAGGCACCATTTCAATAGTGGGGCATTGATTTCATTGGAGAGATATCTGATAAGTTTAGTGGGGGTCACTCTTGGATTCTTGTTTCTATATATTACTTCACAAAATGGGTGGAACCAATTCTAACATAAAGAGAAACAAGTAAAGAAGTTATTAATTTCTTGATGGATAATGTACTAACCAGGTTTGGAGTTTCTGATTTTTTTTCAAACAATGCAATGTGTTTCAGGTCTGAAGAATTTACCAACTTTTGCTCAGAACATGGGATTCAAGTTTATTATTCTTCACCATATCATCCACAAGGAAATTGCTAGGTGTAGTCAAGAAACAAAATATTGATTATTATAAAAAGAATCATTTAGAAAAATAAACAAGCTTGGGACTCAAAGTTGAAGTTAGCTCTATGGCCAGATTGTGTAACTTTCAAGAAGGCCATTAGTTATGCTCCATTTCTTCTAGTTTATGGTATTCCAACTAGGTTACCTCAAAACAACCTCATGAAAATGTTGTTGGAAGAATGATGGAGGTGACCTTTGGGTTTGTTGTCATTGATGCCAACATTGATTAGTAATTTCCTAAAGTAAACTGTATATCTATACTAATCTAGTATTTTGATTCAGAAATACTCTCAACAAAATATAATCCTATGAGTATTTGATATGTTTCTTAGAAGTGTTAGTTACAACTATAAATTATATTTGAACAATGTTGGTTGATTCGACTAAGTTATCTAAATGACAAAAGTTCAGAATTCTTTTGCTCGACAGGGTAATGAAAAACTTATCCTATGAATGTTTAATATGTTCCTTATTAGGTCCAGGCCAACCTAATTTTTGGATGACACATTTTGTTTTGTGTGCCAAAAATAATTTTGAATTGGGCCAAAAAGTCACTCTAAATCTTGTGTGTGTACACATTCAATTAGGCTGACCTAATAAATGAAGGAAGATATAACTATGTATATATGCACGTGTGTGATGGAAATAAGAGATAGTTGGAATAGGGTATGTGATGCGAGCTATGCGACAAGTTTTGTAGTGAAAAATTATTGATAGTTGTTGTATACCTACAACTGGAGCAAGATTTTCGTTTACCAGAGCTTAACCGGAACTAATCTCTACACATTGAAGGTATACTTCTTCAATTCCTTTTTGACAGTAAGCCATACCTTTCTATATCTTTGAAATAATCCATTTTGTATTCAGGCTGCAAGCCTTTCAAGGATAATGTGTACTAACAGTGAGGCCTATAATATATCGTAATTGGTTATAATATATTGTGAACTGATCCTCACTGTGGTTTTTACGAATTTGGATTTTCCATACAAAAATCCTACTTTCAATGTGTTATGAGATGTTATGATTCCCTTTTTTTTTCGTTTACTATTGCAGCTAGATGTTGATTCACACCCCTATTAGTATTTGGTGTATTCAACAATTGGTATTAGTGCAAGGTTCCTCTCAAGAAGTCATATAGCTTGGGAAAGGTCCCAAAATTTGAATACATGGCTAACAAAAGCTATCATATTCCTCTGGAAGAAAACTCTAGATCTGAGGAACTTCATGTTGCTCTTGAAGAATTGGAATAAGGTGAAGATGAGAAGAAAACTCTAAATGTAAACTAAAAGGAAACAAATTAATGCATCATAAAGTTAAGAGAACAAATCATAAAATTCAAAGAGAGGCATAGAGAAGTTAGTGATCAATTGAAAAAGGAAAATGAAGACATTAATTGAATAAAGGTGCAAGTGGAAGAAAAGAAATGAACTGAGGAATGCCAAATATCTAAGATTCAAAATAAAATTGATGAATGTACAAATATTGAACAAGCTATGGTTACCCTAAGGTATGATCTTGAAAAAGTGAAAGCTCATGAAGAAAAATTCAAAACAAGTTCTACAAAGGTTGATGAGTTGATTGCATTTTAGAAACCTTCTAAGGATAAAAGTGGTTTGGGACTTGAAGAAGGACAAAAAATCTCAAAGGAAAAATTGATTCCCAACAAGGTGGACAGTAAAAGGAAGTGACACTAAAATATTCATCAGATTAAGAACCAAAGGAGCAATACCAAAAGAATTCCAATTCAATAACCTAATACTCAAAGATACCCATATTTTAATGGTTTTTTTTCTCATGTAATAAATTTGGTCATAGAGCAACAAAATGTAGAATTAGGATGAACTAGAATGTTGGATTTTTTGTTAGAAAATTCTTTACCTGCAATAAGTTTTGACATAGAGCTACTAAGTGTTGAACCCAGATAATGTTGAAAAAAATTAATGCTAGTAGAAGGATTCAATCTTTTCAAGGCTACTGCAATACATGTAATATCTTCAGACATAAGGATAATTAGTGTAGATCAAGGATAAATCCAAACCAATTTGGTCAGAAAAAAGTTATGCATGTTACACTTGCAACAAACTAGGATATATCTCAAAAAAATTTAGGAGAAAAATTGTGAAGAAACCTAATCTAGAACAAAAGAACAAGTCTATGAGCAAAGTAAATCCTACTGAAGTAAGAAAATAAATGGAAAATATTTGGAGGAAAAGGAAAGAACCTAAGAAAAATGATGAGTGAAATACATCGATATCTAGATCTAATGCAGATACCTCTTTCAAAACCTAAACCCAGTAGTGGTTTTAGGGGGGGTAGTTACAAGGAAATATAAAAAGCCCTAGATATATGAAGTGTAAAGCAATGACACAAGGATATGTGACGTGGGTCATCATTCTAAAGAAATTTGAGAAATCTTTGGCACAAAATAGGAAAATTTGGAGAATTGTGGAACCTTTTTAGGTTTATAGTATGTTTCATAAAGTGTTTATTAGCTTTAAAGGTTGAAAGAAAATAAATGAAATTTAGGAAAAAAATCATAAGTAATAAAGCAAGAAACTAAGTTGAGACAAAGAACATTTGTGCAATTGGAAAGAAGCAAAAAAAATTGAAGTGAGTTTAAGGCCATCCAGGGCATCACACATCAAAACGCTAGTTCTCGACAAGTAGAAAAAGGTATTCTTAGTTATATGAATTACGTGGATTATAAGTTGAAGGGAATTTCTATTAAGCATATTCAATTTGTTTGAGGAGAAATGACCAGTCCTACGGTTGTGGAAATCTCTAAGAGACCCCAACCCAAATTTAGAAGATATTCATGGAAATTGTCTGAAGTAGATCTTGTGGGTGCATTCTCACACATTTTGAGCAATGTGTTACCCAATGAGGGCACAAGAAAATATATTCATGGGAAGCTAGAGGAATTCAATCATGTAGAGCTTAAGGATTTATGGGATAGTAAATTGATAGATCATCTATACTCCTTAAGCTAGAATATGAAAACCTAGTTCAGATGAAGCTGAACATTTGGAATTGGTTTCCAAAATTTTCTAGTGAGAGTAAGGCAAAGTTTGTTAGAATGGCCCTCAATAGGGTTCATAGAAAATTTTTATGGAAAAATATTCTAGGGATGATCAACAAGGAGGTGTTTCAAACCATAATTGGTCTTTGCAATACTATATCCATTCCAGTTCTAAATGTAGTAAAATATGATGTATTCATGAGGTTGACTGGTGTTCCATTTGATGAAAGATATTTAACTACAAAGTCTATTGCAAACCCTACTGTCAAGTATGCTACCATCATGATTGGGCATAAAATTTATTTCACCAACTGGGTAAATTTTGTATCTACTACAAAAATTCACACAAAAAATAAAATGGTGGTGAATGGAAATGATTTTGATCTATGTGAGTTGCATAGGCTATAACTCATGGAGAACTTGAGTATGACTAAGGAAAAGAAGCATCTCTTTAAATTTGGCACACTAGTTGTTTCTTTGCTATTTTATTTACTGAGGAAATTACTAGGAAGGAAAGGAACAATATGGGAGAGAAACAGATCAATTGCACATCATATTTTTGATCATTTGTGTAGTCCAGGAGATTGTAGAGCACATAAAAATTCTCTAACTAATTTATTTGCATTATTTCAGAATGAGATGCATGAAACACACAAGATTCTAAGGATTCTAGTGAAGAAAAATGAGGAGATAACTTTTCTTGTAACTACAAATGAATGAATCATACAGGTTGTTGAACCAAAAATTTGATGGATTAAACCACTAGGATATGAGCTTGATGAAAAATTAGTGGAGAGCTACATTGAAATGTTGTTGAGAAGCCCTAAGGACCCCACACTACCTAGGATGGAACATATGAGGAGAAATAAAATGAAGTACATTTAGATTCTACTACATATAGAAGAAGAAAGATGGTTGAAGCTTTCTTTTAAGGAAAAACTTTCTCTAAGGATGAAAAATAATGTTAAAGGAGGCCCTTGATGAAAGAAAAGCTAAATCTACTAAATTACCCTATGGACCTAGGAAATAGAAAGATTATCCTCCAGTGCTACACCAACACCTACGTCCAATGATGCTACTTCTAGTACTACTAATATTTAAAAGGGAAATAAGAAAGAAAGAAGTCCCCATGCATCATTTGATGTTGATGCCCCTACTAGTCCCAATACCTAGGAATCTAAGAGAAAGGATATACCTCTTGCTACACCATCTGACACTTTAGGTAAAAGAAGAGTAAAACAAAAAGCTTAATGGGGAGTTAAGAAATGCATGACAAGAATGATGAGGACTCTAAGGTCCTCCAATCACTCTACAAACTAGAAATATAGAAAGGGGCTAGGTGAGCTAGTTTTTGTGTCCAACACTATGCCTCAGGAAGCTCTCTACCTGAGGAAAAAAGCACAGTCCTAGGATGAAAGCACGACATGCTAGCATCTCTCAAGTGCATTGGCATCCATATGAACAGACAACTAAAGAGACAAGGTCGAACCTAGGAAAACAAGCTAATGCCCAAGATAACTACTACTAAAGGACCAAAATAATGCTATTAAGTAAACAAAATACTCTCTAATATGGTAAGGTAAAAATGCAAGAGTTAGGTTGGAAAGAATGATCTCAGAAAGAAATTCCTTCCCCATCTAGCTCCAAAAAGCATGTCCACCTACATAAAAAGAGAAGGAAAAATGTTGGGTGGCTGTATACGGGCCTACCTTAGTTAGACCTATGTTTAGGTGTTCCTACCTCCATAGATAGGTAAGAAAGTGATTATGATAAAGAAAGTAATACTAAAACACTACAAAGCAATAAATGTGCTTACTCAACCAAGTAATATAGGAGAGGAGAGGAAAGCTTACCACTTCCACCAAAAGAACTCAAGGCTAATGGGGGAGTGAATGAGAGAAATCGAACCTCTACTGCAATGGTGTTTTCCCAAACTTTCTCTACTGAATTGATGGAGTAAAGTAGTTGCTACTATGGAGTGTAAAAGTGTTGCTAGGATGCTTGAAAATGCAAAAAGTGAGTGAAGGAGTTTGGAAGAAGTTCTACTGAACACTTAGATATGAAATGAAAGAGTGAATAGTGAATTTGAAGGAGAGAATGAAGAAAGCACCCATATTCATGTCAGTCAGATGAAGAGGGAATTACAAGTTGACTTCCAATGGGAAGTGTAACGCCTCTACAGGTTTAGTCACAATAATCTACCAAGGACGTAAGCATGCCACATGGATGTCTACACACTACACAAGAATCCTTGACCTAAATTACCCCACTGACACTCAAAACAGGTTCCAATTGGAATAAAAGTAGCTAGCTTAGGTGTAATTAAGCGTCTGAACTTGGTTTTCTACATTGGAGAAGGGTAAAAAGGAATTTGCATAATAGGTGTAAAGTCACTCCTATACATTTTACCCCCACTTTAGTGAGTACAAATACTAATGAGTGATTTGGTATAGTAGATTGAAGAATGGATAAGCTTAGAAATGTATAGTTGAATCGTCAGAGAAGCAGATCACGATCTGATCATCCTAAACGTGTAGGGCATGTGAAGGACTTAGCTTCTTAGAACTATGAAGTTGAAGAAACAAAGCGTCTTATAGGCTCATGGACCTGTAAGGAGGCAACCCCCAAGATCTCTCACATTAAGGAAGCCTCATGAAGCAAGCACCTTATAGCCCTACAAACCTGGAAGGAAGGTGTCTCCCAAGAACTCTCACATGGAGGATACCTAGGAAGCATCCCTCAAGATTTCTCAAATGAAGGAAGCTAGGAAAGTGTACTACAAACCCGTAGACCTATAGGGAAGCCATTCTTCTAGATCTCTTGCATGAATAATATCCAAAGAAGTGCACTATAGACCTTTAGACCTTTAGGGAGTGTAACCCCCAAGATCTCTCAGATGAAGGAAACCTAAGAAAGTGCCCCATAGGCCTGCAGACCTTTAGGGAAGCCACCCCCAAGATTTCTTGCATGGAGGAAGCTCAAAGGAAGCACCCTATAGGCTCTTAGACCTATAGGGAGGTAACCCCCAAGATCTCTCACATGGAGGAAACCTACAAAAGTGGACTCCATAGAGTGAGGATGTGGCCAAGTAGGCATGTAAGCAGATAGTAGCATAGACCAATGATAATTTGGAATACTTTCAAAGGGGTCCCTCAGGAACCCATTAGAAAGAGGGGGTCCACTCAAAGGATGCATAGTTTGACAGTAGATGTTTTCTTTGTCAAATTGATTCATCTTCAAGGGATCCTTTTGAAATATTTTCACTTCATCAAGGAATTTGAAAGGAAGAATATTCCCTCATGTGAGGGGATGGTCAAAGTTGTTCCCACTTTGGATGAATATTTTAAAGTTATTTCTTTATGAACCCATGATGAAGGAAACAAGTTTCATTAGGGTTCCAAGTTGACAATGTGATTCTAAAGAAATATTCATGAAGATTTTTTGTGAAAAGATTTGTTGGCAATGAATGAATTTATTAGAAAATAGAAATGATGAAGGAAGGAATTTTCACACATGAGAGGGACAACTCAAGCAAAGAAGAGATAAGGATAAAGAGAAATCAAAAGAGAAAAATACAAACAAAGGGCATAGGGGGATCTAGTTTAGCAGGGTTAGATCTATCCATGCTCATATAAATGATAGGTAATAGTGGTGCAAGGTGAAAGATCATCAATCCCCAAATAGATCAAGAAGAGTGTATGGGAAATAAAATAAAAAAAGAAAAAATTGGGTCAACATGGAAGGGAAGACTAAATGCCCCCAACACTTTGCATCGTCCCTAATTTATCAAAAATCAAGCACAAACATGGAAGGATGATGATACAAAAAGAGGAATATTTATGACACAAAAACCACACCTGTATCCAAGCACCAATAGGGGTGACAAGGGTCATCCATGCACACATAGCACACTCACGAGAACATATCACAAAACACACACACACCAGATCAAGAAGAGGCCTCCTCCTAACATTGATTGACCAAGAGGTCATCTGCTTCCCACTCTAGATCATCATAGGGGGAAGGAGGATGAGCCTTCAATGGTGGGGTGTTAAGAGGATGCAAATCCAACCCACCCACAACAAGGGCTAAGGAAGAAGCCCCAACAAGGTATTCTTCATTGAGTTCTTGTGGAGGTAGGGTCAGTGATTTTGTGAAGATAGCTGACAAGGCCGAAACTTCATCCAAAAATTAAAAAATGCACCCTACAAGAGTTTAGTGTCTAACTTCAGTGGATGACATATGTTGTGCTTGAGATTCACCGCTAGGCTCAATGAATGAATCATGAGTGTTTACCAACTCAGGGGAAGCCGAGACTGTTTCCATCACTAGGATAGAACAAGTCACCATGAGACCACGTTGTGAATAAGGTGGACTCCTCTTACGTCCTTCACTACTAGAAGGACCAAACTCCACCTTTTGCTTCATTGGAGGAGACAAACTCCCCACATATGAGGCTAGAGGTGAGAAGGAAGAGGAGGAAAGAATCATAGTGGATACAACCAAGGTATTATTAATATTTAGAGGATTTGGGAAAGACTAGATATCTAGAACAAACATTAGAAAAGGTGGCTCAACTAAAGGAGTGATGAACACTTGTATCCCCTTGGGGTTAGGTAGATCATACCTACAATGTAATCCAAAAGTGATGTGGAACTAGACTGAAGAAAACTAGAAGGAAGGGGAGAGGAAGACACTATAGGAGGCCCTGAAGCAGGGGCGGTCATCTCTTCCTCCTTCCTTTGTGAGGCAGCCTACTTGTGCCTTTCACCTATGCTTGCACTTGCACATAAGGCAGTTTCTATGACTCTTTGAGTTGGAGGATAGAGGATATCAAGGAAGAAAATATTCCTACTCAACCATGGGAATGTCCACTATGGCCATCTCTAGTAGAGGAACATTCCTAAATGGTATCAGGAGGAACAAGTTGAGGAGCATTGGGGGGAGTCGGCTAAAGAGCCTTGGTTGCCTATTCCCTTTCACTACTTTAGGAGAAAGAGCGATAGGAGGTAGCAGGTCAAGAAAAAGAGGATTCTAAATTGGAGACCTTCTTCCCATTATTGTCTAGGCTTCGTTTAGAACATGAAGTTCGAATGTAAGACGCTTGATATCAAGGAAGAAAATATTCCTACTCAACCATGGGAATGTCCACTATGGCCATCTCTAGTAGAGGAACAAATTCCTAAATGGTATCAGGAGGAACAAGTTGAGGAGCATTGGGGGGAGTCGGCTAAAGAGCCTTGGTAGTGGGCCTATTCCCTTTCACTACTTTAGGAGAAAGAGCGATAGGAGGTAGCAAAGGTCAAGAAAAAGAGGATTCTAAATTGGAGACCTTCTTCCCATTATGCCAAATGAGTCTAGGCTTCGTTAGTAGAACATGAAGTTCGAATGTAAGACGCTTGAGTTTTCACCAAGCGTGCACCATAGGATTCTCCCGCAAGCACAAATTAGAATCTAATAGCACCATAGCAGAGTGAGAAGAAGCATTAGACTAACAAGAAAAAGAGGAAGAAAGAGGATCTTATGACTACTTCTCTTCTTCCTTCCTTTTTTCCTTAGTGGTATCATTGTCAGCTTTTAAGTAAGCCTTGTTTGAAACAACATTTAAGGTGACGAAGGGTATCTCACTTTTGGCCTTAGGAACCCTTTCTTATAGTTCTAATACGTTTAGTGTAGAAGGTCCATCCTAGATAGGAGAGGACCAATGAGTGTAGACCAAGAGTAGTCCAAGAAGTAGCTACCATGAGAAACTGGTGGTTTGTAACTAATATCATTAATTACATGCACATAACCCCCGTGGATAAATTTTAAAAATTTATGCATGACCGAGGGTACAAGATTCATAGCCACCAACCAAGGGATACCCAACTTTACCCTAAAGAGCTCAGACCCAAGGATAATGTCAAACAAGAGTTTCACAGATTTAGGTCCAACCAAGATCGACAAGACAATACTACCCAAAGGGGGCATGGAAAGTCCATCGTGCATGTGAATAGTACTCACAGGTGCATCGTACCCATCTTTATGTAAGAAGTTAATCAACATGATCTTCTCGGTTATTATGTTTATTTGTGACATTGAATCAACGAGAACACTTGCTACGATGCTTCCATTGATTTGTGCAGGGATATAGAGAGGTGATAGTTTCGTGTTAAAACCCATCGAGAGGTCATGTGATGTGAAGGTTATACTAGTACCACTATCCATAGGCTACACAAAGGGGATAGGTTGATGTAGGAAGGAGGCCATTATGCACACTAGATGATATTTCCACAGAGTCCATAAAAGTTAAAGGATAAGACAGTGACACAATTAAGGTTTGGTTATGCAACATCTTTAAAACCTCCCAACTATGCCTACTAGGGTTCGTAGGTTGGGCTGTAAGGTGATAGCCTCACAACACTCACAGCTGAAACACTCCTAGAGTACAAGGAAAGGAATAGTCAATATCACAAAACAGAACCAAAATGGTTCATGTCAGGCTCACCAAAAATGTAAGAGAGGGGGACCAACCTCATTCAAGGAACTAGGTCACAAAGGTCCAAGAGTGGAAGGCTACCCTAACTTACCTTAGCATAAGGGAGTTAAGAAATGTTGGATGAGAATGATGAGGACTATAAGGTCCTCCAATCACTATACAGACCTAAAATATAGAAGGGGTCTAGGCAAGCTAGTTTTGGGTTTAACACTACACCTTAGGAAGATCTTTTCCTAAGGATGAAAGAGTGGACCTTGGACAACAACATGACATGTTGGCATCTATCAAGTGTGCCAGTGTCTATATGAAAAATCAACTAAAGAGACAAGGTCAAACCTAGGAAAATAAGCTAATGACTGAGCTAACTACTACTAAAGGGCCAAAATAAAACTATTCTGTAAACATAATACTCTCTAATATGATAAAGTAAAAATGAAAGAGTCAAGGTGGCAAGAATGCTCTCACAAAGAAATTTTTTCGCCAGCTAGCTCCCAAAAGCACATCCATTGAAACACAAAGAGAAGGAAACATGTTGGGTGGTTGTATAGGGGCCCACTCATTTAGATCCCATTTTAGGTGTTTCCACCTCCATAGATAGCCAAGAAAGTGAGTATGATAAATAAAGTAATTTAATGAAGAACACTAAAACACTACAAAGAAGTAAATATGATTACTCAATCAAGTAATAGTGGAGAGGAGAGGGAAACTTACCACTTACACCAAAAGCACTCAAGGACAATGGGGGAGTGAATGAGAGTACTCAAGGCTCTACTGTAATGGTGTTGTCCCAAACTTTCTCTACTAAAGTAATGCAATGAAGTTGTTGCTACTATTGAGTGTAAAAGTGCTACTAGGATGCTTAAAAATGTAAGAAGTGAGTAAAGGAGATTGGAAGAAGTTAAAATCAATGCTTAGAAGATGAAATGAAAGATTGAATAGTGAATTTGAAGGAGAGATTGAAGAAAATGGCCATATTCAAGTCGGTCAGTTGAAGAGGGCTTTACAAGTCAATTGTTAATGGCAAGTGTAATGCCTTTGCAGGTTTAGCCGGAAGAATTTTCTAGGGATGTAAATGCACCACATGGACTTCTACATGCCATGTGGGCATCCCTGACATAAATTACCCCACCGATGTTCAAAATAGGGGCCAAGTGGAATGAAAGTAGTTGGATTAGGTGTAATTAAGCCTCTGAACTTTCTTTTCTAAAGTGCAGAAGGGAAAAATAGGAATTTGAATAGAGGATGAAAATTCACTCCTATATAGTTTTCCCCCACTTTAGCGAGCATGAATAGTAATGAGTGCTTTGGTAAAGTAGATAGAAGAATGGATAAGGTTAGAAATGGATAAATGAACCATTGAGGAAGCAGACCAAAATCTGAAAATCCTAAAGGTGTAGGGAAAGCGAAGGACTTCATAGCTTCTCAAAACTATGAAGTTGAAGAAGCAAAGCATCTTATAGGCCCATAGACCTACAAGGAGGAAACCCCCAATATCTCTCACATGAAGGAATCCCAGTGAAGCAAGCACCTTATAGGCCCATAGACCTACAAGGAAGGTGTCTCCCAAGAACTCTCACATGGAGGATACCCTAGAAGGGTCCCCCAAGATCTCTCACATTAAGGAAGCCAAGAAAGCACCCTATAGACCTATAGACCTATAGGGAAGGTATTTTTATAGATCTATCACATGAAGAATACCCAAGGAAGTTACCTATAGACTCGCAGACCTATAGGGAGCGTAACCCCCAAGATCTCTCACATGAAGGAAACTCAAGAAAGCACCCCACATGTCGTAGACTTGTAGGGAAGCCACCATGAAGATTTCGTACATGGAGGAATCTCAAAGGAAGTTCCCTATAGGCTCTTAGACCTATAGGGAGGTACCCCAAAGATCTCTCACATGGAGGAAACCTAGGAAATATGACTCCACTGAGTTAGGATGTGGCCATGCAGGCAAGTAAGTGGATACTACTAGAGACCATCGGTAGTTTGAAAGACTTTCAAAGGGAACCCTCAGAAACCGATTGCCAAGAGGGGGTCCAATTAAGGGACACACAGTTCGAAAGTAGGTGTTTTCTTTCTCAAATAGATTCATTATCAATGGTTTTTTTGAAATATGTTCAATTCATCAATGAATTTGAAAGGAAGAATATGCCCCCGCATGAGGGGAAAGTCAAAGCTATTCCTTCTTTGGAGGAAGGTTTTCAAGTTCTTTCTTTATGAACCCATGATGAAGGGAAAAAAATTGTTAGGGTTCCAAGTTGAGAATACAATTATGAAGAAAGATTCATGGAGATTTTTGAGAAAAGATTCACCAACAACAAATGCATTTTCTCAAAATTGAAATTCTAAAGGAAGGTGTTGTCACACATGAGAGGGACAACTCAAGCAAAGAAGAGAGAAAGATAAAGAGAAGAAAAAGTGAAAAACACAAAGGGCCTAAGGGATCTGGTTTAGTGGGGCCAAATCTATCCATGCTCACATAAATGATAGGTAAATGTGGTGCAAGGAAAAATATCATCAATCCCTAACCAAATAAGGAAGAATACATGGGAAACAAAGTAAAAATAAAAAATTGGGTCAACATGAAAGGGAATCCAAAATTCCCCTAATGCTTTACATCATTCCCAATTTATCAAAAATGAAGCATAAACATGGAAGAATGAAGATAAAAATAGAGGAAGGTTTATGACTCAAAACTACGCCTGTATCCAAGCACCAACAAGGGTGACAAGGGTCATTCAGGAACACATAGCATGATCATAGGGAACACATCACAAAACACACACACACGAGATCAAGAAGAGGCCTCCTCCTAACATTGATCAACCAAGAGGTCATCTGCTTCCCACTCTAGATCATCATAGGGGGAAGGAGGATGAGCCTGCAGTGGTGGGATGCTAAGAGGAGGAGTATCTAGAGCTCCCACAACAAGGGATAAGGCAGAAGCCCTCGCAAGTTCTTCTTTGATGAGTTCTTGTGGATATAGGGTTAGTGATTTCATGAAGATAGTTGACAAGGCCAGAACTTCATCCATGGAGTTAAACATGCACCCTACAAGAGTGTCATGTCTAACTTCGGTGGATGGGGCAGGCTATGCCTGAGATTCATTGCTAGGCTCATCGAATGACTCGAGAGTGTTAAATAACTCAGGGGAAGCCGAGACTAGTTCCATCACTACGACAAAAAAAGTCACCATGGGACCACCTTGTGAAGAAGGTGGACTCCTCTTATGTCCTTCACTTCTAGAAGGACCACACTCCACCTTTTACTTTGTTGGAGGAGATGAATTCCCCATAGATGATGCTAGAGGTGCATAGGAAGAGGTGGAAAGAACTGAATTGGATACAATTGAGGTATTGGTCATATTTATGGGCTTTGGGAAAGGTTCGATATCCAAAAGGGACATTAGCAAATGAGGATCCACCAAAGGAGTGATGAACACTTGTATCCCGTTGCGGTTAGGCACATTCATACCCGTAGAGGAAGTCAGAAGTGATGTGGAACTACACTAAAGAGAAGTAGAAGGAAGGGGAGAGAAAGAAATTGGAGGAGGCCCTAAAGTAGGGGTGGTCATCTTTTCCTCCTTCCTTTGTGAGGCAGCCTGCTCAGCTGGAAGAGCCTTTCATTGGTGCTTGTGCTCATGCGTAAGGTGGTTTCTACAAATGTTTGAGTTGGAGGTTGGAGGCTGTGAAGGAATAGAAGATTCGTGCTCAACCATGGGAATGTCCACTATGGCCATCTTTGGTGGAAGAATGTATTCCTGAACGGGAGTAGGAGGAAAAAGTTGAGTAGCGGTGGGAGTTGGCTCAAGAGCCTTAGAAATGGGCCTCTTTTTGTTCACTACTTAGGAGCAGGAACAGTAGGAGACCATGGAGCTCGAGACAAAGAGGAATCTCCATGGGAGACCTTATTCCCATTATACCAAATAGGTCTAGGCTCCATCAATAGAGCAAGAAGTTCCAAAGCAGGCACCATAGGATTCTTGGAAAGTGTGGATCAGAATCTCATAGTACCACAGAAGAGAAAGAAGAAGCATGAGACTAACTAGCAGAAGAGGAAGGAGGATCTTTGGACTACTTCTCTTCTTCCTTCCTTTGTGCCTTAGTAGCATCACTCTAAGCTTTTAGTTTAGCCCTGCGTGAAACAACATAAGGTGACAGAGGATATCTCACTTTCGGCCATAAGAACCATTTCTTATAGTTATGATACATTCAGTGCAAAAGGTCTATCCTAGGTAGGAGAGGACTAATGAGCATAGACCAAGAGTAGTCCAAAGAGTAGCTACCATGGGTGACCGATGGTTTGTAATTGGTGTTGAGAATTACATGCATGAAACCCCTATGGATAAATTTTAAACATTTATGCCTAAAGAAGGGTACCAAATTCATTGCCACCAACCAAGGGATACCCAACTTTACCCTAAAGAGCTCAGACCCAAGGATAATGTCAAACAAAAGTTTAACAGATTTAGGTCCAACCAAGATTAATAGGAAAATAGTACCCAAAGGGGGCATGGAATGTCTATCATGTGTGCAAATGGTACTCACAGGTGCATCATACCCACCATTATGTAAGAAGTTAATTAACATGATATCCTTAGTTATTATGTTTACTTGTGACATCAGATCAACAAGAACACCTGCTATGATGTTTCCATTGATCTACATGGGGATTTAGAGAGGAGACAATTCCATGTTAAAACTGATTGGCAGGTCCTATGATGTGAAGGTTATACTAGTACCACTATCTAAAGGTTCTGTAGAGGGGATATGTTGATGCAGTAAGGAGGCCATTATGCACACTAGGGGATATTTACACAGAGTTCATAAAGGTTAAAGGATAAGAGAGTGATCCAATTAAGGTTTTGTTATGCAACAACTTCAGAACCTCCCAACTACACCTACTAGGGGTCGTAGATTGGATTGTAAGGTGACAGCCTCACAATTATCACACCTACAACACTCCTAGAGTACGAGAAAATGAACAGTCAATATCACAAAATGAAACCAAAATCATTCATGTCGGGTTCACCAAAAACATAAGAGAGGGGGACTGACCATATTCAAGGCTCTAGGTTACATAGGCCTAAGAGTGGAAGGTTTCCCTAACTTACCTTAGCTTAATGGGGAGTTAAGAAACATGGGACGAAAATGATGAGGACTTTAAGGTCCTTCAATCAATCTACAGACCTGAAATATAGAATAGGGCTAGGCAAGCTAGTTTTAGGTTTAACACTACACCTTAGGAAGCTCTTTGCCCTAGGATGGAAGTGTGGTCCTAGGATGACAACACGCTGGTGTCTCTTAAGTGTGTTGGAATCTATATGTCCAAAAAAATAAAGAGACAAAGTCAAACCTAGGAAACCAAACTAACAACCCAACTAACTACTACCAAAGGGCCAAAATAACACTATTAAGTAAACAAAATACTCTCTAATATGATAAAGTAAAAATGCAAGAGTTAGGCTGGGAAGAATGATCTCAAAAAGAAATTCATTCACTAACTAGCTCTCAAAAGCACATCCACCTACACACAAAGAGGAGGAAAAGTGTTGGATGGCTATATAGGGGAATGTCTTAGTCAGACCATCGTTTAGGTGTTTTCACCTCCACGAACAGCCAAGAATGTGAGTATGATAAAGAAAGTAATGTAATGAAGAACACTAAAACACTACAAAGCAATAAATGTGCTTACTCAATGAAGTAATATAGAAGAGGAGAGGGAAACATACCACTTCCACCAAAAGCACTCAAGGCTAATGGGGGAGTGAATGAAAATACTTTTTGTCCCAAACATGCTCTATTGAAGTGATGGAGTGAATTCGTTGTTGCTATGGAGTGAAAAAGTGCTACTAGGATGCTTGAAAATGCAAGAAGTGAGTGAAGGAGCTTGGAAGAAGTTCAACTGAATGCTTAGAAGATGAAAAGAAAGAGTGAATAGTGAATTCAAAGGAGAGAGTGAAGAAAATGGCCATATTCAGGTTAGTCAGACGTAGAGGGAATTACAAGTCAACTGCCAATGGGAAGTATAATGCCTCTATAGGTTCAACCATAGGAATCTGCCAAGGATATAAGCACTCTGTGTAGATGTCTATGCGCCGTGAAGGCATCCCCAACAAAAATTTCCCCACGGACACTCAAAGTATGCACTAAGTGGAATGAAATTTTTAGGCTTAGATGTAATTAAGCCTTTGAACTTGGTTTTGTAAAGTGGAGAAGGGGAAAAGGGGAATTTGCATAAGGGGTGCAAAATCACTCCTATACACAGAGTTATAAACTACTTATCTTATGATTATTTAATGTGTTCCTTATTAGGTCTAGTTTGACCTAATTTGTGAATGACACATTTTTTTTGTGAACTAAAAATAATTTTGAATTGGGCCAACAAGTCACTCTAAATCTTGTGTGTGTACACACTCAATTAGGATGACCTAATTGATGAAGGAAGATATAGCTATGTGTGTGTGTGTGATGGAAAGAAGAGATAGATGGAATAGGGCATGTGATGCAAGATATGTGACAAGTGTTGTAGTGTGAAAGTATTGATAGTTGTTGTATGACTACAACCAGAGCATGATTTTTTTTCACCAAATCTTAACCAGAACTGATCTCTGCACTTTGAAGGTGTACTTCTTTAGTTCATTTTTGGTAGTGAGCCATACGTTTTTGTATCTTGGCAATAATCCATTTTGTATTTAGGCTATGATCCTTTCAAGAATAGTGTGTCCTGGTACTGTGCCCTATAATATCTTGTAACCAATTATAATATATTGTGAGATAATCATCATCGTGGTTTTTCCCACTTTGAGTTTTCCACATAAAAATCCTTGTGTCAATGTGTTATGAGATGTTATGATTCCTTTTCTATTTTGGTTTACTGTTACAGCTAGATGTGGATTGATAATTGGATGTTTAGTAATTAATTGTAATAGTAATATACTAATTTACCCCCTATAAATATTCATTGTATTCAACAGATGTCTAATTTTATCCAAGAATATGATGAAGATACATGTGATGAGATGCGACACCAAATTGATGCATTGATGAAAGTAGATGAAATAAGGAGAGATGCTCAAAAGAGGAATGCCAAATCACAATTATAATTCAAGAACCTATATGACAAGAAATCATCCTCAAGAAGATCTCAAATAGGAGACATGATGTTGATATGGAATGCAAGATCTAAGGATAAGGGAAAATATGGAAAGTTTGATGCATTATGACTTGGCCCTTATCTGATTAGCGACATTAATGGTGAAGACTCTTATTTTCTACAAAACCTAATAGGTAAACTTCTTAAACTTATAGTGCATGAATAGTTCTTGAATCCATGTTTCTCTTGAAATATGTTCTTTTCCATGTACACTGTAATTTTTCTATATCGCTATATATAGGTGTGTTTGTTTGGTTGGGTTTGGTCTAACTACCTTGTCTAGGTAGTTCCTAGTTTTGGTTCTCTGTGATTGGTCTATTTCAACCCAACATTTTATGATCTCGCTCTGTTATGTAAGAAAAAATGTCCCCAACATGAGCCATTAGTGGAACCCTTAAAAATCATCATGCTCTACCAATAAACTTTGCAAAATTTGGTTGTTTTCATGATCTAGACATGTCCTTAGGCTTAGGGTTTCAATCATTATCATGGTTTAGGTTTTTTGTGCCTCTTAAACCCTCTAAAATTCTATGTAAATTCCATTTGTAAATGTTCTAATTTTTTGTTGACTTTCTGTCACCAGTTCTTGATTACTTAAGTCAAAATCTATGACTTTGCATCCATTCATTTACTAGCCCCTCAATCCTAATGTTCCTAGTCGATACCCATTGGACTATTTTAACCATTGCTTTGTTTAGTATGCGTCACAAGTCCTTTTAATGTGAAAATATCTCAAGTTTGGGCTTTTAACATTTTCTCATTGGTGTAGTATTTTGGACTTAATTTTTATGTCCCAACCATTCATTAACCTAGTCGACCCCTTTTTTAAGTGCTAATCATTTGTACATGTAGGTATTATCAGTTGATGTAGGCCATTAGATCTAAAAGACCTCATCCTGGCCACTCCATGTGCCCCTATTTGGTTTCATTTTCTATTAAAATATTCAGGTGGGCTGGCGGGTGAGTACTGCATGTCATATTTGTTAGTGGGAACTGCCATCTTCAAATGAAGTGGTTATTGAGATTTGGTGGAATCAATGATGGATATGAAATAATGTGGTTACATCTAGATCATTCCTTGCACCCTCGCTTGATTTTAATATTCATTGAAATAAGCTCACTGGGTGGTAGGTTGTTAACATGCCTCCCTTTGTCAGTTAGACCCATCAAATCTCAAAGGAAAAAAAAAATCCATTTAAAGAGATCAACAATTGCAATAGGGTGACGTGGGTCAATCTTGGTCATTCCCTTCTAGCCCGTGAAGGACCCACCTCTATCTCTCATCCCTCAATGGGGTAGCAGAGAGATACCATGCAGATAAATTAGAGTGGTCGAAGGAACATTATGAATGTGTGAATTATTAAAGAAATATTTCTACATATGGGTTAAGTGGTATATTTTGCACTAGTCTAAGGATGCATTTTAACCACATGTTAAAAAGTGAACAAGATCTTTTAATCTTGGTCATTCATTGTATCTAAAGGTTATGCACATGGGCGATAAATATTAATGTAAATCATACATAGATTGAAGAATCCAAATTAAATTTGATCCCTTCCCCACCTCCTTGTTTCTAGAGGTTGTGCAAATGTTAAACCCAATGGGGAGGTGAGGAGGATGACATGTGGATTCTCTAATTATTTGAAAAGATGTTGGAGACTATGGGTGAGTTGGATGATTTTCCATGCAATTTATTTTTCATTGGTCGATGATGATGAATGTTTATAGTTAGCTTTTTTAAATGTCTTTGAATTCATGTAGATCATTGGTTGGTCCATCTCACTATATGATCAATGATTGACATTCAAAGTTGGTATTGAGGGAAAATGAGTCATTTTTTTTCAGACGAGTAAACCATAATGGTGGATAAGATACAAAGCTACCAAATTGGAAATATTTAAAGCCATAAAAACTCACTCTAAAGCATATATTGTAGATTGATAATACATTAAAAATATTCAAGGAGTTCATACCATGATTTTCAAGCTCATTCGATAAAAAATTTAGGGTTTTCAAGTGCCTACAAACCAATAAGAAAAACATAAACACCTCACTCCTCAATTGCTTGAAGCTAGGAAAATTATGCTTTATATTTAATTTTATTAATAGGGTTTCAAGTCTTTCTATTTTTCTTTTAAGGTTTTACGTTCATTTCAAATGCATTACTATTAAGTTTCATTCTCATGTGTCAAACTCATCCTCTTGTCATAGACTTATATTTTATTTAAAATAAACTCTAGTTTATAAACCCTAGAGTCATGACACCCAAAGCTAAAGCCTCTAAATCAAAGGAACAACCCTCTAGTTCAAATCCCCTAGTTAGATCTCTTGTTCAAGGTTTGACTAACCATCTAAACCCTCAACTTCTAATAAACCTAAGGGTGAAGCATTATTTCAAGCAATACAAATTATTAAGGGGCTCATTGATAGAAAAAGTACCATTAAGAATGCCACATTTCCCTACACTACATGGACAATGTTTAGCTATTGGTTTGGAAACAAGAACTTTGAATTCATGTGGGTAACCCATGGAATTTGGATTTGTGGAAGTTAATAGTACCAAATGTCTATATGTACATCAACTTGTTAAAAGCAATTGCTGCAAACTATGATCCGATCAAAATGACTATGAGGACATTTGATGGTATTGACATGGTGAAGGTCACAAGGGATGAGATTGCTAAAGGTTTCAAGCTTACTAAGCAGAGTAAGGATATGGTTCAAATTAATGAGAAGAAACTCAGAGAAGAATATGAGAAGGTCAAACACACTTTCAATATTTCAATGTTGAAAAAATATTTGGTATTTGCGATGGTTGAAGGATCATCTTGGGCCCATCAAATAGAGAGCCCTAGCCTATCAATTATTTTATGTCTTACTTCCAAATAAATTTCTATTCTTTATGTTAGATAATTGGTTATGACCCAACTACAGGAATGCCCATGGCCTGGATGTATATGGTAGCACACATTCAACATCCAACATGTTGTACACTCTATGATTTTGTAGAGTACTTGACAAAGAATTTATGATGGCTTGGTCAAATTGAAGAATGGTTACTATGGGGTTAGGTTCTATTGGTATTCATTGTTTATGAATATACTTTTGTATAAGGGAGCCCCATATTTTAGGTAGGATATGTCTTTTAAAAAGAAGGAAGGTAACTTGGAGTTGCCTTCCTAATGTTGGACCATTGGCTTGGATAAAGATGATGAGAATTTTTATTATGTCATATTTTATAATTTATTTTCCTCCAAATTGAGGAGAGTTCTAATTGTGAACATGTCGAGAATACCCCCAACATTACATGATTTTTTGAGGCCTAAGCATAGAAGGCCAAATTTAGGTATTCATCACAATTGGGGGAACATTATCCATTATCCTAGCTATAAAATTTTGAGATTTTATGGAACAGTTGTCTCACCCCACATGTTTCCTAAGGATGTGCTAGAAATAATTGGTTTTCTAGAGTGGTAATTGGATGATGTGGAGAACAACCACTTAAAAGATCAAGGCAAGGGGTCCTTTTTCCTTGCATGCACATGTTTTTCATAATTTTTAATGATAAAAGGGGTATGGAATAAGATAAATAACATACACAATCCTCTTAACATGAGGAGGGTGGGAGCAAGGAACCATGACCTTGAATGATTTATGGCATGGTTGAAAGTGAGGATAAGAAGCTCAAAATTTATTCACAAATTCTATTTCCCAGAAGATGTGATTAGAAAAGACTTTTATTTTTAGAAGCAAGAGGATAGGAAACTCAAATGGATTGTGTTCAATAAGTTGGAGGGGTATTTTCAATCCTAGGATCCTCAATTCTTCACTATTGCTGAAATTCCAAATGAGATGCACAGAATAGAGTATATATTCTAGAATTTTGAGAAAGTAGTTGGGAACCTGAAAGTTGAAAGATTGATTCAAGAAAAGGGGAATGCTATTGTAGTAGAAGAACAAGGTGAGGCGAAAATCTCTATGATGGAAGAAAGGCCAGTCTATCAACCCCCTTAGGAAAGTAAAGTTATTATCTTTAGAAGAGAGAAAAATAGGGTGATGGATGAAGAACAAGTAGTGCAAGCCTCTTCTTAACAAGAGGATCAAAGAGTCCCTTCTCCATTGCAACAAGTGCCACCACCATCTCCTCCTAGGTCAACTGGACCTATGGTTATTGAGATAGATTCTCCACCTAGACAAGCATCACCACCAAGGGAGACAACTATGAAGAAGCAGAAGGTTCAATCAGTTGGTTTGGTGGATTATGAAGAGGATTCAGATGATGAAATCCTAGTTACTAAGAAACAAATGTACCAAGGAATGCCTTCTCCACCTAGGGAGATAGTTCCACAACAACTTATTCTAAGAGTAAGAAAGGATGACTTCAGTGGAATAAATAGCCTGAATGATGTTAGAGAGGAATCATGTACAAAATTCATGGATGATGATTCTCTTGTAAAGTCTGAAGTTGTCATGGAATTTGTTTGGAGCGCTAAAAAAGATGAATTTTCTAATAATATTGCTAAGCAAAGGATCTTCCATCCAGAGATTCTATATACGAGCATTCAAGCTCATGTCATAAAAGAGATGAAAGAAAATTTCCAAAAAAATACTGCACAGGAAGGTAGGGAGCTAGTAAGAAAGAGTGGCATTCTTTTACTACTAGAATGGGATCTGGGCCTTAGCTCCCAACACTAAGAAGCCAAACATTACAAAACCTGATATAGATTATAGGGGAGGCTTAATAACAAAGAGAGTGTTTAACACGTCTACTATTGAAGCAGCTACAATGTTAGTTAATGTTGTTCAATTGAAAAAGGAAACTATTGAATTGGTTAAAATTGAGGAGAATTTTAGAAAATTGTACAATGATTTAGTGATTCAGTATGAAAAGGGTCAGCAAAAACAATGTAATTAAAAACTGAATTGGAATTATTAAGGGAGAAAATGAAAAACTTGTGACCTTGTATGCCTACACAAACGAATATTACTCCCTCTCCTTCACATGAGCTGACACAATGTTTCTACCCTTCGTACAAGTTATTCATGGAAAATTGTTCCCTAAAATATGGTAAATGTGCCCATTTTGGTAGAGGGGCCAAGTCCATCAAATGCACAACAAGTTGAAGACATCAGTAAAGAGGAATTTCTCTAGAAGTTGAAAGAATATGAAGAGAAATGCAGCCAAAATGTTAAGAATATTCTTGATAACAACCTAATAATTCAAACTGCAATTTGGAACATCTGAATAGAGAAGTTTATAGGAGATTAATTAGCATTCATACTAATTACTCTTCCATGAAAGATGCAATCAATAATTTTGACATAGATAAGGAATTGGCCATCCCATTGATGTAAAAGTGGATTCCTATACTTCAAGACTTGAGGTTAATGGATGTAGGGTCTAAACATGATGTGGATAAGCCTGAGAAGATCCAACCAACCCTTAGAATTGTGAGTTGAATCTAAGAATTTAAAAGCTAGATTGAGCCTTTAGAGGCTAAAATAAGGGAGTTGGTGAAAAGCTTTCAAGAAATAAATCATAGTCTCCTTGATATACTCATGAATTGTGGTGATATTAAATCTCTACAAGAATGGAAAAAGGAGACCAATGTGGTAATATCAAATCAATTAGCAAATATTTGTAAAGAAAATGATATGAGCATGTTAAAGAAGAATATGGATATGCTTGCTCAAGCAGGAATTTCTCTAGAAGAATTTGATAAGGATGCTAACTAGGTTGTAACTAAATATGCTCCTTATAGGAAAAAGGCTGATAATATCATCACTTTCAACTGACCCGTAGAAGAAGAGTTCCAAGAATAGAAGGATAAATACCTTTATGTCTTGGAAGATTGAGCTACTATCAGGAGACAATCACTACAATTTTGGTTTTCTGGTCTGTAGCAATGGTGAATAATAGACTGGATAAAAATAATACATCACTTGAAACTAGTAGAGATTGTTCCTTTGATATAGTAATGTAAAAATATTATTTTCTCCCCAATTAGAATTTGATGACAAGGTTGGAGACTTGGAGGATTCTTTGTCTCGTATGTCCATTTTATTTTTTTTCTTTCTTCATGCTTGGAGTACATGGAATTTTTTTGAGAGCATGTGGGTATATATTTCTACATCAACATAAAGGTTCTTTTTAGAAGGAAGGACATGATCTTCATCAACTAATGAAAATGTCTTTTGTCCCATGTAATATTTCCCTCCATCTTAAATTGCAAATATAACTACAAAGGGAATATATTTTGTATCGATCCAATAGAAATAGGACATGTGTACTATCTGGACCGAAGCTTGTTTGATCCTCCATTCCTCTAAGAAGGAATTCAAGGCCTGAAGCATGCGTTCATTTCTTGTTAATCGATCACTGATAATTTTTTAAAGAGAATATAGAGAGCATTTTAGAGTTTTATCTTAGGTTTTGAGTCTGTCAATTTTCATATGTAATTTTGATAATAGTACTATCAATTGAATATAGAATGGTGCAAATTTAAGACCATTTATTTCCTCTTATACTTTTTTCATGGATTATGAATAATATGACCAAGGGTTATCTTATTTGTCTTCATTTATTTCTAGTGGATGTGTAGTTTTTTTCTTGCTTTTAATTCAAAGAATTAATGAAAATGCTTGGATGAAGCTTCAGGTTCATGTAAATTGAGTACTAGGATCTATTGGTATGTGGCAACTAATCATGCTATACTTTACACTCTTCATGTATTATGAATAATATGATCAAGCGTTATCTTGTTTGTCTTCATTGATTTCTAGTGGATGTGTAGTTTCCTTCTTGCTTTTAATTCAAAGAATTAATGAAAATACTTGGATGAAGCTATAGGTTCATCTAAATTGATTAATAGGATTTTTTGGTGTCTGGTGACTAATCAAGCTCTACTATACACTCTAAAAAAGGAAAAATCATTGAAAAAGGAAAAAAAATTAACTTTGTAGAACCTTAATTCTGGAAGCTTCTAAAAGGCTTGTTATAAGTGGTTGGGATAGGGGTTGTAGAAGGGCATTATTTTGCAAGATTGTAATATTTTTTGCATTGGATAATAAAATCATTAGATGGCTTCGGTTTTGTGGATGTAGTCCAGATTGGGTGAACCACATTAAATTCTCTTTGTTGTCTTATTTTTTATATAATTTTTTGTGTTTTATTTCTTTTTTTTATTCATCAAATCTGCATTTAATTGTTAGATATCTACCTTCTAACCCAAACAAAATCTTTATAGGAAGTTATGGTCAATAATACAATGAATGCGATGTTGTAATGCAATATTATCAAAGCTTAATGATGTTATGTGTTAATTTGTTGTTAAATTGTATAGGTTTTGAGATTGACTCTATTCCTAGGATTAAGGTACTAATCTAAGTGAGTGTTCATGATACATCTTGTTGACCATTCAACAACAAATCAATTTTATAAACAAACTTTCAAATGGACTACAATTGTTACTATTCTATGTTATTTTGTTCCATTCTCATGCTCTAGGTGTTGAGTGTTGAAGAGGAGTAACCAAATTCTTATTACATTCCAATTATTAAGCTATTGCATGAGAATTTATCTATTATTTGCATTATATTCAATCATTAGGTGCAGGGGTCTTTAAATACATTGTGGGATCACCCTCCTAGGTCTTACAAAGCCCAAATTGTAGGAGGAAAGCATTGTTTCTTTCACTCCTTCATTGGCCAATCCCTTTAGGTTGATGAGAATTGGAAATGGAAAAGTCCATAGGATTCCTTGAAGATTAGCTTGGTTCTTGAAAATCAACCAACAAATTCAATGGATCATGAACTCTACATCAACATAGTAGCTCCAAAATCATGCATGATGGAAGAAGAATTTTACATGACAATTGGATCTTAATTTCTCTAATAATTCTTCAATAAATCTTCTCTTGAATTCCTTTAAATGCTATTGAAATCTCACTTCACCTCTTACAAATGAGCACTTGAAAAATTAGATGAAGCATGGTGAAATGGCCTTATATTTATAGGTATGTAACATTAATTTCCCAAAATTCAAATAACACAAGCCGACATGTGAATATGGATTTGAAATCATTAAGATATCAAAAATAGAATTTAAATTTAGGTCCTAGGTCTAAGGGAGGACCGATTCACCTATGGGCGAATGGGTTCTAGGTCACTTACATTACTCAATGGGAAGTGTTATGTTATGGGATCAATGAATGTTGGGTTTTCCTCTTCAAAAAATGTAATTAATTAAACGCTTTGATTCAAATTAAATGGGCCAATTAAGGAAAATTAACCTCAATCAATTAAGGGAGCCCTAAATAAGTGTGAAAGTGTAAAGAGTTACACTCTACAACACTACATTAAGGAACAATTAAGTTCATTTTACTTAATAGGGCCCTAAACTTAATGTGAATATGTAAAATACATATTACAACACTAAATTAAGGCATAATTAAGTTCATTTTAATATTAATTCCCAAATTAAGTGTCAAAAAGGGATACTTTTTTCTACACTACATTTAGCCCCCAATTTAGTGAGAGGATGACCCCATGTCAAACTCACACTAAAGTAGATGTTAAAGACACCTAAATATACAACAATGAAAAATATTATCAATCATATAATATAAAAGACCTAAGATAAAAGGGAGGCGGATCAAGCTTCAACTATCCAACATGATGTGGAACATGTCTCATCTATTTTTCAAAGAACATTCACAAGAAGAACTCAATGTCCACTATGCAAACAATGTGCACACTCAATATGGGCTAATGGAACCTTAGGTCATCCACTAGGTGAACCCCCATGATAGTGGTTTAGTGAGAAATTCATGCTAGGTCTATAGGTTCTCACTATACTAACTATACCAAAGCTATCCCTCTGACATCTCTGATAGGGCACCACAAAATGAAAACTAGCATTTCAAGCATCAAAAGGTTAACAAGTTGTATTATGATAAACACTTATGAACAAAATGTAGGTAAATATTTTTTCAAATGGATATTGCTTAGTTTGTGTAAGGTTTATTCTTAGGGAAGATTGTGCCTAATGTCTCAAAGTGAGGACAAGTCCAAGAATAAGAGAATCAAACCTAATGACACCACCAATAAAAGGATGCATCAAAAGAAGAAAGAACATCACACAATGAAACACGAGTGTCAATGGATGCCCCCACTTTAAAGAAATATCTATACACCATTGCTATGAGCAATTTTCTTTAAAGTAGCCAATGAAGAAGACAAGAGAGCTTATTTAGAAAGCCCTATGCTAAGTCATATGTTTCCAAATAAAACTATATCAGGAAAATGAATGGGTTTCCCACAAAATGAAAATAAATAAGGGATCCATAGATTTAGGGTCAATATATGTTTGATACAATGTGATTATAGAGCTCAAAAACATCATCATTCCCCAAATACTCGCATAGTAGGAAGAATGACACATAGAGAGAAAAAGAAATGAAAAAGATCATGTCAAAATGGAAGAGACCTAAATGTCTCAATGCCTTGCATCATCCTGGAAAGGAAAACATAAGACAAAGAAAAGATAAATGTTTATGACATATAGAACAATGTAGATACAAATAGAAAAAATGCACATAAAGAGAAAGATACATCAAAAAAATAGTAAGAGGAGATCACATTATCCATATGCAATCACACAAAGAAACATGCAAAAGAAAATAAAAAATAGGACTAGTAAGGCACATGTGAGTCAACCTATAGAAGTTCATCCACATCCCAATCTTGATTAGTATATATGAAAGGTGGATAACTAGCCAAATGGACAACGTCAAGTGCCAAACTAGGACAAGGCTATCAAACCCCTTTCCCTCACTAATTGTAGGACAAGGATGAGATGAGATGATTGATGAGAAACATGATAGAATGAAAATTAGTATTGATTACAGGAACTAGGTGCATCAACACAATGAAGTTCACCAAAATACTTAAGATGTTTAATTTTATCACTTAAAACTTTATATTCATTAGTAGAATGACCATGATTTCTATGATATTCACAAAATGAAATTTTTTTGCAAAATTCCTTTCATGTTCTAAGAGGGAGAGATAACTAGCGATCTTGGAGGAGTCTCAACAAGATACTCTATTGCTCAAAATTAACTTTTGTTGCAAAATTCCTTTCATGTTTCTGCATTAGTTAATTTGCTTGTAGGGTTTCTAAATATTGCATTAGTTAAAGTGCATATAAGTTACATTTTTGAATCTTGCATCACTAAAATTGACTTAAAATCTAAATTTTCACTTAGTCTAGGCAACATCCAAACCAGAAAACATAACATTTATGCAGAATTTATTGAAAACAATGCAAAATCCCTAATCTAGGACTCATATGCCCCTCTAGGTGATTTAGTCCTAGTACAAATGGTTTTTCTTGATTTCTGGGTATCCTATAGTGAATGTTATTCAACATTCAAATCCTTCAAAAACCCTGATTGGGAATCATATTCCCTTCTGGGTGATTTAGTCTCGTGTCAGGTTTAAAACTACATTTTCTAGCATCAAATTCTTAGTTTTTGTCTCTTAGTTCAGCTATTATTAGATAACCATTTTAGTTTTTAGAGTTTCTATTTCATGTATTTCATTACATCTAGCTTAATTTAGATAAAATTAAATTTTCATACTTTTCATTTCCTACATTATTTTATAGTTTGATAAACTTAGATTACATTTGGTATTCACTAGAAAACAAAAAATAAAAACACCTATAAAACTAATGAACCACTTGGAGAAAGCATAGTTACTTGAGTATGTAAAATCTATTTTTCCAAGTTAACCTAACCCTCAAGCCTTTTAGTAGTGATGACTTTTACATGTTAGATAAAGCCCTTGAGTATTTCATCTCACAATGTTCATCCACTAAGGCTTGTTATGATAAACTAAAACCAAGAGAAGTTAATGTGATTCAACCTTAACTTATACTTTACCCAACTTCAAACAAACCTCAAACTCAAAAAAAAAATGTTTTCACCCTTGAACCACCTAAGATTAATGTTTTGCGGCAATCAAGTTATAATACCATTTCTCATACATATAACACTAGGGTAAAAGCACAAAGCTATGTCACACTTTCATCCAACTTATCAACACAACTTAATTTAAGTATTTCTAACTAAAAATCAATTTTCGTCAAACATATGATCTAGAAAGATTCATTCTAGCTAAGTTAGATACTTCCACAACTTTCTCAACTAAAATTGTTGGCTAAAAATATATGGAGTACAACTTTGAGTCCAATTTACCAAAAAAAATTAAATTATTTGAAAAACTTGAAGTTTCAATAACTCCTAATGTAAATAACATCTTTTTAAAAATATAGAAATACCCTTTTGTAGATCCATAAGTGTAGTTTTCAAAAATATATTTATTTTAATAGTTTAATTATTATTTATATTTTATATTTTATTTTTACTAAAAGTATGCTATCAACACAAATATTAGGTTGATTACCATGTCAAGGAAAAATACTAAAGCTTATTAAAATAAAATTGTAAAAAATATGATGCACTAGATAAAAGTATATATTTGAAGATGGTATATATTTTAGGTAAATATTTAATATGAAAGTTGACATCTAATGGAAATAGTTGTTTTTTGATTCATTCACATTTTAATATTTATTTAAAAATGTATTTTTATCAAAAATTGAAAAAAATATATCCATGCACTGATGTTTCAAGTTATAAATACACACAAAAAGTTTGAAAGAAAAAAAAAATTGCTATAAAAAGTTTGACATCTCATGCAACTTCATTTTTCAACATTTTCTTAGCAACTAAATTATAATGTTAACTTATTAAAAACTAGTTTAAGATAAATTTTCAATTTTTTTTAAAAATACAAACATAAAATATAGTAAAAAATACATATTTTACTTGTTTACATCATTTCAAAATTCAAAACATATATGCCACTTTTTAGTTATTCAAGTTTAAAAGTTGAATTAGTGTTGGTCATTTCCTCTATAAAGTGTGACACAAATTTGTGCTTTTACCCACTAGAAACAATCCACAACCAAAACAACCAACTCCAACATCTTTACCTTTTCCTAACCCCTTATTTCCTAGCATGCCTTGTTTTCCCTTAAATAGTGGAAAGGAGTGTAATCTTGTTCAACAACTTAAGAACACTCCTGCAAAGATATCCCTATAGCATGTAATTCATAATCCATCTAATTATCATACTATTCTACAAATCGCCTTGCAACAAGTAGTGGTTCCCTCTAGTACAATTACAAATGATGTGGCAACTATAATACAAGGAATGAATGTAGTTAATGTAGACATTAATTTTTATCAACATGAGCTACCTCCTTTGGAAATGAGAAAGAAAAATTATTCCTTCATGATAATAGCTATCTCTAATAGGTTAGGAATAAAAATAACCCTTTTTGACAGTGGCACTGCCCTTAATGTGTGTAGTGTGACACTTTTGGATAGAGTTGGCCTAGAAAAATCAAGAATTCAACCTAACTCTTATCGATTTGAGGATTTGACAATATAGGAAAGCAGCTACTTGGTGTGATTACTTTTCCTGTTATAGTTGGGAAAGCTACCTTGAAAACTCCTATTCATTCCATGCTCAATAATCATTCATACAATCTATTTTTAGGGTAACCTTAGATTCATGAGATGCATGCAATGCCTTCAACTCTTCATTGTATAATGAACTATGTCTATAACAATAAAATATACCAAGTTGAAATAGACCTCAAGCCCAAAAGTTGCTTACAAGTTGAAAAAGGAATGACAAGACCTGTAAACACATTAATTCCAACATCAAATATAGAACGTATGAAATAAAATAAATAAGAGATGGAAATAATGTCAATGTTATGGGAAGATGATTGGGGTTCCTTAGCATTCACCCCTTCGTAAATTGGGTATGTGCAGGATCATCATGGGAAAAACAAGCCCTTAAGTGGCAATTTTTTTTTTAAAATTAGAGTTAGGAAACTTGACGTAAAAATTTGAATAAGTTATCTATATTATTCCAAAAATATGTAGGAATAGAATTTCTAGCAAATTGAATGTAGTTTCTAAACTACTAGGTTTATTTTTAAAAAGAATCTATTTGGTGAAATTTTGAAATTTCAATGCGGTAGTACTTAAATTTCAAGGAAAAAATAAGTAGGTGTCTATCTGACCACCCTAACCACAATAAAATGATAATATTTTTTTATAATATTTTAGATATAAGTAGAGTACTCATGTCCCGATGTGATGCATTACTTTTTGTAATTTTTTTCCAAGTAAATAATTAATTATGAATTTTTTATTACAAATTTTAAAAAATAAAAAAAACCCATTTGTCTAACCACCTTAACTTGGTCAAAACTTCATGAAATTCATTTACTTATTTTAATCCTATAGTATGCAAAGCATATAATGTGACACATGTTTCAGATTCAAAAAATGTGATACCATTTGAAAGCTATAGATGTTTTTCAATCCGCCTATCAATCATGACTTTAGTTGTAATTCAAATAAAAAATAAATAATAATTATTTATTAAATTAAAAGTAAAGCATAATTTATATTGGTGGAAATCTGAGAATCTCCTTTAAAACCCCTTTTCGTTTCATCAATTTTGGGTAAAAAAAAAGTTGTCAGCCACATACCCTACAAAAACCCATCATATCGCCACTTTTTGGCCCATCATGATCCTACACATACATGTTGATGGGAGAAGACATAATCACAAAAAAATAAAATAAAATATGGAAGCAACCAATGGTGATGTAAACAAAAAACTTGGAATAATACTAACAAACATCTACCTAATCTACCCTCAAAGATGATAGAAGCTATACAACAAACTTTGATGAGATAGACTGTCAACAACCACCAAACGCGAAAGAAATTGAGTGACTTTACAAAAAAGGTTTTGAGTTCATGAAATAATTTGGATATAGTGGAAAGGATGTGGAAATAAAGAACAAGGAATCCATGTTCCTATAGAGCCTAACACACAAGAAGCAAAATATGGTTTGGGATATTTCCCTTCTAAGATAACACAAGAAGCTAAAAGACCCTTGTTAAACATCAAGACCATCATGTGTAATCCTAAAACAACTCTCACCTTGAAGAATTTATAATTGATTGGTACAACTTGTGAAGCATAATTTAAGTACTTTGAAGATGACGAAGCCTTAAAAAAAAGCTAGGAGTTTATGAAAAACTATATAATCCTCCTAAAAAGGAATGTGTTACATGTTCTATGATTAGTACTAAGAAAGAAGATAGAGAAAAGGAAAGAAATTCAAGATTGATAAGGACAATCAAGAATACAATCATGAATTTCAAAAACAAACTACACTTCCTTTGGAAGAGACAATCGACATACCGATGGATATTAACAATAAGGAGAAAGTGATAAGGATAGGAAAGAGCCTTGATGAAGATGAACAACAAGACCATAAAACTTCATGACTTTCTCAAAAAAATTTCATGGACTTATTTTGATATGTCAGGAATTGACGCTAAGATAGTAACACAAAACATAGTCCTCACCAAGAATGCTAAACAAGTTAGAAAAAAGATATGAAAGATGATTCCTAAGATACAACCTTACTAGTTAACTTAGATATTGAAAAACTACTTGAAGTAGGTTTTATCCGAACTATTGATTATTCTCCTTGGATCTGGAACATTGTCGCAGTCATGAAACTTGATAATTGTATTAGGATGTGTACGAACTTTCTCGATTTGAATAAAGCATCTTTGAAAGATGATTTCCCCTTCCTAATATTCACATGATAGTGGACTCAACTGCATGACATGCTCTTTTGTCATTTATATATGTGTTTTATGAATATAATCAAATGTTTATCAACCCTCAATATCAATACAAAACAAATTTTACAACTTGGGGAAAATTTTATTGGATAATAGTGCCTTTTACATTAAATAATGTGGGCATAACATATCAACGAGCTATGAAATTGATATTTCATGATTACATACATAATATTTTGGAAGATTATGTTGATAATTTACTATAGCCAGATCTTTAACCTGACAAGAAAATGTGAATATCCATTGAAAGATATTTGAACGAATGTGAAAATACAACATGAGATTGAATCTGAAAAAAGTGTCTTTGGCATATATAATGGAAATTTTTGAGGTTTTATTGTATCTCACAGAGGCATTGAGGTGTACAAGAAGAAAATCATTTCTATAGTTAACATTCCACCTCCTAGAATCATTTCTCAATTGCATACATTATAAAGAAGAATTCAGGATATCTGTCATTTCATATCATCTTTAGCAGACCAAAGGTTTCCCTTCACACATCTCCTTAAGAAAGAGATCTATTTTATTTGGAATAATGATTGTAAATAGGCTTTTGATAGTTTGAAAGATTATCTTGCCACTCCAGAAGTTTTACAACATGCTATGCAGGAAAAACCATTCATCCTTTATACACTAACATTTGATCGTGCTCTTACAAAATTGTTGGTTCAATAAGATGAAAGTGGTAAAGAACATCATGTTTATTACATTAACTGAACTATTATTGTTTATGAGAAATGATACAGAACGATAGAGAAACAATATTTGAATCTTGCATTCGCTACTAGTAAATTGATACATTACCTATTAATGTTAAAATAAATGTGATGATGAAATTCGATCCTTTAAAACACATTTTCACTAAAATAAATTTATTTGGATGCTTAGCTAAGTGGGTTATGTTGTTAACTGAGTTTGACCTTAAGTTTGTTTCAAAAAAACCAATTAAAGGACAAGCCTTGACTAACCAATTAGTTGATGCTCCTTCTCCTTTAGTGCTACCTAATAATGATTCATTCCCTGAAAATAAGGTATTGACAATTGAAAATAATACATGGGAGTTATATTTCAACAGATCTAACTGTAGAACTGGCTCTAGTGTGGGGGTTATAATAACCATGCCCACGGGAGAGTCTTTTCCCTTGTCTTGTCGCTCAAAACTTCATATGCACAAACAACACCACAGAGTATGAATCATTACTTGCTAGACTATGCATCGCTTTAATTATGGGAGCTCGAGACATTAAGATATTCGATGATTGAAAATTAGTCATTAAACAAATAAACAAAATGTATCAAGAAAAACATGAAAAATTATCAAAATACAAGGATCTCACAATGAATGTGTTAGGAAAGTTTGATCCATACACCATTGAAAACATCCCATGAAAAGATAATTAGCATGTGGATGTAATGGCGAGTGTGGCTTCCGTTATATCTCCTTAAGATCCTTCAAAAGAATTCACATTTATTATGTATACAGTTATGAAACCATCAATAGAAGATAAAATGGAAGAAGTATTATAAGCCACGGTGGAAAGCTTTAGTGAATGGTACACACTGATATTTAGTTATTTAAAATATGGTACCTTTCCTAAGGCAACAACTAAGAACACTTGAGCCTAAATATATAATTCTTTTTGATGTGTTGTATCAAAGTTCATTTGGTGGTCTCTTACTTAGATGCCTTAAACAATTTTCAATTCCCAATACAGTTGAACAAGCTCATGCAAGTGCTTCTAGAGGTCATTTGGAGGATGAACATTAGTTAAAAAACTAATCTATATAGGATACTATTGGAGACATATGGAACAAGACTGCTTTGCATATGTTAAGAACTATCACAAATGTTAAGAACATAACAATTCGATTGACACTCTTGCTTCTGAACTTCATGCTCAAGTTTGTATATGGCCCTTTTTAATATTTGGGTTTGGATCATATTGGAAAAACCTCACCACCTTCCTCTTTTAGGCATACATTCAAAATCACTACAACAAATTATTTCACAAAATGGGTAGAATCTACTCCCCTTCATTCAAAAACTATTGATGTAATATCTTGTTTCATATTTCAACATGTTATTGCTCACTTTTGAATTCCTTCCACATTAGTTTTAGACAATGGGACACCATTCAAGAATAATGGCGTGAATAAATTCTTAGACATTTAACATCCAACATCATTTTTTAAACACCCTACTATCCACAATCTAACAGTCAAGTTGAATCAACTAACAAAACCCTTGAACAGATCTTAAAGAAAATGATAAGAAAACATAATAAGGATTGTCACATATAGCTAAGACATGTGTTATGGGCCTTTCATATGAATGTTAGAATATCAACTAGCAATACCCCTTATAACCTTGTCTATAGCACCGAGGCAATAATGCCCTTGGAGTTAGATATTCCTACATTAAGAATCACTCTTCAGGGACTTATTAATGATAATACTTATTGTGCCATAGAAAAATGGCCCCTTGTCATTTTCATGGCCTTTTAGGTTTTGTTTCATCATGTTTTAGGGCTCAGGGATTCATATCCATTTGTGAATGATGTAGAGGAGGAGGAGGATGAGGAGGAGAAGGAGGGCCAACTGATGAGTGAGGGTGATGCTACAATAGGTGAGGGTCCAGTTGCCCATGACTGGAGAGATTTAGCTCCCACCCATGTTACCAGATCACAATCACTAGCTTAGCACATACTAGAATTTACGTGCATGGAGAGGCCAACACATCCTCCATGCCTCCCACACAGGATAAGGCTATCTTTACAAAACTGGTTGGAGATCTAGGTGATGACATTTTATTTTTTAGTATTCTTATGTTCATGTTCATGCTTTTAATATACATACATACATATATATATATATATATATATCATGATGTGTACTAATTATCTTTATGATTTCTATCTTGTAGGGTCTGTGAGAGAGTTACATGATCTCTACTGATAGGTAGATTCAGAGATAGTGCCTCATTTAGTCTTAGATCAAGCTATCAACAAAGACTATGTACCCCCACCTATCATGGAGCAACACCCACAAATTTTTGAGCCTTATGTTAGATTGCGAGTGACATATGAGAGCACTACTAGGCATGATGATTGATTTGAGGTTACATATGAAGAGCTTTGGTCATCTTGAGATCCAATGAAGGTCAAGAGACTTCAGGTAGAGGTAGCTAGGCTACAGGTAGATAGAGAGTGGATAGAGTGAGAGAACCTAGAGGCCTCATATGGTCGACTATGGCTATTGGGTGAGCAGGGGGCCTTCACTATGCACTAGATTCTCTTACTAGGTCACGATTGCATACTACAATCTATCAATGGACCATTTCTCAACAGAGGATATCACTAGGTCCCAAGGGATCTAGTAGCCATAGGCCACACTAGCATTGTATATTTGATGACATGTACTTAAAAAATTTGTGATATATATGTATATATGATCATTTACACTTAGTTGATTATTTATGCTTATGTGTTTTAAGTTAAATGAGAATGTGATTTATCAAATAATCTTATTAAGACTATTTAATAAATGTATCCATGATTTAACATGCTTTATGTGATATAATTAAAACTATCCTAGTTTCTTTTAGATGTAACATTATTATTAAGTATGGTATGCTAAATTAAATGCACCTATGATCTAATTAAAGAACATTAAATGCATATAAGGATCTAATATAACACAACATACAAGATTAACATCAATAATATGAAACCTAAAGGGAAAGTGCATGAAGATGGATATCCAATTTGTGGCCACTTTATTAAAAAATATTAAAAATTCATAATGTAAGCACGTTATAATGTGCTCAAGTTATGGCTTGGTGTGTCGAGCTAGAGGCTCAACCAAAGTGATCCTATAATGTGAGTGCATAATAACATGCTCACATGATGACCTATTAAAACAAAGAGAAGAAGAAATCAAATTCATTTTAACTTCTCAATGTGTTCTTTTGTTGTCTATGGACAAAACCCCAATATTCTGCGCTTGTATTCTGGGAGGAGCTATTTTGTAAAATTCCTCATCAACGGTTGTTGTTTCATCACCAGGATGCTGCCACATTACTGAGGAGGTCTGAGAGGTAAGGATTGTTTTTTGTTTTGAATTTTTTAGTTTTAGGATGTTTTTTATATTTTTTTTTTGAATTTGTAGGAGATGTTAATCAACCTGCAAACCCTCCTCAAAATCCTCAACAAGCACAACAAAAACAAGAGGAAAAAAATTCTAAACAACAAAATCCTCAAGTTAATCAACCACAACAACAAGCTCCTCCAACAATCCCTCAACACCCTCTAACACTCAACAAAATTTAATGAGTAAAATTGAGAATAATAAAAATCAAATTGAGGATTTGATCAAGAGGTTGAGTGATCCAAACAGTTCAACCAGGGTATGTGCAGGATCATGATGGGCCAAAAAGTGGTAGTATTATGGGTATTTGTAGGGTATGTGGCTGATGACTTTTTTTTACCCAAAATTAATGAAACAAAAAGGGTTTTTAGAGGAGATTATCAGCTTTCCACCAATATAAATTATGCTTTAATTTGAATTTAATCAATAATTATTATTTATTTTCTATTAGAATTACGACTAAAGTCCTGACCGATAGGCTGATTGAAAAACATCTATAAATTTCAAATGGTGTCACATTTTTTGCATCTAAAACATGTATCACATTCCATGCTTCACATACTATAGGATTAAAAAAAGAAAAATTAAATTTCATGAAGTTTTGACCAAGTTAATGTGGTTAGACATACAAATTTTTATATTTTTTAAAAGTTGTAATAAAAAATTCATAATTAATTATTTACTTGAAAAAAATTACAAAAAAATATGCATCACATCCGGACATGACCTCTACTTATATATAAAATCTTATAAAAATATTATCATTTTATTATGGTTAGGGTGGTTGCTACTTCTTATTTTTTCCCTAAAATTTAAGTACTACTCCATTGAAATTTCAAATTTTCTCCAAATAGATTTTATTTATTTTTAAATAAACCTAGTATTTTAGAAACTACATTCAATTTTCTACAAATTCTATTCTTACATATATTTGAAATAATATAGATAGCTTATTCAAATTTTTACATCAAGTTTCCTAATACTGATTTTTCTATTTTTTTTGCCACTTAAGGGCCTATTTTTTCCATGATGATCCTGCACATACCCACCATGTAAAGAATGACCCTAACAAATTCATTGAAATAAATGTTAAAAAATGTAGATTAAATTAGCAAACAATTAACTAGATGGCAAGATAGGAGGCAAGTGGCTAGGGCTTATTACACGGATAAATTATCATATAAAGATTTAAAATATTTAAAAATTACAAAAGGTGATTTGTGCTTATTATTCAATGACCAACAAAAAATGAGAATATTACCCTCAATGCAAAGAGGTTTCGTATTCATTGGTGCCACCACCAATAGATTAAGAATTTTTTTATGATAGGTGGTACCTGGTTTCTGATTATCCACTGTGAAACAATTGTGAAATTTTGTAGTATTTCCTTAAGAAACTATACTATGAGTTCATCTTGAACAAAATCCCAAATTATTTTGATATGAGGAACTTCCACGGGAGAGGTGGGGGTCGACTCAAGATAGACTTGATGCACAATAGGATCCTACGTGACAAGGGAGATGACCTCTTGCTAGGCCGCCTCATGAGTACATCGTTATTCCTTCCATTGTGAAGGAGAGTACCAATGTAGAGACTTTGCAGGCCATCAACTCTTTTACCTAGAGTGTCATCTAGAATGCCAACCCTATTCTACAATGCCATCTAGGGGAGTCTTTGAGTGGTGGCCTTCAAACCCATTTGTTTCAATCTTGTGGGGTGACTTGTTCATATGAACCCACCAACACTCAGGAGGTTACTACATAGGATCCATCTGTAGCTATGGAAATTGAGAGATCAATTAAAATTTTGCATGAGGCATATGAAATTGATACTTAGGTAAAATTTAGCATGTTCATTGAATTTAATTTATTAAATTTTGATTTTCAAATGCAAGATTAGCTAATTTAGTTTTATGATTTTATTAAAATTGTAGGGTCATAGTGTTGATAATTGATACACCAGCCCTACACCTACTTATTTCTCCACTGCACCTACCATTGAGGTATTTAACTAGTGAAAATTTATAAATTTATTACATGTTGATAGCATTGTTTGATGAATGGTATTTAAATATGTGATTTTGGATGTTGAATAGGCTAATATTGGAGGTTTGGTGGGAACACCTCCCAGTGCTAGTGGATTTAGTCAAACATACACATAGGTAATAGAATAAAGAGTTTAACTAATGAATTATACTTAATAGACTTATGTAGTTTATATTCATATCATGGATTATGTTGCATTGCACATCTTTCAAACTCAAAGTATTACTTCACATTCCATAACTAATAACTAGATGTTGATAGATGACAAAATTTCAACTACAATATAGTTGTTTAGAAAGTCAACATAAGCAGTGATGCAATTACTTCACATAGCATAAGTACTAAGTAGGAGTAGCTTCCCATTGCATTTTCTTGTCATGGCATTCCATGATACCAATTTTTACTAAGAAATATTTTCAAATAGTTCACTACCTTGTCTATGTTATGGATGCCTATAATGAATATATGAGAGAATAATAGTAAGCAATAGCATAGACAAGGCAATGAGTTATTTGAAAAAAACACCTCAAAGAAATGTGGTCTCATTGTGATTTCCATCACCATGAGACCAAATTTCTTTGAGGCACTTTTACAAACAACTCACCGCCTTTTCTATGTTACCACATTTTCCATACATGTCTACCAAAGCATTTAATCAAATAGTTAATTTCCTCGCTGCTATGGCTTAAAGCTTAAAAAGGGTGCTTTTAAAAAAATAATGAATGCTTGGAAAAAATCTATTAAAGCATAATAGTAAGCAATATCATAGACAAGGCAGTAGTTTGAAAAAATGCTTTGAAGAAATGTGCTCTCATGGTGATGGAATGACATTCCATCACCATGAGACCACATTTCTTTGAGGCATTTCTTCAAAAATCTCACCACCTTTTCTATGATACCAAATTTCCATACATGTGTACCAAATCATTTTATCAAACCACTCACTTCCTTGCTGCTATTGCTAAAATCCTAAAATAGGTGCTTTCCAACAAACTATGGATGCTTGGAAAAGTCTCTATGAAAGCATAATAGTAAGCAATAATACCATAGAAAAGGAAATGAAGTGTCTAAAAAAATTCCTAAAAGAAATGTGGTCTTATGGTGATGGAATTCCATGACGTGCATTTCTTTGTAATGGCATTCCATCATCGTGAGACCCAATTTCTTTGAGGAATTTTTTCAAATAGTTCACCGCCTTCTCTATGCCACCACAATTATCATACATGTCTATGAAAGAATTTTATCAAATGGTTCATCAGCTTGCTACTATGGGAAAAATCCTAAAAACATGTGCTTTCAAACAAGATATGGATAGGGAAAATAGGAAGCATGATAGTCATAAAATATATAGTTTTTAATAAGTACTCAAAATTTTGTTCATTATCTCATAAATTATAAGTCATGATGTGGATCACTATTGTATTTTTTCTGATTGACTAATTTGTTTTTTTATTTAAAGATGTTGCAAGTGGAAACACCTCTCAATGTGACGAGGGAAATGGAGATTGGTGTTTCATCTGCTATAGAATCCTCAATTGCTCTGATAGGGGAGGTATGAGGCAAATTACTAAATTTAAATTTACATTCATTGTTATAGATGTTAGTTAGTGAAAAAACAAACCATTATTGATTCATAGTTTGATTTCTATTTGGATGGTTTGTATAGCACTTTAGCACGCTTTAGTGTGGGCATGCGGATATTTCCCTCATGGAGAGTGATCATCAAATGTCGGTAAGTGATTATTTTGTTAAATATATCAATTTTTATAATGTAATTTTTATATATTAATGTCTACTTCTTATTATAATAGATAAGACTTCACTAATAACTAAACATTAAGAGGAGCAATAGAAGCACTCCTTGACCAGAACATAAATGAGTGATAGACATATCGCCATCCAAGCAACAAGCAAAGGGAAAGAGTTTATTTTGAGAGCATGGAGACAAATGAATTTTGATTTCAAATCCCTTTGTTGTATTCCTATATGGAATTTTTTGTACATATTTTGTATTAGATATATTTGACATTGTATGCCTATATGGCATTCTTGTAAGCCTATATGGATATTTTGTACCTATATTTTATACTTATATCGACATATATTGATGTATGCCTACATGGCTATTTGGTTAATACAATTTTTTTTATCAATGTTGTCCATATTTGTATTATAAATTCATGGTTCAATAAATATGAGTTACATGGATTCAATTGTTTACTTTACAACTTACGTGTATACTTTGTGACTTACGTGTGTTCCAATGTATACTTTGTGACTTATGTGTTTTCATGCATATACCTTGTATTCATGCATATACTTTGTATTAATTTGTGTATACTATGTATTCATGTGTATACTTCAAGGCTTATGTGTTTTGAGTACTTGTGCTTCCCCTATTCACATGTACATGCTTGACTTATTCACATGTATACTTATTAATTGGTTAGCCCTAGCATTGATCATTGTTGTCCTTCATGGTTTGTAATGAATATTAATTGATTGATGCTAAACAATTTTATCTAAAAGAAAAAAATAGGTTTTCAATTGGTATTCCATGTAATGATTCATAAAATTATTCCAATATATTTAATCCTTTGATTGGAACAACTCAATTAAGCAAATGATACATAATCTTCACAATAGTTGCAAAACATAATATTCATATTAGATGAAGTAGTTAGATTCTTGACACACTATCATACAAACATTTATCTTGAATAGTCTTTAAAAAAATTCATAGAATAATCCTCATAGTGTAGAATGAATTGTTATGTTCTTGATCCATCACCATATAAAAATGTTGAAAGATTTATATGTCAAACTTTTGCAATATTATTTCTTGTATAGGAAATGGAATTAGGAGAAAGCAAGTTATAATTTATAATCCAAATAAGAAATAGACTCAATGGTGGAAACTATATTTATCACACCAAATAATAAATGTACATGAGAGCATCACTTGTTTCTCTTAGACTCCAATTTTCAAGCATAGCAAATAATTTCAAATGAAAATGACAAAATGCTTCACAACTAAAGTTGTTAATTGAGGAAAAATAAAATGTTTTGAAGTTACACCATTGTATGCATTTACAATTGATTGTATATTATTGTAAGGGAAAGCAAGATAATTGAAAAATGTCTTGTGCTTTCTATACTTGAGGATGATCATACTCTTTTTGTGTGGAAAACTTGAACTTCTCAACTGTTGTGTGTATGTTTCTCTTTTCAATTGTTTTGCATGCCATCATAAGGGATCAAGTCAGTTGAACATAGCTCAGAGTGATTCCACATGCTTGGATGCAAAAGAGGACCATTCCTAGTGTAAACATACCTATCGTGAGGTGTTGGAGCAATTTTTTTGGTCACACGAATTACAAAACAAAATTTGCACCAGTTTGAAACTTTACATTACTTGCATTTGACACTTTTTCCATCAAATGAAAACTCGACACCACAGGAAAATGACTCTGAGATAACAAAAAAAAATGAGGTTATTGTAGATATTCCCAACACAATATCATAGGCTCAAATAGAGAGTTCATAAGTGTCATGGTTTCTGAGTAATAGCCCATCAAATATTGCTTCTTTTTTGCACTTTGGACCCTAAAGGGATCTAGCCAGCTGAACGTAGCTCGAAGTGATTATGCATGTTTGGGTGTGAAAGAAAACCATTCCTAGCATAAACATACCCATATGGATGTGTTGGAACAATCCATTTGGTCACATGAGTTGTATAATGAAAGTTGTGCAACTTTGCAACTTTCAACTACAAATTGCATTTGACAACTTTTTCCCCAAGTGAAATTTTGTCACCTTGAGAAAATACCTCTGAAATAGAAAAAACTGAGAGAGGTTATTGTAGAGGAGCACAACATGATCCCATAGGATTATATGAGAAGTGTCTAAGTATCATGGTATCTGAGTAACAACATGCTGAAGTTTTCTTCCATTTTGCACTTTGGACCCATAAGGGATCAAGCTGGTTGAATGTAGCTTAGAGAGATTTCATGTATTTGCATGCAAAAGAGGACCATTCCCAACATAAATATACTTATTTAGACATATTGGAAAAGTCCATTTTGTCACATGAGTTGTAGAACGAAAGTTGAAACACTTTGCAACTTTTAACTATTGCATTTGACAACTTTTTCCCAAGTGAAAAGTTGCCACCATGATAAAATGCCTCTGAGATAATGAAAACTGAGAGAAGTCATTGTAGAGGGGCCCAATTTCATCCCATAGAATCAAAAGAGATGTTTCTAAGTGTTAAATTATCTGAGTAATAGCATGTTGAATTTTGCAACCATTTTACACTTTGGACTCTTAAGAGATCGATCTTGAACGTAGTTCAGAGTGATTCCACATGTTTGGGTGCAAAAGAGGACCATTCCTAGTGTAAACATACCTATTTGAACATACTAGAACAATCTTTTTCATCACACGAGTTGCAAAACAAAATTTGTACCACTTTGCAACATTCAACTACTTACATTTGACAACTTTCTCCCCAAGTGAAAAAATTTCACCACAGGAAAATTCCTGTGAGATAGAAAAAACCAAGAGAGGCTATTATAGATGGTCCCAATTCAATCCCATAGGATCACAAAAGAAGTTTCTAAGCATCACGGTATCTGAGTAACAACATGTTGAATTTTGTAGCCATTTTGCACTTTGGACTCTTAAGGGATCGATCTGGTTGAACGTAGCTCAGAGCGATTACACCTGTTTGGGTGTGAAAGAAGACTATTTCTAGCATTAAAATACCTATTCAAATGCATTGTAATAGTTTGTTTGGTCACACGAGCTACAGAATGAAAGTTGCAACTTTCAACTACTTGCATTTGACAACTTTTTCTCCAAGTGAGAATTTTCCACCATGGGAAAATGCCTCTGAGATAGCCAAAAATGAGAGAAGTTATTATAGAGTGGCCCAAGGTAATCCCATAGGATTATATAAGAAATTCTAAAGCGTCATGGTATCCGAGTAACAACATGCTGAAGTTTGCAACTATTTTGCACTTTGGACTCTTAAGGGATCGATTAGGTTAAACGTAGCTCAAAGTGATTCTATGTGTTTGTGGGAAAAATTTGACCATTCCTAGCATAAAAATACCTATTTAGACACGTTGGAATAGTTCATTTGGTCACACGAGTTACAAAATGAAAGTTGCACTACTTTGCAACTTTATACTACTTGCATTTGACACTTTTTCCATCAAGTGAAAACAAGACACCATAAGAAAATGACTCGAAGATTAAAAAAAACCAAGAGAGGTTACTGTAAAGGGACCCAACATGATTTTGTAGGCTCATACAAAGAGTTCTTAAGCATCATATTTTTTGAGTAATAGCCCGTCAAAGACTGTTTCCCTTTGCACTTTGGACTCTTAAGGGATCGATCTAGTTCAACATAGCTCAAAGAAATTCCCCATGTTTGGGTGAAAAAAAGGACCATTTTTAGCATAAATCTACTCATTCAGATGTATCAAAACATTTTGTTTGGTCACACGAGTTGCAAAACAAAAGTTGCACCACTTTGCAACTTTACATTGCTTGCAATTGACACTTTTTCCATCAAGTCAAAATTGGACACCATGGAAAATTGACTCTGAGATAACAAAAAATGAGAGAGGTTAGTGTAGAGGTTCCTTACATGATCCTAATTCCTAAAAAAAATTTCCTATAACCAACACGGTAGATCTAGGTAACAGGTCATCAAAGATTGTTTCCCTTTTACAATTTGGACTGTTATGGGATTGTGTTGCTTAAATTACAAATACTTGAGGGCAATAAAAAAATTCAATAGTTGAGTAAATCTCAATACAATTGTTTATTTCAATAGGTTGTATGCTAATTGATATTGATATATAATCATTAGCTTGATTTTTTTTACTAAATGAAGTTTTTATAATAAGTTAGATTGTATGCTAGTTATATTGATGTAGAGTAGGCTATCAAAACACTATAACTCACTCAAATCCTAATGAAATCAAATGAGACAAGATACAAATGAAAGGTAGTTCACTCCTCCATCAATTCCAATGCACAAATAAGTAGCTCTAGGCTGTACCAAAAGATACAAGTAGTTGTAGCAGCAAAATTCAATGTAGCAAAACACAAAAAATAGTGAATCTTTGTTATTCAATCCTCCAAATGTACAATTTTTGCAACTTTACCAAATTGACTCAAAATGACTCCTAACCAAAACCAGCCCAAAACATTGTAACATGGTCTTAAAAACCTTATTTCAAAACACAAACATGACCTTAAACATAAAGCCACTACATACTAAAGCCCTTTTACAAAATGAAAGCATAGGTGCCCTGCACCATAGGCACAATCCCTTAGGTACTCTGTTCTCATAGATCTTTTAGAATGCCACACATACATTCAAGATTCTCTTATAATGTCTACATCATAGGTGCTCATGATGAGGTTAACTTCAAATGAGTAACTTGAGATTCCCTTTCTAATCTTGACATGCTCTTTTATAATGGCTTCAAATTAAAATTGAGATTTGTCAAGATCATCAAAATAAAGATGTTGCACTATTTGTTTGGTTGAGATTCTCTTTGATGGCTCATATATCAGCATTTTCTGCAAGGAGAGACCAATTAATTTTTAGTAGTTTACTTACAAATATGCAAAGTAAAAGAAGAAAAAGAAAGTGCATCCAAAATGGAAATGAAATGAGAATGGATGGAAGACACTTATAGAAAACAAATACACACCATTTGGTTTGAAATCGAGAACAACAAGGCATAAATCTTGATGCTTCCATTGAGGATGTGTATGCTAGTCTCTCAACTTAGTCACTCCAGGTCATACATATCCATTGGGTGTTCCAAGATACCTATTGCACACAACACCTCTCATGAATAGAATGACTTGAAATTCGGTATGCTCTTATAATGTCTATATCATAGGTGCTCATGATAAGGTTAAATTCAAATGAATAACTTGAAACTCCCCCACAAAGCTTTGCACACACTTTTGTAATCACGTAAAATCATAATTGATATTTCTCAAGATCATCAAAATAAGGATGTTGCATTGCTTTTTTGGCTGAGATTCACTTGGATGGCTCATAAATCTAAATTTTCTACAAGGGGACACCAATAAATTTTTAGAAAGTTACTTACAAATAGGAAAAGTAAAAAAAGATGATATCATTGACATCAAACAAAATAATTTGCATACAAGTATAAATTAATAAGAACCAATGTGCATACTTACAAATTAATCCAACAAACCATTAGAGTCTGCTCTACTCTTTATTGTGTCAAGTATTGCCTCATGGTAAGACTCACGAACCTTCCAAAAGGTCTTGTTCAAAGGTCTACCCCAATATTTGGTCAAATGAAGATTGGATACAATGAAAAGGTTTGAGTAATGAAGAATCTTACGATGTGTGTCAAAGTCATGGGTATGTGGAGGATCATCATGGAAAAAATATGCCCTTAAGTTGCAAAAAACCAAAAAAATCAGAATTAGGAAACTTGACCTAAAAAATTGAATAAGCTATTTATATTATTTCAAAAATATGTAAGAATATAATTTGTAGCAAATTGAATGTAGTTTCTAAACTACAGGTTTATTTAAAAAAAAAAACTATTTGGTGAAAATTTGAAATTTCAATGTAGTAGTACTTAAGTTTTAGGGAAAAAATAAGTAGGTGTCTCTTTGACCACCCTAACCATTATAAAATGATAAAAAAAATTATAAGGTTTTAGATATAAGTAGAGGACTCATGTTCTGAGGTGATGCATATTTTTTTGAAATTTTTTCCAAGTAAATAATTAATTATGAATTTTTTATTACAACTTTTAAAAAATATTAAAATTAGTATGTCTGACCACCTTAAAGTGGTCAAAACTTCATGAAATTCTTTTTTTTTTAATCCTATAGTATGTTAAGCATAAAATGTGATGCATGTTTCAAATTTAAAAAATGTGATACCGTTTGAAAGCTATATATGGTTTTCAATCAGCCTATTAATCAACACTTTAGTCGTAATTGAAATAGAAAATGAATAATAATTATTTATTAAATTCAAAGTAAAGAATAATTTATATTGGTGGAAAGCTAAGAATCTCCTTTAAAAACCCTTTTCATTTCATCAATTTTGGGTAAAAAATAAGTTGTCAGCCATATACCCTACACATACCCATCATGATCCTAAACATACCCTCCTAAAACAACCAATGTTTAACACTCTTATGTGGGTACCTTCTATGCCACATTCCAGTAAAAGAAATCGAGCCTATAGCAGATTCAATGTTTTCTCCATCTATAGCTAGGACCTCTAATTTATTTTTTCCCTCAACACAACGACACAAGTAATAGTCTATTCCCTCTTCATTGTCTTCATCTGTAATAATTGCATAAATATTCCCTACATTGATATGTGCAAAAAGGGTATGTGTAGGATCATGGTGGGCCAAAATGTGGCAATGAGGAAAAAAACATGTCTTTCATCGACCAAAAAATGCGAAAAATACTGTGTTGACTTTTTTTAGGCTCAGGTGTCAATACACACCACCATAGCAAACACCAAACCTAGTTTTACAAATTGTATATCTGATCCAAATCAGATATCCTATTTTTAAAAAGCATATATATAAAAAAATTGTCGTTGTTTTAAAGTTATTTCATAGTCAACAACCCACAGGTGCACAGTAAATTGATTCTTCGTGTAATAGATATCTGATTTGAGAAGGTAATTTTTATTTTTATTTTTTGATTTGATTCAATTTTGAATTAGATTTGAATAATTTCAAATAGTTTTTGGTGAATTTTTTTAAAAATAGGGTTTTTAATTGAATTTTTATGAAAAAATTGAGTTTAGAATGGATTTTGATAAAAAAATGAATGTTTTTGTGGATTATTTTTCAAAATAAGGTTTTTGATTGAATTTTTATGAAAATTTTGAATTTATAATGGATTTTGATAGAAAAAATGTATGTTTTTTGTTGATTTTTTTTCAAAATAGAGTTTTTGATTGAATTTTTATGAAACAATTGAGTTTAGAATGTATTTTGATAAAAAAAATGATTTTTTTTTATGGATTTTGATTTAAAAATAGTGTTTCTTATGTATTTGTATTAAAAATTAGAGAATTTTATAGATTTTTGGTAAAAAGTAGGGGTTTTTTTGGATTTTTTTTAAAACTAGGATATTTTTATAATATTTTCATTTATATTGTCTAATTTTAATTATATTAATTATTTTTTAACTTTAATCAGGCATTATGGCTGCTGAGAATGTGAATGCACAAATTCCACTAGTTGGGAATGAAAATCCACTAGCTGAGAATCAAAATGCAAAAATGCCAAATGCTCCACCACCTTCGCAACCATTAATTGAAGAGTTAATTCATGAAAAATTGGAGCAATTGAGGGGCACTTGTGATGTTTATAAGAAAATCCCCCAATTATCCCATATGTCAACCACATTGACTAGAATAATTACAAATGTAGAAACCCTCTCCACCCAACATAATTCCTTTCATTCATGGAGAGAAACCATGAGGGAATATTATGCATGTGGATTGTCTTATGATGATGTGAAAGATCTCCAAATAACAAAAGCCCAAAGAGCCTCTTTATTTATTAACCCCAGCACTGGTTTGCCAGTTAATGTTAACAAACAAAAACTTTCTATAAAATGGTGCACACATAGGGGCATAATAGATAAATTTTGGGATCGTTGGTGTATGGTTTTTGATAAACCACCCAACAGTAATCTTGATGTACCTTTTTACTTTATTAAAAAATTATATGCTGAGTTTTTTTTAGGGAATCATGTCAATTACTTTGACATTAAACCCTTTCAGGGCGTTGGTGGAGGTATGCCCCAGGATAGGCCAGGGGCAGCTAGAGTAGTCAAGCGCCCACATGTTCCCCATCACCCCCTTCCTCCGCCACCTCCAGTACAACATCCAGATATTACGGAGGATGCAACTACACAAACTATCTAGGCCATTCACTCTTTGAGTGGTCTTTTGGTTTCCCATGCTTCTTCAGTAGCTCAGCCACAGTCTGGTGATCTTAGTGATGGATCCAGTGCTACTGCATCATCCTCCTCAGGTCCACATATTTGTGTGTCACATTTTTGCAATATGTACCAGCAAATATGCTTGGTTGCTATTGTACAACCCCTTGAGAAGCCATTAGACACTTCTGATTATGACATCTAGGATGTGGAGATTATAGCAGATCACACGTAGGGGAGTGGAGCATACCCTACAGATTCCTCTCCTGCTAGAGAGGTGGACATTGGAGTAGTTACATAGGTAACATTTAAGGTGTAAATTCATAACTTACATTTTTTTAAAAATGAATATTAATAAGAGATGGTATCAAGTACTAATATTTATTTACATGGTTTATTTAATAGTTAATGTCTGAGGAGGAACTCACATGAGTGACAAATAGCACCCTTAGGGCCATTTCATTTGGCCTCGAGATGCACACAATATGTATTTTTACACTCACTCATTTACATTTTTTTATTGTATACTTGCTTGTCATTTGAATTGTCATTAATTAAATTATATATTAACTTATATGTTTATCTTATTCTCTGCTTGTAGGAAACACCTAGTGCGAGTGAGGTGTGATGCTTTCCAAACTATAGAGGCACAATGTTAGATAAGGGAAATGTAATTGAACTCAAATTTGATTAAATTAAGATTTATAAAATCTTTTATTGATTATTCATACATTGACATAGATTCATAGTTTCATATGTACTTGTCATTTTTATTTACAAGTGGTTGTGAGCTATACATCATTTTTTATAAGTGCCACAACACCTGAAGGAGTAGGTATTCAAAAACCTAAAGGAGGATGTGTTGAAACACCTCAAGGAGGAGGTGTTGAAACACCTAAAGGAGATACAAAAAAATATCAACCTAAAGAGGTATGTGTTTATTTTATTTTGTGCTTGGTAAATATGTTCTTATTACCAAAAATTCTATGCTAACTTGGATCAATTTCATGTTTTTGTTCACATATATAAATTGATGTTACAAAAGTTGGTTTGGTTAGTTCTTTGAGAGGGGTATATTCTAGGATTCCTGACCCTTTGAAGAGACGTATATTTCAGGAAATGAAGATTTCAATTTTAGAGTTCAATTATGATTCAATGTGTATTGATTTTTTATGTTAATTATTCGATTTTAAATTATCTAGTATAACTAATCTCAATTGTGGTTTGACTTTTTCTTGTGCAGCAGCCTTAAGAGCCAACGAGTGCTTCAAAGAGGCTCCATTTTGATGATCCACCAGTAGTTTAGGATGAGATAGAAATTTTGGCATGTAAATTTTGAATAGATACTAATATGGCATATGCCACATATTGTAAAACTTTGTTTGAGTTGGTGTTGATGCCATTTTTGTATATGGACATACACTTGATTATTGGATAATTTGATATATATAGAAGTTGACAATCGAAATTTAATTTCCTCCTCATGTGCATGATTAAACTTTTTGAAAATTTAATCAAGTGAGCAATGGTTAAATATCAATGTACAATATCATAAAAAGAATGGATAAATATTATGTAGTTTATATTCATATTGTTGATTACATTGCATTGCACATCTTTCAAACTCAAAGCATTACTTCACATTGCATAAGTAACAACTAGATGCTGATAGATGAAAAAATTTCAATAACAATATAGTTTTACAAAGTCAACATAAGCAATTATGCAATTACTTCACATTACATAACTAATAACTAGGATCGACTATCAATTGCATTAGCTTGTCATGGAATTCTATGAGATCACATTTCTTTCAGGAAACTTGGCACAAAACTCACAAAAAAAAAATCACTCAAAAAAAATTTAAAGGGGTCTCAGGCTTGCTATCCCCTCATTCCACATGTTATGCAACCATTTACTTGCAGTGTAGGGGCCGAAAAATGGAGAAAAAATGTAAAAATAATATATATATATATATAGATGTACAGCCTAGAAGCATGAATTATGATTAGTATATCACATAACACCATATAAAAAAAAAACCACTATAAACTTGAATGTCATTTAAAACATGCATGATAAATATTCATCGTTGAAACTTGAATTGTGGTAGCTTGATATACAAAGTCTATTGATTTCAGGGTTCAATTTGCATGATATTGAAAAAATAAGACAACTGAGTAGAGTTATCATCATTCTTCAAAAATCATAAGAATTCTTTTAGTACACGCAAGAGTTATCAAATGTCTTCTTGCAGTCTCAAAAGTTATTTTGTATCATCGTTACATTGGTCTTGAGAGTGGTAGCTTAATATAGGTCCATAATACGAAACTTGGTTTACTTGTGCAGTGTAACAATGGCATAGGAAGATTTTTCTTTGAAAGAAAAAATGAAAGCTCAACCTCTTGGAATGAAAATGCTTGTTTTCAAAACAAATGAATAATAATGAGGTATTTAAGGTGTTTGAAGTGATTTTGAGGTCACTTTTATGGTCAGTTTTAGGGTAGTTAAGGTGTTTGAAGTGATTTAGAGGTCACTTTTAGAGAAGAGAGATGTTGAAGAGTACATCAAGTCAGTGAGAACTGAAGTGTAATGTGTTTTAGTTTGTGGTACTCCTTTTTTTCTCAAAATATGTGTGATAAATTCTTAGTTCAATGATGTTGAACAATTTTTGAAAAAAGAAAGTTGTGTCACTGTCCACATTCAATCCAACAAGCAAAAATGAAAGCTTAGCCTCTTGGAATGAAAATGCTTGTTTGAAAAAAAAATGAATAAAAATGAGGTAGTTAAGGTGTTTGAAGTTATTTATAGGTCACTTTTAGGGTGGAAGGATTAAAAATCCATTTTAAATGCACAAAAAATAATGAAATTACTCCAAACAAAGTTTGTGAAGAAGTTAACTATGTTGCCCACTAGTTTCCCTTAAGAGTCCAAAGTGCTAAAAGGCAGCAATATTTGAAGGGCCATTTCTCAGAGACTGTAATACTTACAGACTCTATGTTTGAGGCTATGGGATCATATTGGGACCATCTACAAAAACCTCTCTCAGTTTTTGCTATCTCAGAGGCATTTTCCTGTGGTGATGACTTTTCAATGGAGGGAAAAGTTGCCAGATGCAAGCAGTGTAAAGTTGCAATGTGGTAAAAATTTCATTCCGTAACTCGTACAACCAAATGGACTATTCCAACATGTTATGATGGGTACTTTTACTCTAGGTATGGTCCTATCTTGCACCCAAATACATTGAATCACTCTGAGCTATATTGGACCAGCAATTTCCCTTAAGAGTCCAAAGTGCTAAAAGGAAGCAATCTTTGAAGGTCTATTTCTCAGAGACCATGATACTTATAGACTCTCCATCTAAAACAATTGTATCATGTTGGGACCATATAAAAAAACCTCTCTTTGTTTTTGCTATCTCGGAGGCATTTTCCTATGGTGATGACTTTTCAATGGAGGGAAAAGTTGCTAGATGCAAGCAATGTAAAGTTGCAAAGTGGTACGACCAAACAGATTGTTCCAACACATCCAGATGGGTACGTTTACGCTAGGGATGGTCTTCTCTTGCACCCAAATACCCCAAATCACTCCAAGCTACATTGGGCCAAGCGATTTCCCTTAAGAGTCCAAAGTGCTAAAAGACAATAATCTTTGAAGGGTTATTTATCGAAGACCGTGATACTTACAGACTCTTTGTCCAAGGCTATGGGATCGTGTTGGGGCCATCTACAAAAAAACCTCTCAGTTTTTTTTATCTCGAAGGCATTTTCCTGTGGTGATGACTTTTGATTAGGAGGAAAAGTTGCGGATACAAAGCGATGTAAAAGTTGCAAAGTGGTGCAACTTTCATTCCATTAACTCATCACGACCAAGCGGACTATTCCATCTGCGTCTTGTTTGGAATTTTATTCCACTAGGATGGTCCTATCTTGCGCAAATACACGAATCACTCCGAGGCTACATTGGACCGGTGATTTCCCTTAAGAGTCCAAAGTGCTAAAAGGAAGCAATATTTGAAGGGCTATTTATTGAAGACCGTGATGCTTACAAACTCTCCTTCAGAGGCTATGGGATCGTGTTGGGACCATCTACAAAAATTCGATTTTGCTATCACCGGTTTCTTTGTGGTGATGACTTTTTGGTGGAGGAAAATTTGCAGGATGCAAGCGATGTAAAGTTACAAAAGTGGTTACCAAATTTCATTTTGCAACTCATATGACCAAGCAATTGTTACCTTACATCACGGATGGGTACGTTTATGCTAGGTATGAGTCCTCTCTTGCACCAAAATACGCCAAATCACTTTCGAGGCTACAATGGACCCTTGATTTCCCTTAAGGAGGTCCAAAGAGTGCTAAAGGCAACCAATCTTGAAGGGATATTTATGGCAAGTGATGCTTGTACTCTTCGATTTTGAGGCTATGGGATCGTGTTGAGACCATCTAAAAAAACCTCTCGGTTTTTTCTATCTCGGAGGCGTTTTCCAATGGTGATGACTTTTCAGTGGAGAGAAAAGTTGTCAGATGCAAGCGGTGTAAAGTTGCAAAATTAGTTGCAACTTTCATTCCATAACTCATCACGACTAAATAGACTATTCCAACATATGCGGATTAAGATTTTTATTTACGCTAGGGATAGTCCTCTTTTGCAATGAAATACACTGAATCACTCTGAGCTACATTGGACCGAGTGAAATTAGGTGAAAATTTGATGCAAACACAAGGGAACAATCACAAACTCTTTGCAACCTGCCTATTTGAGGCATCTAACAAGATTATTCTCATCTCCTTGGACAGTCCAAAACTCCCTTAAAACTTGACAAGAAACTAAATACACATTTCCCTCTTTAACCCCTTTAAACCCTTGTAATAGTGAGAAACTAGTTTTTGTCCAATTACTCCACAATTTTCCAAAACACTAGATGAACACATGACTTATTCAAACACCCATATCTAAGTTACACAACATATATGAGAAACAACATAGAATCCTTTGGACCAGCGTTGACTTTCTATACATTCACCCTTGAACATGCTACTCAATTAGCCCAAAAATGCAAAGCAACATACCTTCAAACATCACAAAGACCCCTAAATCCTTGGGACAGCAAATAAATTTCCAATAAAACAAGGATTTTGCAATTGGATTCCATTTGTATGGACATGTAACCGTCAAATCAAAAAACCCTTATTTTTAGTGTAATTCTTGAGGGTTTATTGGATGTAGCACCTCCACAACCTTTCAAACTCAGCCACCATCATAGAAACCTTTATTTAGGCCCCAATATGTTTAGAAAATAAAGAAACTTCTAGTATCTTAGAGATTTTTGCGAACACTAGGGTAAAAACTCTATTTTCAAGTGAAAAAAAACCACCATTTTTAGACCTTTAACTCTTCATTTTATTTAAAAACCCAGTTATCCACGCCTTCCACTCTTGAAATAATTTCAAGACATGTAATAACATTTCTACATAAAGTTTTTATACAAAAATTCTTGAATGGATTGTGCACAGGCAGAAAACATAAGAAAAATGGTAAAATATGAATTGAGCAATTGAAACTTTATTGATTCAAAGAAAAAAAATCTTGCAACCAAAACTATCTTGAGCCCTTGAAGGCCCTAATTACACCTGCGTAACCCATGACGCCTCCATATAATTTCTCCAATTTACAAAGCAATGGGAAGATAAAACCATGTAAGTGGTTTCCCCAAACTAATTTCCACCAAAACCATTCTTGATAGTTTAAAACCACGAACCACCCCAACGTGTAATTATGATAGCACTCAAGATAGAATCCATAAATAGATAATTTATTTGACCAATAACTCATCGAGAGCACAAATTCCCAAAACTAGCCCTCCACTATGAACATATCAACTAATGAAAACAATACCCCAAGCATTCCAAACAATGCTAATGAAAACAATATTTCCCTCAACACCTCATGATCATTCAAGTACTCCTTAACGAGAGCTCTCTTTATGCATGCACCTGCTCCATCATGCTCTCATTTCCCATGTCCAGCTTCAAAAATACTCCAAATATGAGGTAGACCCCTCTCTACATGCATTCTACTCAATCAATAAAACATATGAGAATTCTTGAATTGACCTGTGCAATTATTTGACCAAATTAGATGTTGGCCCAATGCTATATCATGCTCCTACAAGAAGTCAAAAAAATTCTCGAAACAATGTTGGACATACTCAGACGAGTGAGATCTATCATTACTCATATAAAAATGACACTCTCTGATTATCTTTCGATCCTCCTCTGTACTATCAGGTGCATGTCTAAACGTTATGTGGACAAAAATAACAATTTGAATGGAATTGTAATACTAAGATTGGACCTCGTTTTGTGGTTGCAATGTGTAGTTTTCTGCAAAATCAACCACTAATATAATAGTTCCAATCAGAAAATATTTCTTACACATCCTAAATTGTTGATCCAACCACTAAGACCTATGACTATGCCTTGCATACTTGTAGAAAAGATTGTCCTTAAAATCTAAAATAAAATCAGAAACACTGCATTCTTTTGTAACAAACTCGCATCTAGAACCTTCACCTCCACTTTTCAAAGTATATTTGACTATCTCATATCTCTTTTTCTCAACAAGCTTCTTTTCAAATTCATGTTCGGAACTCTCATGCAAACATTGAACAAACTTTGACAAGCCACCACATTGTGAGCACTTTGCATTTAAACAATCATTTCTATAGAAAAAGCAACCATCATCTCTAGAACATAAAAATAGATCTAGCAAGTCCCTTGATGATTTTGGAAAATGCATTGCACCACACTCTTGCAACAATTCATTATTATGCAAAGTAGAATGGATATAGCATAATAGCTCATGGTACATTGAAAACTCCACATGGTATTTGCAACAACAAGAATTATGAATCTTAAGAGGCACACAATAAAATGGCTTCAAACCCTTAGAAGTCCTTTGTGAGATTTCCATATTTTTATGTGTTTCAATAATTTATTTGAACAACATTGTTTGGCTTGATTCCAAGAAATGTTTAGGATGTGGAATACTGTCTTGATTGCTAATTCTTAACTTTAAAACATCCTTTGCATTGGGTGATACTCTAGATTTATAATGCCAAAATTATTGAATTACCTACTTTACATTATTGGTTAGCTTTTTATCAACACGTGGAAGCCTCCTGGAAAAATTTCATGTATC